>CM060637.1:19022528-19360028 GCA_030578275.1 Meda fulgida
ATAGTGTTCCTACCACCTTACTCTCCTCAATCCTACACAATTGTATTCTGTTAGCTTTACAAAAAAAAACAAAAAAAAAAACAGTACAGTAACCCTTGTCATTAAAGGACTGGGCTAAGACTGACAGGTGGACATGAGGGATATTTCAATGGTCCTCTGCCATAGTGACAAAACATCTAAACATTTTGACCTGCAGTGCTTACACAATGCCAAAGGCACGAAGCATTTTGGGGGCACTGACTGTTTCAATTAGAAGGAAATTTAGTTTTGACACATGGGTGAACTGTTTTGGAAGAGGTATGAGCTTTTGCTGGTGAACCATGGTGTTGTGTCGAACCATCCACGTTATTTGGGCAAAAACACCAAGAGTGTTGAGAACGTCCGGTCTGTTTCAAGAAATTAACCAAAGCAATTGAGAAGAATCTTTGCCATTTTCGTATGGGAAAGGAATTTAGTTTTGAAGCATGAGTGAACAGTTTTGGGAGAGATATGAACTTTTGCTAGGGAGCTATAGTGTTGTGCTGAACTGTAAGACTGTTTTGCCAAATCATCATAGAGGTTTGAGAATGTAATTTCTGTTTCAAGAAATGAGCCAAACCAATGGAGAAAAACTGTAACATAAATCTAAATGTTTGACAAAAAAAAAAAAAGTCTTCTCATACCTCCCTATGGACACAAAATCAATAATAATCTAGGCAGGTGGAGCTGGGGAGGAGGAGGAGTTCAGAGGAACTCTGATAGCGCTGCAGGACTAGCTTACAGCAAACACTGAACCAGGCTATGGAAATGTTCAGCAAGCGATCTCATTGGCTGCAGGACCAGCAGAGGCCAATCAGCTTGTGTCATGTGGTAATGATGTGATTGCTTGCAGATTGCATGGAAATGTCACACATATATATAGGACCAATAGGGCTATTCCAATAGGGCTTGGTATGGCAAAATTAAGCATTCAGACTTGGACTGTCTTTCACAATTGATAATTGTGTACATAAGCTTTAATAATTGTTAAATTATTGAGGGGAACAATAGTCTAATCTGCCTGGGCTCAATGCCGTGTCCACATCCTAACCAAATATAAATAAAGCAGACATGAAGACTGCATTTGAGTTAATAACAGATAGGTTCTGTGAACAATATTAACATTAATTAGATTTAACAGGGAACAATATTTACAGTCCCAGATTGCTGTTAATTCGAATTCAGTTCCAATTGCAGACTGAAAACATATTGTTTTTATGTAACTTAAACACTGCGATTCAATGAAATCATTTTATGTTTTATGTTTACGTTTTTAAAACCTTTTATGTTTTATGTTCATTATCATGTTTACATGTGCATCAGATGTATTCTGTGCAAAGAATGGAACGTAGTGTCAATGTTACTACGTTTTTAGACTCAGTTAGACTTCACTGGATTAGAGTACGGAGCAAAGACTTCTGGGAAAGATTTGACCTTCACCGCACTGTGTCTGTACGTTTTTGTGAAGATTGTGAAGGTAGTTGGAGTCAACGGATTTGGTTTAACACATTGGCAAAACTACTATAAATTGGGTTAAGGTCATTCAGATATTTATTTTTTTCCTGAAGGCTTTTCTTTCCAGCTGAGCTATTAGTTAAAGTAGGATGTAAACTTACCAAACTGGTATTTTAACTGTAATTATTCACCATAACAGACGATTAAATTTCTTTTTGGAAAAGCCTCTCAAAACACACTTTTTTCCTCCATAGTTATTCTTCATAATACAGGCTGGAGGTCTGAAACTGCCTTACAACAGTTTTATAAACATGAAACTAAAATTGAAAAGACAAAAAAAAAGGGCAGTTTGTTTGCATATTTCTGTAAATTCTTTGTAAAGCCGTTATGAAGCAGTGTTTAGAAACAGTACGGTTATCTAAGGTCAAGGCAGTTTTTAAATCCAAAAGACTCTCCGCAGTGCGAATGTTTCCAGGATGGCCTCAGCTCTGAGGTAAACAACCCTCGACTTTTACTTTCACAGCAGGACGCACAAACCACAAAAAAAGGCTTTAGTATGTGAATCCATTTCATTCTTTTTTATCAGTCAGTTCTTCACTTCCTTTTGGAGTCCTGCCTATATCGTCCCCCAAAATATCTGCCCTAATTCCACAGATGTGTATCCAAACATTATATGGTATAAACTAATATACAAGTCAGTTTATTTGTAGTCATTTCAGTTGTTTAAGTACAGGCAATGCGGATGTAATGCTGAGGAGCTTTGTTTAAGCCTGAGTCAAGAGGAAAAATGAAATCTGGCATGTGATGTATGGTTACAGAGCATGTTATAAAGTATCCGTCCGCACTTTTTTCCAAGGAACTTTTTGCTGCTTTATCGGTTTAATCTTATGAACTGGGCAGTTGCTAAGAATACTCGGCTCTTTGGCCACGAAGGCTCTTGGGTCTTTAACATATTTCGTATAACTTTTTAAGAAACTCAATTCTACACATGTAAAGGTTTTGTTCATTTTTGCACTTCAGAAAATTTCTATATTTTTATTGCCTGAATCTATTGAAGTAATACGCTAGTTTTTTTTTAAAGAAAAGCAACTATTAGCAAAACTTTCTCCATTTAATCTGCACTCTTAAAAATAAAGGTTCCAAAATAGGGGTCATAGAAGAACCATTTTGGTTCCCAAAAAACCTTTTAGTGAATCGTTGTAAAAAGAATCATTTTCTGAGATGATTTGGCCGCTCATTCCACCTAGTGTCAGTTCAAAAATCCAAAAGTCAATTTTTATTAACTTTGAGAAAGGTTTGTGTAAGATAAATAATCATTCTGTTAAATGTAATGGTTATTTATCTGCATCATTGACTCCATAAAGAACCATTTTGTTCCACAAAAATTTATTTATAGTGGAAAAATGTTCTTTAGATTATTAATATGTTCAAAAAATGGTTCTTTTTAGAACGATTCACTAAAAGGTTTTTGGGAACCAAAATGGTTCTTCTATGACCCTATTTTGGAACCTTTATTTTTAAGAGTGGTAATGATCTTATTAATATGTGGTACCTTTAAAAATACTTTCCAGGTTTGTGTGCATAGGCATATTTTAGTTGATCAATTTGTGGCAGGATTACGACAAAAACAAAACACATTATATAACAGTTTGTTTCCGTTCCCTAATTTGATTATCCATGCTTTGTTCCAAGATTGCTGATATTTCCAGAACAGAGCAATATGTGAGTTGCATATTTATACGGTCCTAATTTTTAAGTAGTCTTTTGTCGTAGATTGTTTGAGAAATGGGTGTGTTATCATTTTGACTGTAAACAACCTCCAAGCGTGCATTATAAACAGGAGTGAGCACATGTCCGCCAACCTATGGTGACTTTGGAGAAAGTCTGGAAGACATCAGCGTTTGCACGGCCCTTGAAAGACATCTGAAAACCCCTTTGTTTATGGGAAACAAAATCTGGCTAGGTTTTAACATCACCATATCATTTTACCTCCCCTGCTTTTTGAGTTCAGATTTCTCAAGTAAACCTGACACACACACACACACACACACACACACACACACACACACACACACACACACACACACACAATTAGTATTACATCTGACTCACACTTTGCACTTACCTGTTTATGTGGAGTTTCTGGTGTGTATCTACATAAACAGCTGCCATGGATTTCACTGGCATACTCACGGTTCCTGGATAATGTCGCTGTGGCATCGTAAAATAAGACAGACTGAGAGAAAACAAAGGCACTTTGGACAGTAAAGGCTTGATCTCAAAAACTAGTAAAATAGTAAAACCAATCAGTCAAACCAATATTTATTCAGACACCTTCAACATTTCTCACATTATCAGAGTTTATTCTCTATAGTTTAGAAAATGTTAATAAAGAACTCAAATCAGTTCATATTTCACTGGTTTTGTCCATCTTTCTGTTAGACTGTCTCACAAATTAATTATGTTGAATATCTGTCAGTTGTTAAATTAAACTACACAATTCGATAATACCAGTTTAGCTCAACCAGTGACTAAGCAATACTTAATTTTGTTCAGTCTGTGTGTAAAAAGGCCGCATTAGTAGTTAAAGAAAAAACACTTCAGCAAAACAAGGTCTGAATGATTTTTGGTCCCACATGTTTTATAAGTTTGACTGGCAGACCCACTGTATGAAGACTTTTTGGGTGTAATATGTCACCGTTTACTTTATTTAGCTATCCTCACTTTTTAACTATAAATATCTCAAGACTGTTAATGATAAACTGTGGTTTCCCTCATATTTTATCATATTTGTGTAGCTTCTTTAAATTGTGATTGCCATTTTTGGCCCAAGACTAATGTTTGAGCAAAGAAAACAAACACAGTATCATAGTGTCTTAAACATTTCTGAGGAGAAGTATAAACTGTCAGAGATGGACTAAAGAGAAAACTCCCAAGACAGTTTAACATATTTACCCCTATCAAACACCGTCTGTTCAGCTTCATGTGGACCGTTCTCACAAGCGGAAAACTGAGACTTCATGACGCTGCACATTGTCCTCTAGAACTGAATGGACAGGGGATAACGTCATTTCAAAATAAACAGAATTTCGGGAAGGTTTACGTGGCTTGCTGGCAAAATGCAGGAAGAGCGTTTTTTCAGCGTCACATTTTTAAACAGATTCCACAATAGTGTAAATATTGTTAATAATGCATCAAGTCTCGTAGTACCACATGACTTAGAGATCTTTGGAGAAATCAACACGGTGCCTAAAGACTGAGGAGTTCTACAGCAGGAAAGCGACAAAGTAAAAACGGGGGAAAAAAGCAGAACCAACCTCAATCCTTTTCTTCATTCCTTTCTTAGACATTTCACACTGTGTTCTACTGTCCAAAATACATAATTCTGAGAGAATCTTGACTTTCCTTCTTGCGTAGAATCATTTTTGAAGCAATCTTGTGCTGCTCTTTTACACACACTTGAAAACGTTGTGTTATACACGACTCTTGCATTATATTCACACACAAAGCTATTGTATGACTTTAGAAGAATATAATACTTCTCTTATTGCTGCCTCTGTTGTGATTATATATGGCAATCTCTTTCTGTATTCCACCGAAGAAAGCAAAGTCATATAGGTTTGAAACGACGTGAAGTGTTGAAGTAAACGATGACAGAATTCTCATCATCGGAGTGACCTAACTCTTTAAAGAGGAGAAGCCGACACTAGATCAAGCACAAGAGATGTTGACTTTTCATTCAGACACCTTTAAAGTGAGTGCACAACATATTGTGTCATTAAAACTTCTATTAGCTCTATACGGACAGGGTTCTTTTACAGTTAATGCATTTTTTTATGTGCATGTGTGCATCTGTGTTGTGCTATAACCTCATTTTATGACCTATAAATGGTAAGAATGATGTCAGTGGTTAGACTTTACTGGCTATCACTCACAAAGTACCTAAATGCAAACCAGCCCTGTGAATATACTTTGTGTCATGTGATGGTAACCGTTTGTACGTCTTTACTATTCCTATAGTACAAAGAGAGCACTGGAAATGTAGGACACTGAATAAACAGATTAAAATCCAGAAATACATTTTGCAACAAATAAACAATGAAAAATCACAATAACTTGTTTTATTGCTGTGGCTGTTTTGTTATTCTTTTTCATTTCAAGGTTTGTGAACATGTCAGAGTTAGAGACTCACTGAAATGTATTCACGGTCATTGCAAATCATACTTGCTGAAGGAATCAACTGAGGAAATGGCTCTTTGAACTTGAGTCAAAGCAAATCATTATTTACAGTTTTTCTCAGTCGCTTTGGTACATTTCTCGAATCATCCTCGACATTTGCAAAACAGTATGTGCATTTCTCAAAACAATTTGTACAGATAGCAAAACACCATGGATTACCTGCGAAAACCTCTTGCTCAAATTCCTTAGTTCATCTCTCAAACGTAAATATCTGTGTCAGTGAACATGTCAGTGCCATCAGAATGACAAGTCCTTGTGTCATTGTGTACGGATAAGACATAAATTACATACAATTTTAAAAATGAAATTGCTTAGTCATGTTGTCAATATAACAGTGAACTGTGGAGGGATGTTCTGATGTAAACTATGGCTAAAGTTTTGATGACGATTATTGTAAATTGTAGGTTACATCTTAGTGAATGTGGGAGTTTGATTGCAAGAGACTGGACAAGATTCACATTTACACTTTTACTGTTTGTACTGTAATTTGTTGACAGACCATGTCATTGCGATACAGAAAGGAAAAGACAGCACTCCATAGCACAAAGAAAAAAAAACAAAAGTAGAAATGTGAACATAGGACAATCTCCTTAGGGAAAACTGTACATGCATATTATGACAACTTGTCCAGCCATTTAGCATGTAAAGACTTATGCTATGAAATGATGCTTAAATGTTGTGGGGGGTGGGTGAGACTATTCAACAGAGACCCATTATAATACATTTTGATCAACATGACATAAGCAGTTGATAATGTAGGTGTAATGATTTGGTTGTAGTGGGGAGACAGCATTCAGCAGACAGAGTGAAAATCCAAACGCAGTTTATTATCAAATGTAATCCAAGGTCATAGTCCATACCAGGCAGAGGGTCAAGCACATGTATCCAGTCCGAAATACAAACTCAATCCACAGAGGATGACAGGAACAAGAAATCCAAAGCATGGGAACGATAAATATCAAGAAACAGGTAACTGCTCAAAATACTGCCAGAGTGTAAACCAAACCAAACAAGTAAATAAACAAGAATTCATACTGAATGAAGGCAAAAGGTATTTAAATAGACAGGGTGATGATCAAATGAAACAAGACACAGCAGAAACAGATAAACTAATAATGAGCAAAGGATTCTGGGGAATGAAGTCCGGGAAAAACAGAGTCTAATGTAAACGATGAGGGACTAGGATGCCATCAGTTGGCACATGATGGCACCTGCAGCTGACAGATGTAACAATAGGAAACAGCAGAAATTGTACATGATCATTTGCATGGATGTACCAAAGCATTTGCAACTTGTTCAATGAGATGATGGATGGATGGATGGATGGATGGACGGACGGAGAGACGGACGGACGGACGGACGGACGGAGGGAGGGAGGGAGGGAGGGAGGGAGGGAGGGAGGGAGGGAGGGACGGACGGAGGGAGGGACGGACGGACGGACGGACGGAGGGAGGGAGGGAGGGAGGGAGGGAGGGAGGGACGGACGGAGCGAGGGAGGGAGGGACGGACGGACGGACGGAGGGAGGGAGGGAGGGACGGAGGGAGGGAGGGAGGGACGGACGGACGGACGGAGGGAGGGAGGGAGGGAGGGACGGACGGACGGACGGAGGGAGGGACGGACGGACGGACGGAGGGAGGGACGGACGGAGGGAGGGAGGGAGGGAGGGACGGACGGACGGACGGAGGGAGGGAGGGAGGGAGGGACGGACGGACGGAGGGAGGGAGGGAGGGAGGGAGGGAGGGACGGACGGACGGACGGACGGAGGGAGGGAGGGAGGGAGGGAGGGAGGGAGGGGAGGGAGGGAGGGACGGACGGACGGACGGACGGAGGGAGGGACGGACGGACGGACGGAGGGAGGGAGGGAGGGAGGGACGGACGGACGGACGGACGGAGGGAGGGAGGGAGGGACGGAGGGAGGGAGGGACGGACGGACGGACGGACGGAGGGAGGGAGGGAGGGACGGACGGAGGGAGGGAGGGAGGGACGGACGGACGGACAGACGGATGGATACAGACAGACAGACAGACTATAATATAGACTTCAAAATAAAAAAAAATAAATAAGATTTTTTTTAATGCAACCGGAGACGTTTCTGTCCCTCTATTGAAAATCTAAGTTAGCAAAATTTTAAAGATCCAAACAGGTTATATAAAGGCATTGTAAAATTAATCCTAAATTACATCTGTTCATCATATAAAGCAGCAGTGTCTCTTCAAAAGACTTGGATTCAACCATACAATTCATATGGATTTGTTTTATGATGCTTGGATCTTTTAAGTTTTGGGTACACATAAGGTTTCATTACAAATATCTTAATTTGTTTTATCAAGATTAACCAAAGTCAAATGGGTTTGGAGTGACATGACGACATCATTTAGATTTTTGTGTTAACTCTCACTTGAACTTATGTGAACAAAAACTTAATTTCCCAAAATGTATTTTTCAATTCACTAAATGCTCTTTTTCTTCCAATCCAATTATTCCAATTCAACTTCCTATGGGGTGTGGCCAACTAAAACTTATTTTGCAGAACCCTGGTTGGAACATTCACATTACGAAACTGCGACACATTTCTGACACTGTTAGTATTTCATTAGAGGCTGAGATTTATCACAAAGGCAATTCATTGTCAATCACTAAGTGATCTAAGAAGGACGATTTTGCATTAGAACATAGGAAATGTTTTACAATCCCTCAAATGTGTCTCTGATGGGAACTTTGTGGCCAAAATCGTACAGTGTGCACTCTGCTTAAGTGTTCAAGCGACGTGTGCTTAGGGGCCATTTACAGGTAGCAGCCTCTTCCCTTGCTCTAGAGTCTCACTAATATTGGTAAAATGGCCCACAAAGGGCTCACTTCCTGTGTGCTTGTTGTGGAAGTGATTAGAAAGGGATTTGAGGTAGAAGAAGGTTGTTATTACACACTTGATTTATCACTCTCCGCTGGCAAAGGCTGGCCAAATCTATAAACTCCAGGTGTTTCTGTTGAAACTCTTTAGTATGGAATCTTGCAGTCTCTTTTCCATTAGAGAGATTGTTTTATTTCATGCTTTAAAAAACGTGCTTTCAAAAAACTAAACTGCTTTGTCTACCCCCCCCCCCCCCCCCCCCCCCCCCCCCACAAGCTTTTTGACAGCTATGCCACCATGTATGTTACTTTAAATCATCCTCTACAAAGTGCTTTTCTTTGGGTGACCTGTTGACATTGCTCTGCTTTATTTTTCTAGTTATTAAGGGGTTTCAAGGACAACATATCACTCTGTTAACCATGGCTTGTATGACTGTCTCATAAAAATGTTATTGATAATAAAGATGGTTATGTGTTTTGCAAATCTCATCGGACCCTGTAGTAAGGCTGTCACTTTGTATTTAGTGGTGGCATTTATAGAATGCTATCCAGGAGTACATCGTTCAACCATATATTCACACCTTCATTGTTATATCTTCCCTATACACACGTTTTTTATCCCTATATACACTCTCAGGCTATGTCTACATTAATCCGGATACATTTGAAAATTAAGTTTTTGTTTCAAAACGCTCTTGTCCACACTAGCGTTTTCCAAAAGTTTCACATACACACTGAAATGTCAGAAAACGGCAAATTAACTTTATTGTGCTGGTGAAAAACCTTGTAAAAGCTCACTGAGATGATACAGATGGAATAGACATAATAAAGTTATCACGCTAATCTTCCAGCGAGATCATTTTATTTAGCAAAATATCTCACAATTCACTGATGTGTCCTGGTCGCACTCAATCACCATTATATGTTTGGTCTAAAACACAACCGCTCTCATATTTTTCTCATATTTAAATCTTTGCAGGACTGTGATAGGAAGAGTGTACTAAGTAACATATCTTTAGTAACAGAATGAAAGTGAATAGCACATAACAGTCACAATACCTATATATCTTATTTATATCTAGATTTATATCAGCACAATATGCGTCACATGACTAAAAGTGCATTTTTCGAATACCTCAGTTTTCACAGTCCACACTACAACACAAAAATGGCATTTCCAAATTAATCCACTTGTAGTGCGTTTTTCAAAAAGCTCCATCTTTGTTGACAAAAACGGCCTCTCGTTGTTGACGGAAGGCCAAAACGAAAAAATGTGTTTTCAAACAAAAACGTATTAGTGTGGACAAGGCCTCAAGCAAGCTTTTTAAAAGTTTAAACTAAAGTATTGCACACTCAACATCTGGGCTTGTGTTTCATTATTACATTTATATGTTTTGAGGATTCGTGTCCAATGTTTTCATTTTTCACAGGCTCAACCCAAGGAAACATTAATTTATCCATCTGAGTCACATCCCGAGCAATTGAGAGTTGTTGGGAAAAAAAAAAAAAACAGCTGGATTTAGTGACAATTTGTGACAAAATATGTGTATAATGAAATTATATTTCCATAGCATGCCAACCTCAACTTTAAAAAGGCTCCAACCTCAACTGGTATTTAACATGACATGCACACATGCCAGTTATATCTGTAAAAATGGCTCATATTCTAAGATAACAGTATCCTGGTCCACCACAAGCCACAGAAAAGCCAAACACATGGAGACATCTGAGTCTCCACAAGTTAAATGCAATTTGTTAAAGAATTTTGGAAAAAGCCCACTATAGTTTCAAAACTTTCCATAATAAAGCCAATTATCATGATGATTTTTTTAAGACAGCTACAATATATTAGGCAGCAGCAGGAATTTACATTAAAATTGCAAAAAATATATTGTCCTGTAAAACTGACGAATGAATGTGTCAACTAGGTGTCACTCTAATGTCAGCAGCTTCTGAATTGCCAAAATATGATTAGGAAAATAGGCAGAAATTATAGTCATATCATTTTTATTAAACACAACATACATGTTTCCCATGCTATCTTAAAGGTGCACTCTCAGTATTGGGGTACCACAGGGATCAGTCCTTGGACCCCAAGACTTCTCTATTTACACCATTAAGTCACTCAGAACAGTCATACAATAATACCGCTTCTTTTACAACTACTGTGCAGAGGATACTCAACCATACATCTTTATTTCCCCTGTCTGCCAAACGTCCACAATCGTATGAGGGATCTTTGTATAACTCTTGGGCACATTTGAACTGGATATGTCATTACCACAAGT
Organism: Meda fulgida; assembly: GCA_030578275.1. Classification (NCBI taxonomy): domain Eukaryota; kingdom Metazoa; phylum Chordata; class Actinopteri; order Cypriniformes; family Leuciscidae; genus Meda; species Meda fulgida. The sequence goes on from CM060637.1 coordinate 19,033,377, forward strand.
TCCTGAGCTCCCTCTTCCACCATCCAAGACCTCCTCTTTCCATCTTGTTTTAGTCAAAAGGTCAATGTCTCAAAGCGAGTTAAAACGCTTGATGTCATTTCTCTTTTGTGGACCACATTATGAAAACTTCCAGGTCCTTCTGTCTCATGCCACATCACATGAAGAAAATAAGACCTTTCCTCCACAACTCCTTAGTCAAGTTTAGTATTTTCATGGCTAGACTATGAGACTTCCTCGCCATACTACTGATCTCACTCAGAAAAAATAATTTATTGAGGTATATTCAAATATATGAGACACATTCTTTGACTAATAAAACCAGTGATATTTGCAATATATCGTAATGTGTTAAAAAAAAAAAAGGTACAGCCACATTCAGTGACTACTAGGAACCAAAAGTCGGCAGTAGTGTAGTGTATGAACATTGTTTTTCTACCAGTAAGTTGTACCTTTTAGCAGTTTTAAATGTGATACAACACCTTTTCACTGAAGTTTTGAATCAGTCTCCTGGGGGAAACTATTTTACTATTTTTTCCCTCTTCGGTTTATGGGGTATCATGTTTTTTAACCAAGCCACCAATGATTTAGGTGACACGCTTGAAGTAAAAGTTCCCCGGGCAAGAAATCAGCTCTGGTTTTTATTGTGTTAGCACTTATATAGTAATAATATAAAGAAATAAATGAAGTTGAGAGTTAAATGTTTGCTGGGCCTGTTGATACCCTTTAGGCATTTTGAACTGCACATTTTTCATGCATGGCTACACAGCTGGTCAAAAGTCACATTTCCTTGCCAATGGCCTCATCCAGAGCAATTTGCTAAATGAATAAGTATTGCTGTGGAAGAAAGAGGCGAGAAGGGTGAGAATTTATTGTAGGCAAGGTGACCTGGTTCCAAAATGTTCCTGGAGTGTTTTTTAAGTGGCACACCTCATACAAATATACAATTTCAAAACGAGTGCGACATAAGTTTACAACATGACCAGTAATATTTAAGTAGTTGTAACTAGCTTTCACTGATGGTAGTTCCTATCCTTTCAATTTTCTTTTGCAGTGCACTCCAAAAACAGGTGAACGGCTTTGTCGTCTACAGTCTTCTACGCGCCCTTATCAAAACATAACCTTATGAGTGACTGGTATGGAAGTCTTTACATATGCAGCATATTTGTGCGCTATACAAAAAGTGCCTAACTCTATTGATTTCAACAGAGTTTGATGTTAGCATATTGCTAAGCTAACAATACATAGCCTAGCACTTACACATATATTGGGTAAAATTCTCAATTTCTAATTAGACAGAAATGTTTTTTTTAATTAGTATTCTCTTATTTCGTACACCATCTTGGATGTTTTTTTGTTGTTTTGTCCCCCACTGCCTTTGTTGCAATTCATGATGTGAAGGATTTAGTTTTTCACAAAAGATACAGGCAATATAATCTGGAATTAAACAAATTTTGAAGGGGAAAGACTGCAATAGGATATTCTTGTAAAACATACTCCAATATTCTTTGTTTTATTTACAACTTTGAATTATTATTATTTTTTTTAAATCTTTTTACAATGTATGATGCCTTAAAATGCTTCCTACGTAGGCACCTCCCAACCAGCTTTATTTTTTAGCATTCAGGGTGAATGAAAAAAAAAAATCACATGGCGTCTATCAAATTTCAGCATTGCATCGTGCCGAGTATGTTGTACATGTATTATAAGATTTATGTAAGCTTCTTTAACAAATTGGACATGCAGTAGAGTAATTTGTAGTAGGAACACAAGAGCAGCTGGAAGAATTAAATAGGTTCTCTGGCTTGTCTCCAAGCCATTTTTACTGCCTGTTTTTCATTCGTAGTGTGCTTTGTCAAATGTTTAATGACGCCTTGGATATTTACTGATCTCTCATTTTCCTCTACAGTCTAACGAGGGTGAGTGAGAGGGAAATGGGGGTGATAAAAGTGGTTTGCTGTCAAATTACATGTGCGGTTTAGAAGCGAGATGTGTTTATCTGTGTGACTATATGCACAGCATTTTTAAGGAAAGAAGTAAGCATTGGCTTTGCTTGAAAAGAGAGGTTAGACAAATGTTTACCATGGTGTTGTGGAAGCTTATTTTAGCTTTATATAATTTAGAAATATTTAAATTTTCCCAATTAGAAAAAAAGACATTGGTTGTATGGGGGGCCAGTTGGTCAGTGTTATAATTTAAAGAAGTAATTTAGTTATTTATTTTTATTCATTCATTCACTTACTTTTTGGTAATGGCCCTGTCCGCCTAGCAGTTTAAAAATGTTACATTTTACAAAGATAAATGATTGCTTGGGTGGAAGTTCTCAGATAACCATTATTTTGAATTTATTTTACATTTATTTTGGATTTTATGTCACTGTTTTTAAATTTACTGGGTGTTGGGGCAAGTTTCATGCTGCTATGAATATATTTAAGAGCACCTCAAGCAAGCTCCATTGAGTCTATTTTGGAAAAGAATGTGAAAGGAAACAGCCGACCATGACAAATCAGGTGTTTTAAATTTGACATCAGCTGATGGCGTTTTGTGCTGTGATTTCCTCCTAAAGTCAGACAATATAATGAACATGAGAAATTTATGTGGCGAGATTGAAAATGGAAAGAATTTGCCCACTTTCACAAAAATGAGCATTGAACAAATAATGTAATGCCTTGGTGCGGTATTAGTTGCAAGATGGATTTACTGTCATCACAGGCCATACTGTGTTTTCATGTAATCCATCTAAGTGTAATAGGGCCATTACCAGAACACCTCTAATGTCCAGAGTGGAAGAAAGATCAAATTATGTTTAAAAGAAACAGCCATTCAAACACAATCTCATGGCAATTCGTATATATTTTATTGAATTGGTGGCTAATTTGTATGAAATATTTTTTTCTTCTAAAAATCGCACATTTCCGTACAAATCACATTGTATGAATTAATACGAAGTCACGCCACCTCGAAAAAAAAAAAAAAAAAAAAATCAATTAGATCAGGGGCGCATTTCCCAAAAGCATTGTTGGCGAACTACGGTCGCAAGTTCCATTGAACTCTGTTGGTAACGACGGAACTCGCGACCATGGTTGTTTTTGGGAAACGCACCCCAGGTTGGCTCTTTCTAAAGGCCAATTAATGAGACTAAATCAGGGCAAAAGCATTAGCTAGTTAGTTTATACAAGTCAATTCCCCACTTCACCACTACCAAACCCAACGCTATCTCACAACCAATTTGTATGAATTCGGACGAGTGAGTAAAAGGTGGCTAATTCGTACGAACGATTCGACGTAACTCTAAACCCCTAAGTGATGGGTAGGTTTAGAGGCGGGGTCATGGGTACGTCATGAATTGGGCAACCCTTAAAATATGTACGATTTAGCAAAAATCGTACAAATTCGTACGAGTGAGGTTGTATGAATTTGTACGAATTTGCTACATCATAAAATTCACAGAATTGCCGTGAGATCAGAAAGCAGTCTGACTGCTTTGGGTGACACCAATTTGAAGTTCTTTTCAGATCAAGCCCTGTAGGTAATAATGGTACATCAAACTGGAAACAATTTTTATTTTCGTGGACTGTGAACACAGTCAAGGGGTTGTTTCAAGGTCTGACTGTCAGAAAGTGTCTTGCTCCTCTTGTATCTGGTAATGGAAATTCTGAAGAGCCCTTCTGCTAAGAACGGCTTTACAAATGGTGGTTTTTGATGTTGCTATCCTGCTTAGGGCTTTTTTAGAAACCCGTTTGGATTGAATTGCAAATTAGGATTTCATTCAAGAGCACCTGGTTTTGTTTTTCATTTGTTGAAGAAGTACTGTCACTCATTTGAGTGCCCCATCACTTATGTAAAAGTGAATGATCCCCCTTTTTTTTTTACGATTACAGTAGGTGGGTTTGGGATCAAATGTCATTGTATTTTTTATTATATATCAGGTTATACATATATATATATATATATATATATATATATATATATATATATATATATATTCTTAATTCCATTATTACTGTTACACTTAAGTATACTTTTATAACTAAACTAAAAGTGTTGGCTGTTTATTAGTATTTATAAAGCACATATAATGCCTTATTCTTCATGGCCATATTGTAAATGCCTTAATCCTACCCAATACCTAAACTTAACAACTACCTTAACTATTAACTAGCAATAATTAGGAGATTATTGAGGCAAAAGTCGTAGTTAACTCGTTCCCTGCCAGCGTTTTAAAAACAAAGTTGCCAGCCACTGCCTGTTTGTGTGAATATCTGAACATGCAATACAGCATATCAAAAGAAAGAACAGAGCCTTTGCTTTTAAACAAAAAAAAACAAGTTTTATTCTATCTTCATGCATTTTTTTTATCAACACTTAAATGTTTGAGCAAAATCGGAGAAAATTCAATTTTTGTCAAAGACTACATCCAAACCGGATTCAGAATGATGATGAAAACACAGATAAAGTAGATTGAGTCTATCATCACCCCCAAAGCTTCACAGTCCTAGAGCTCGTCCTGGGTCGACTTTTTATTCAGTAACATTAGGCAGTTTTGATTTATATGGTGTTTAATGTTGGTGATCACGTTATTTTACATACGTACCTGCTTGCATATGATATCGCTTGTTTCTGCTTCTGCTTGTTTCTGCTTCTTCGCCTGTATTTTGATCAAGAGATTGAGTACAGATTCAGAATCTACACATCTTTCAGAAGATGTATCATAGCGCGTCCTACTGTATAACAGAGAAAACACGGGAAGCGTTGTCTCATATATCGGAAATTTCCCTCAATGGTGGGGAAGGTGTTATTACTTAGTTAATAGTGAGAGTCAGACCCTAATCTAAAGTGTTATCATAGAGGGTGCAGGGTCAAAGCAATCACATCATTACCACATGACACAAGCTGATTGGCCTCTGCTGATCCTGCAGATAATGAGATTGCCTGCTGAACATTTCAATATGTTTCAGTGTTTTCTGTAAGCTAGTCCTGCAGTATCAGTTCCTCTGAACCCCTCCTCCTCCCCAGCTCCACCTGCCTAGATCTGCTATAGGATTTATGTATGTAATAAATATTAATATACAGTATGTATTTTGATTAATACATTTTTGCCATTTTATGTATTTTAAAATATTGCCCATTTTAATCCATTGACCACCCTAGAAGAAACACACATTGAAATAAAATATGTGGAGGATTAGTGGCAATACATTGCTGTTCAATTGCGAGGAGTGACCCTCCTGTCTGCCCTCCACGGCAGTATGCGAGAGTGGACATTAATGAGCTGTGTGCTGGCACAGGAAGTTCCGGAACAATGACTTTAACAATTAAGAGAGATCAACTCTGATGCCCCACTGATCACACAGGAAAGGGCTGACTTTGATGGAACAATTTTTACCACGCAGCAGCCTTCATTCCCGCACACACTTAATCCATCTGTGTGTGTGCTCTGTAATCTCACACAGCCAATTATCTCAGCAGGCTTTGAATGTTTGCTTATGAGCTCCAGTAACTCTGCTCTGTATTGCCAAAGAGCTCTGTGCTTTCATTTGAACCCCTGAGCCACCATGATTTACCCACTTTACAATGTAAAGAAAAGAACGTTTCTCATTATGATGGCTTGACAAAGCCAACACACTGCTATTTATTTTGGTTTAGGGTTTTTTTCAGAATCCTTAACCCTTGACCAAAACTTCTGACTCTTCCTTGAGCTTTCAAACTACTACCAAACTTAACCCAGTACTTCAGGATTTTCTGACTTGATGGGTTTATTTTTCTTTCTAATTGATCGGTTTTATGGTTTTCCTGAAGGAACACACCAAAATCCCCAAAATCTACTAGACTTCCATTAAATATGTGTGTAACTCATCCTAGAGTCTTCAAGCCACATCTAGCAAGCTTGGCACAGTTCTTCCTTGCAAAATTCCATTTATATCTCAAAGTAAAAGATAATTAAATACAAAAGAAAAAGGTACACTTTATATCTCACAAGTAAACCTGGCAGTTGTGCCATTATTTCTCATAATTTACATTCAGATTAAAATATCTCACAAAATAGTAATTTTATATCTCACAATGTGACTTTACATCTCAAATGTGTCTAAATCGATTGTGACTTTTAAATATCACAACTGTGACTTGTTTACCAATGTGACTTAATTGTGAATAAATCTCACAATCGCAACTTTCTAATTTCTCATAATTGCTTCTTTGTATCGACCAATTAGTACTGTCTCACAATTGTGACTTGTGAAATTTTGTGACTTTGGTTTCTCACAACTGTGACTTTACAGTATATCTTACACGGTGACTAATTTTCAGAATTGTGACTTTGTTTCTCATGACTGTCTACACTCTAAAATCTTTTATGATTTTTTCAATTTTTTTGGTCAAACATTTCTACACTTGAAAATATTGATTACATTTTAAGGCAATGAAATCAATTACATATACTCGCCGTCCTGCGTTTCACTCATTTCCGAAAGATGCTGCGACGCGACTGATTCCATAACCTGGCAATAAACAAACAGTACTTATATTCACAATCTATAGGAATAAAGTCGTATGTTTTATGTGCAAGGCTCAGGCATTTCAATCAGCGAAAAGACAGACGTGACACTCGTTTATGTGACTCACATTGCATCCCAGTATGTTTATATTTTGATGGAAATTTCACAAATATAGTAAGTGTAGGCTATTATAAATAAATAATTGGTAAGTCAAATACTAAATTCTTTTAGTGAATTTTTTTTTTATTTATTTATAAATTATTTTGCCATGTTTAACTCGAACAGTCAAGTAAATGATATTCAGAGATTTAATAAAAAAAAATAAAAAAAGCAAGATGGCGCCCCTGTGTGTGGCTAGCCGTCTGCCCCTGGTACCTGTGCTGTGTATTGTTTTATTTTTATTGTTTTTGATTCGCGATGTGTCGCCGCTACTGACGTATGATCGCCTCACTCTTTTAAATATATGTGATTTTGTGGAAAAACTGCCGATCCAGGGCTGTAGCGGACGACCAAACACACCGCCGCCTCTGCTGGCGTCCATACCTCCCCACCTGTGGCATTTTCCGAACGGGTCGTTGCGCAACAGCCGCTGTAGAAGACTAGGAAGGAGAGGTGGATTGAGTTGCAGATGGAGAGCTTATGGCCTCGCCATCCACTCATGGTCTGGGCCTTCCAGGGAGAGCGTCAGCTATTACATACGAGGAACAACTGATCCCTGCTACCGATGGCTGATACCGGCTATTCCCGAGGCTGGGTATCCACGTCCGCGCTCCCGGCCTATGAGGATCTGCAGACGGGGCTGCGTACCAGAGAATCTTCGCCCAGTCGCTTATGCCCCTGAACGGACGGACCAGAGTTTAATTCGCATGGCTCTGATCAACACTCGGTCAGTTGTGAATAAGACTTTTATCCTCAATGACTTTTTTATTTCTCAATCACTGGATTTTCTCCTGTGGACGGAAACCTGGCTGAAACCAGATGATAACAACACATTTTCAGAGCTTCTTCCATCCGGCTGTTCCTACTTTAACTCCCCATGATCATCTGGTCATGGAGGGGGTCTTGCTGCTGTTTTTAATGACAGATTTTAATGCCGGCTTCTTCCTACAAAGGCTTACTCCAGCTTTGAGCTGCAATTGTTTGTGATGGAGTTTATGAGCCCTGTTTTATGTGCTGTGGTTTATCGTCCACCCAAATATAATAAGGACTTCATTCATGAGTTTTCAGAGTTTTTGGCAGACATCTTTCCAAAATATGCTAATCTCTTGATTTGCGGGGATTTCAATGTTCATGTTTGTTGTCCGTCCGACCAATTAGCCACTGATTTTAAAAGACTCTTAGAAACGTTTAACTTAACTCAATCAGTGGATAAACCTACACAGCGTGGGCACACCTTGGATCTCATTATCTCTTTTGGGATTTCAATTTACATTAAAGAGATCTCTGGGACTGCCATCTCAGATCATTTTCCTATTGTGTTTGAATATATAGCCCCCCCCAGCTAGAAAGTCTTTAGCTCCATCGTGCCAGCGTCGCATCATCACTTCCACCACAGCTGATGAATTCGCTGCTGCATTCAGGGACTCTGAGTTTTTGGCATGGTTTCTCCTATCTGTCCAGACAATTTTCTTTCTTTCTTCCATTCTACCTGCTCCGGGATTCTGGACATTATTGCCCCTTTTCGGCATAAATCGGCTAAACCAACAACGGATCCCTGGATTAATGACAATACTCGTACCATTAGGCAACGTTTTAGGCAGGCTGAAAGGAAATGGAAAAAGGACAAACTGCATGTCTCTTTAGACATTTTGCGGGCCGGTCTTGCTGATTACCAGAGGGCCCTACGGGAGGCAAAATCTCAGTATCTCTCTGATATTATTTCTAGCAGCAGTCACTGTCCCAGGGTCCTGTTCACTACAATTAATTATTTTGTGAACCCACCTATTTCTGCTCTTGCTAATGTCTCAACTATCACCTGTGAAAATTTTCTCCACTTTTTTGTTGATAAGGTTGACTCTATTAGACAGAGTACCAGGAAAGTTTTTAATATGGAATTTTCTGTTGCCCCAGCTCAATCTGATGTGTTTGAGGATTTTGAGTTAGTCTCTTTATCTTCCCTTGGCGAGATAGTGAAATCAATGAAGCCTACAAATTGTCCACTTGATATTATACCTGCTAGAGTGCTGAAATTAGTTTTTAACGTTGTAGGGCCTGGGCTTGTGTTTTTTATCAATAGCTGTCTTAGTCTAGGAACCGTCCCAGCTGCCTTTAAACATGTTGTGGTTAGGCCCCTTCTTAAAAATCCAAACCTTGACTCTACAGCTCTATCTAATTTTAGACCGGTCTCTCATCTTCCATTTCTTTCTAAAGTTTTGAAAAAAGTTGTTTTCATACAGTTAAAACCCTTTTTGTAAAACAACTCTGTCCTTGAAAAATGTCAATCCAGGTTTAGGTCTCACCACAGCACTGAGTCTGCATTATTAAAGGTACATAATGATATTGCCTTCTTTGTAGATAACAAGTGTCCTGTTGCCTTAGTGGTGCTGGACCTCACAGCAGCCTTTGACACGTTAGATCATACAGTCCTCCTGTCACGCCTGAAGCAGTATGTTGGCATTCATGGCACAGCACTTAAGTGGTTTATGTCATACTTAACAAATAGAACTTTCTCTGTGATGATTGGTGATTTGTCTTCTTCCTGTGCTTCTCTCTCCTGTGGAGTCCCGCAGGGCTCCATTCTTGGCCCTATTTTGTTTTCATTATACATGCTACCACTAGGGTCAAATCTATCTGCCATTGAAGCCTGGTGATGTACAAGGTACCTTAGTTGACTGCATCGCGGACATTAAGCAGTGGTTTGCCCAAAATGTTATGCACTTAAATGAGGATAAAACTGAATATATTGTGTTTGGAGAATCTGTTTCTAACGGGTTTGGTCCCTGGTTTTCAACTGCCAGGCAGACGGTAAGGAACTTAGGAGTGATTTTTGATAGTTTCTTTAAATTCAACAAACAGATTGACAATGTTGTTAGGTTGAGCTTTTTTCAACTGCGCCTTCTGGCAAAGGTAAAATCGTTTTTAAACCGTCATGACTTTGAGAAGGCTATTCACGCTCTAATAAGCTCCAGACTGGACTACTGCAATGTCCCGTATATTGGTGTCTTCCAGTCCTCTGTTGGCCGTCTCCAACTTGTCCAAAATGCGGCTGCCCGTCTGTTAACGAGCACAAAAAAACGAGATCACATAATTCTGATTCTTTATTCTCTTCATTGGCTCCCGGTACATCTTAGAATTCATTATAAAATTGTATTGTTGTTTTTAAAGCTGTTAACGGCCTCGCCCCATCTTACATATCAGACATGCTGACCATTCGTAATTATGGTAGGGCGTTGAGGTCATCCAGTCAACTCATGTTGGAAGTGCCCAGGTCGAAACTTAAACACTGGGGAGACCGCGCTTTTTCAGTTTCTGGACCTAAGCTCTGGAATAAACTCCCCAGTGAGATGCGTATTGTTACTGATCTGGGCCTTTTTAAATCAAGACTTAAAACGCATCTTTTTATAGTGGCTTATAGTACCTAGTAGTGTGGTGGCACGTTTATATTGATTTTATTTATTTTTATTTATTTTTCTTACTTTTCTCTCTTTGATTATTGTACTTGTGTTTTTGGTGTGTTGTTGTTCTAAATTGTTGTTTAATCTGTTGTAAAGCACTTTGGTTCACCTATCGGTCGATGTAAGGTACTATATAAATAAAGTACATTTACATTTACATTTGAATTAATTTAATAAAGTTAATTATTACTGTGATATTTACTGAATTATTTTTTAGAGTGTATTTGCTTCTACCAACTATGACTTTATATTGCATAATTGTGACTTCCTCACATTATGACTTTATTTCTTGTTTTATTATTATTAATAATATTATTAGTTGTTGTAGTAGTAGGGTATGTTTTAAGTGGTTAGACTTTTTTCAAATAATTTTCTTCTAATCAAAAATCCTAAAACATTCCCACAGCAGCACAATTGTGATGTCAATCCTGTTTTACAGTGCTAAATATTGGTTAAGTTCACATGAAATGATACTACATTCTACTTATTAAAACTTTCTTTTAATACTTAACTTTTACAGCCAGTCGGATCTCAAAAGTCCTCATTTTGACAGACGAGATCTGCTATTTGTCTCTTCAGTGTCAGCGTGTAATAAATGCAATTACTAAGTCACCCTCTATTATGAGTAAATGCTTGGGAAGGTTTCCGATGTAATGTGGTTTTCTCTGTTTCTAGAACATGACTGTCAAAAAGATTTAATTGATTTGCCTCACTTTTTGGTGGGAAACTCTAATGAAGAACACAGACCATGAAGTATGATGATGAAAATTCTAGCAAATTCCATAAGGAAGTTCGAGGTGCGATTCAACCTTGCCGGACCTACAGAGATTGACCAGTTTACAACCACCAGCATAGATATCCACCTAAGCAAACCTGTAATTATAAACGTGTAAATAAATGAAACCTGATAGGCATGCTGAATACATGGAGTAATGCATCCTAAGACCCATTCCCTTAAAACTACCAAGAGATCTGTCAAATACCTGCACAAATATGATTAATCTATTTTCATTTCAGGTAACGTCCAGTGTCGGGAAACTACGAATGTCAAATCAGCAGATATATACTGTAGTGCAAACCGACTTCCCTCCAGCCCTCACCATTGCTTTGCTATTGGAACCGCAGACCCCCTCCCCATCGGCAGCATTCGTTAAGCCAAATAACACACAGCAGATGCCCACGAACCCCAGCGCTGTAATGCAGTGAAAGGAGGAAACTGGGGGTAGTATTTTGGGTTCTCAACCGTGCCAGTTTTCTTTATTTTTCTGCAGCCTCTCCAGAGCTGTAGTGGCCTGCGATGGAGAGTCCCAGGGGCGCAGCAGTGTAATGGTAATACGGACCATCTGACAGCTGTCAAAACAGCCCTGTTAGTCAAGCAATGAGGCCTGTCAACCTGCTGAAAAACTAGTCTGCAGCCTCTCAATTTTTCTCTCTCTCTACTGACTTTACCCCAACTGCCACAAAACAGAGTCGGTTTCCTCCTTGGGTTGACCTTTCACACTCCGGCCAGGTCCATACAACAACATGTTCTGGTAAAACGCACGTCTCGCAGCCCAAAGGCCTCAAAGCGGAAAGTGTTTATAGGAGCACTGTAAGAAGTCATTTTTTCAATCAGTATAACGTATTCCAAAATTCTAGTCTTTAGATCAAGACGAATTCTCAAGAATTTCATTTTTTCAATATATGTTATGTTATGTTATTTCAATATGTTATGGTTTATTCCAAGATATGCTCTCAACAAATATCTAACAAAACATCTTATGCAAAACTCTTATGAACATGATCATTCTTATTATTCAACGTTATTATTAAAATTCAAAGGTGAAAACTTTGAATTTTGAAACCTTGTTGTTTTCCATGACGAATAATCCAAAGTTAAACTATAATGCAAATATGCCAAATATATAGACTACAATACATTGTGTAAAGACTCTTGGGATGCTGGATATATGAAATACAGTACTCCAGTAAATATCTCCAGGAAATAGCAGCGTCAATGTAAGCGTGTTCTGTCTTTTCTCATGTCAAATTAAAAACATTCCTGTAATAATCCTTCCCTTACTGATGATTAAACTTTTGGCTTGCACTGTCGACACCAGAAGGATATGCAATTGTTTCCATTGAAGAGCATTTGGTTGCAATAGATCACAGGTGGACACTGAAGTAAATGCTACATTGCTACACATACACCTGGGTTTAATATAAAAATGTATTATATTTCACTATATAATGTCTCAACTTGACTTTCGTTTGTATTTTTTAATTTTTTTTACATTTGGTTTGCATTCCTTTTTATTAGATTTTGTTGGATTTAATTGATAGGAGAGTAGAGAAACGACAGGAAATTTTGTGGAAAGTAATATGTCTGTCCACATTGAAACAAATTACACAATCAGAACCAATCAAATCATTTTTATGTTGAATATACAGTCTTGAGGATTGGGACCAATGAGATCTAACTGTGGCTATGCAGAATAACACCACATGTAACAGAGGCAAGCTAGTAAGAGCTGTGCAAGTAATCCTCACTCCCCTGGCCACCAGAAGCGCACTTGTGACTGAAGTCTTTAGCCCTGTTAGCGTGTCCACCTCCCAAGCCAGAGATGCTAGTGTGAGTAGAACCGAAGGGGATACATTGGTGCTGTGATCCGGATGGGAGTAAGTGTAACGGAGGCTAGCTAGCAAGAGTTGTACGAGTAAACCTCACTTCCTTGGCCTCAAGCGACTGAACCTAGAGACTGCGGTCTTTAGTGTCCTTGTGAGCGCCCACCTCCCATATTGAAACGTCAGTGGTGCAAGTAGAATCGGAGGGGTTATATTAGTGCCGTGACACGTGTGGGAGTGAGGTTTAGGGGGGTGAGTGTAACAGAGTCCAGCTAGCAAGAGTTCTGCGAGTAAACCAGGAGTCACATTGGTGCCTTGACCCAGATGGGGAGGTTTAGGGGGGGTGAGTGTAACTGAGGCCAACTAGTAAGAGCTGTGTGAGTAAACCAGGGGTTACATTGGTGCCGTGACCCAGATGGGGAGGTTTAGGGGGGTGAGTGTAACTGAGGCCAACTAGTAAGAGCTGTGTGAGTAAACCAGGGGTTACATTGGTGCCGTTACCCAGATGGGGAGGTTTAGGGGGATGAGTGTAACTGAGGCCAACTAGTAAGAGCTGTGTGAGTAAACCAGGGGTTGCATTGGTGCCGTGACCCAGATGGGGAGGTTTAGGGGGATGAGTGTAACTGCTGATGGAGTGAAGGCAAATTACAACTCTTTTGTAAAGTCAGATAATGCTATCATGTTTTCTTTCCTTTGGCTATTGGAGCAAATGAGAACGCAAATATTAAATTTGTTGTAGTTTCAGTTCACCGCTATGGAAGTTTAGCCAACTATGATGACTTTTTCTTCTTAAAACCATGTATTGTGAAAAGGTTCAATTTATGGTAAGTTAGAGCAAAACTCCTTTACATGGAAGCAGTGTTTGTTACTTAGAACATGGTGTACATTGTTTTTATACCTCAGTTCGTAAATCACATGAATTCAGTTGGTGAAAACTCAATTTTGACATCTTGCTATTGAGTGTTCAAAATCAGAGCTTTTCAGCCTGAGTGAAATTGGTGTGCTTGGACACATTGATGGCCATTTTCTGGATCCCATTTGGTAAGTTGTTACTTTTCATCCTAAAGTGCCACTTTTCTACTACAGGGCACATTACCCAGTATAGGTCTGCAGTTACATTCAAGCACCTGATGTCCAGCAGAAAATAGGCCTCAATTTCACAAGATAAGCTGCTGAGATACAATGATATGTGGGAAGAAAGCAGGGTATAAAAACAAAAACAAATAGCACATCAAATCATTACCTCAAGCTCAGCTGAGGGTGTTAAATACAAAAATACCTCGCATCCAGCAATAGTTTGGGGAAATAACCTCAGTCTTAATTCTAAGTGTATTTTGGCAGAGATCATAACAGCTGTGATGTCATTTGTTTGGAGGTCATGTGCGAGCCTGGTGTCAGACTGTCATGTTTAAAGGTGAAAAGAAGTCAGCCATCCAGAGAATACCGAGGGCAAGTTCAAGAGGCTTTAAACTGCCACCAAATAGGAAAAGTTGAAAGCTCTTTTAGTGCATCCTGCACTTTGTAATTTATGTATCCATCATCAATATAGCCCCTCTAAATGCATCATTAAATGCAGGTACCATTGACAGTATATTGATCTGTCCAGGGCTGTTCAACATTGACTGAAGTGCACTAGGTCAATTGCAGTTATACTTTAATCAAAGTCTTGAAGTGAGTTTGACATTTTAAGATCATATTCTGTCAGTAATTTTCATTTCTGTGCAAACCGTCAATTTCAAAGAGGTTTTAAACAAAACACTACAGGTTTTAGTGATAGAGTACTGTGTCAATCTATAATAAAGTGATAAATAATTACAATACGTAGGCTTTTTGTCAATGCACCAGTCATTTACCAATTATTGGTCACCATGAAATCAAAATGTATTTTTTTTTTAATGGAATATTGCAGTATTAATTATAAATGATATATCAGTGCACATCAATTTTCTTTTTTTCTTAAATTCATCTACCCTCATAATCAAAATAACTTACTGGTGCAAGGGCGGGGCAACCTGTCACTCAAATAAGATCCACCAATAGCAAACCACAACCGTCCAATCAATTTCTCAAGGACAAAATCAACATTTGTTCTTGTGCCAGAAGCCGCTTCACTCTGAATAGGGAAGAAAAGACTATCACAAGTTTCATGCAGAATTAAAAATAAATAAATTGTATAAATAAAAGTTTTTTTTTTCTTTCTTACACATTAAATACGTATCAGTATACATTATTTTCATCATTCTCACTATTGGTGATGGGTCATTCATGAACGATCCACTCATTATCTGTCACGTGACAAATGAACGAAAGACTCGGAAGGTAAAGTAATGATTTATTTTCCCTGTAAATTATTTTTGACTGCATTATGATTTCTTAATTCAGAATATGATCAAGATTGCTTATGTGGATGTGTCCAGGGAATGTGGCTGTTAAAAGTATAACTGTGGCGAACAGGACGGCCGAGGGACGTGAGAGAACGGCGCGAGGCCGGTGGTGCGATTGCTAATGAGCAACACCTGTGAGGCACACCGGTCTCGCATCTCTCACGGAGGAGCGGAAGCATAAAGGAGGAGCGACGACGTTGATGATCGAGAGAGGAACAGGCCTGTATTTTAGTTGTGTTTTGTTTTTGTATTTTACTTTAGTTATATTTATTTTCGGTAGCCAGCAGTCGTCCGCGAGGGGCTGCTGGCGGTATTTTTGTTTGTTTGTTTTATTTAAAATAAATTATATTTTGATTGTTCGCCGGTTCCCGCCTCCTTCTTCCCTGAACATTGTTACACTGGTGCCGAAACCCGGGAAGAGGGAGGAACGCGCTGTCAGAGAGTCCTCGCCGGTGTGGGGAATCCGCGGTGCCATCGAGCATGGTGCGCGAGTCGCCGCCGCTCGCCGTGGGCCGGAGCCTGCTGCCATCCGCCGAGCGAGCGGAGGAGCAGGGAGCGGGGGACTCGCGGCCACGGACGCTCGAGGCGGGGCGCTGGAGTGAGTTGCCGGTGGGACGGTCGAGCTCGCTGCCGGCCGCCTGGGTATTGGAGGGGCGGCTGCCATCCGGGAGGGAGAGGAGGAGTCGCCGCCGCTCGCCGTGGGCCGGAGCCTGCTGCCGTCCACCAGTGAAGGGGAGGAGCAGGGAGCGGGGGACTCCTACCGTCTGCCCAAGGCACCCGAGGAGCCGTCGCCGTCCACCGGGCGGCGGAGGAGCGTCGAGCCGTCCACCGAGGGCTACCCAGCGTCGCCGCCAGGCACCGCGGAGGAGATCGCCTAGCTGGTGGGGGACCAGATGGCAGCGCGTTGTGGGAACCGGACCAATTTTTTTTTCCTCTCTCCCCTCTCTCGATCTGTCGCTCCTCATGCTTCCGTCTCCGTTTCCCTCGGTTTGTCTGTCCATACCCCCCAGGGATCGCCGCCGCCGGGGGGGGGAGTAGGCACAGGCTCGTGAGTACCCCCCGGCCTGTGAGGGGCGATGGGGGTATGTGGCGAACAGGACGGCCGAGGGACGTGAGAGAACGGCGCGAGGCCGGTGGTGCGATTGCTAATGAGCAACACCTGTGAGGCACACCGGTCTCGCATCTCTCACGGAGGAGCGGAAGCATAAAGGAGGAGCGACGACGTTGATGATCGAGAGAGGAACAGGCCTGTATTTTAGTTGTGTTTTGTTTTTGTATTTTACTTTAGTTATATTTATTTTCGGTAGCCAGCAGTCGTCCGCGAGGGGCTGCTGGCGGTATTTTTGTTTGTTTGTTTTATTTAAAATAAATTATATTTTGATTGTTCGCCGGTTCCCGCCTCCTTCTTCCCTGAACATTGTTACAATAACATTTAAAGAAGACCATAGCATGGCATGAAAACTCTGACCAAAAGCAGGAACATAGACTTAGGAAACAAGACTACCGGAGACTGGGCATGGAACAAACAATACTCGACGAGGACACAGGGCAAACATGAGGGCTTACATACAGGACTAACAACGAGACAAGGGACACCTGTGAACAATTAAACAATTAACCAATGACAACATGACACAGACAAGGGAACACAAGGCAGGATCACATGACTAAAACGGGGGCTCACATGACAGACCAGAACCCAGGAACAATAAACAAACACCCAAAACGTGACAATATGTTTCAACCAAATGACATTTTTATACCTGACCTAACCTTTCCTTGTCACAAATAGGTTAAATGATCTGATATTTTAAGAGATGGTTTGATGTTGCACCACATAACTTTGATTTGGCAAACAAACGTTTTGTTTTTTCTCATTGAAAATGTGTAATAGCCATTTTGCGGATATAATGCATTTGTAATGTATTTTTGAATATATATATATATATATATATATATATATATAGAGAGAGAGAGAGAGAGAGAGAGAGAGAGAGAGAGAGAGAGAGAGAGAGAGAGAGAGAGATCAAAAAGAGAGTGATTCAAACTATATAATTCCTCTGTGCCGTAATCGTGTGGATTCTCCTATTCTATTATATTTCTAAAGATTCATATTTTTATTGTTATAGTTATCGTCCTTGAGTGTGAATGGGCCTTAAGTGTTTGTCTTCTGAAAAACATGTCTTTACACTGTAAATGAGGTCAGTCTCTGTAATGCACATGTCACATCCATTATAGCTTGATTCCCCAATGCTGTTGGAATGACGGATTGGTCAGGGGGATACGAGCGTTTGGAGGGAGACACTGTTGACTTTGGCTTGTGTTTGAGGGTACTGTGGGGGATCGAGGATTTCTGCTTCCCACCGTTACCTGGCGAGAGTGTCTGGAAAGCCAGCTTGCAGTATGGTCAATTTGGCCAACACAAACAGGTGCTGCTTCAGACGGTATGTCTTTAGATGGTCCCTTGCCATTCACCAGACAGCCAAATTAATTAACTTCATTCAGACTGTCATAAACAGATATTACGAGCAAATAGATTGAGACGTTCTCTGCTATTCTGATTTGTCAGGTTTGTTTTTATGCTTTTTGTTGTTGTTGTTGTTGTTGTTGTTGTTGTTGTTTTTGTATTCAACCTTTTTAAATTATTATCATTGAAAATTTTTGAAAACTGCAAGAAACATAAACATTTTATTAAAACAAAATCTATGCGATTTTTCATTTCTATGGGTAAATTGACCATTATCTGCAGCACCCTAATGTCAGTGTTGGTGTATTTCATGATGAAATTAAAATAAAGCAAACCATTGTTTCTGCGACTTGCAGAATTTCAAAAAAAGGACAGATATATTTGTTACAGGAAATAAATATTTAAATTGTGGACAAAATTTATTATAACATGAATACTTTGAAATTAATTGACTTAATAAAGACCTGAGTACAGGGTTATTTACTCAAACTAGAACACTTAAACATTTTTGTTGCTTGACATAAATTAAAGGTTAACTGAAAAATTATTTGTTTGTTTGTTTATTTATTTAACTTATTTGCCAAGGCAACATTTCTCATTTCCATTTAATGTACTACAATAACTAAAAATAATAAATAAATAAAAACCATATAGATAAGCTTTTAAAAAAAGAATACTTTTAATTCAAAATAATAATAAAACTAAAATAGTATGTCAATGATACTAAAATAAATACTTGATACTTGAGGAAGACAGTATAACGATGTGACCTGTTTATTTTGAAATCATATAACCTGCAAATTAATTCTGAATGCTTTAATATATGAGACCATCAAAACAAAAAAAGATTACTACAAATAATTTCAACATTTATATATATTAAAACATATTTAATAAACAAACACATAATAAACAATTTTAATATGTGAAAAAAATTATGTATTGATTGATTGATTGATATTGCATTAAAGTTTGTAAAATAGTAATAAAAATACAAATATATAGAAAACAGCCTTTCTCCTTTTGTGTCCCATGAAGAAAGAAAGTCGTCTAGGTTGCATAAGAAGGGAAACGAGACGCTGCGTCATGTGGTTGACGCTGTCAGAACGCTAACCTTGATTGGCTACTGCATTCAGGTGACATCACAGGCTCAGTAATAAGTAATAAGAGAGCGCCTAAAGAAGACGTCATCAGCTTCAGATTGTCTGAAGGAAGACGCACAGGAATGCCTGAAGTTTTGCAATATGAAGCAGCGTCTTTTTCCCCTTCTCAGGGATCCGGGCTAAATACCTTACCTTCACGAAACTTCAACGTTGTGTCATGGTGTTGATGCTTTGAGAACGCTATGGGGCAACAGATAAGGAAGTGGGACACGAATAGCAGAATTCCCACTGTCTACATCCATCATGCCCATCTGTTACAGAGGAAACATATCGCTACTACCTCCATATTTCAGGTACCGGGAAAAAGCTACAGGAAAAGGAGTGGGACGCAAGCAGCAGGATTGCTCACTTTCCCTTTCTGTATACGGCATATGAAAATAAGGAGGATACTGAAAGCCCCGCTTGTGTTTCGGATGGGCACCAGATGAAAGAGTGGGAATAGTGGTAATTCCAAACCTCTTCACCTGTACCCACTATCAACCTGTGAAACAAGAGAAGCACATCAATATCAAGTCCATACTACTAGTACTGAGGCTGACGACGAATGAGAAAAGTGGGATGCAATCTCCATATTCACTTTTCCTCCCTAAACAGCCCATCTCAAACTAGGAAGGGCAGCAGGTCGAAGAGTTGGACACGAGCGGCTGTAATACCTAATCTGTTCACCTGCAAGCTTCAAGCCCCATGATTGCAGTCACTGTGTCGCCTCAGCAGCAGCAGGACCCGACCCCTTAAAGAGAGCCAGGTGGGGAATGGGAGTGGGCGAGTTAAAGCTTTCACATGACGTGAAATATCTCCTAAATATGCCATTAGTCTTTGGGCCCTATTTTAACAATCTAAGCGCATGGTCTAAAGCGCATGGCGCAAGTACACTAAGGGCGAGTCAGAATCCCCTTTTGCTAGCTTAAAGATGGGATAAATGGTCGGCGCACCCAGTGCATGGTCTAAAAGGGTTGTACCTATATTCTCTTAATGAGTAATGCGTGTGTTTTGGGGGTAATGTGCAATAAACCAAACAGATTCTCATCTCCCATTCCCTTTAAAAGCCAGTTGCGTTCGCGCCATGGCGGATTCGCTATTTACCTGGAGGAATTATCAAGCGGAAAAACTGAACGCTTCTCTACAGAGGAAAAGGAGGCAGAACACCTACGGGACAAAGTGTAAGAGTGTTGTGGACCCGCCTATAGGCTTATATTACTAACACACTCTTTAAATAACAAAATAATACTGCCCCATTGACTTTAGACCAGGTTTCAGTAGGTCAATGGCTCAGTCTATTAGCCTGGATGCCAGCCGAACTTAGCCCCGCTACATTTGAGGATGGGAAGTTCGGTCTGAACTTGATCCGTTGTGAAGCAAGTATGCAGAACCAAAGCTGTTCGGACCAATCAAATTGTCAGGGCGGGCTTTAAACGATGATGGACAGATGATCAACATTAACGTAGTCATCCACGTCACCAAAGAGCGCTTGGGTTGAATTCGTTTACAACAAAGAATGGCTGCAAAAGTGTAGAGTCAGCCATCGCTGTTGTAGAAGATGTAGACAGCATTCATTTTAAAAGAGGAACAGAGAACCGCGAATCAAGGTATTTGTCGATTGGAAAGATGTGTTTGCCCTCCTTCCTACGGGAGTCGGCAAAAGTTTAATTTATCCGCCGGCCCCAGTGGTCACTAAGTAGATGGGGCGCAATGAAAACCCTGTGTTCATTGTTGGTTCTCCTTTGGTCGTATTCATGGAGGACCAAGTGCAAAAAGCAACCGAAATGGGCATCACGGCGATGCAACTCAGCGTGCACGAAGAGGTGGACATAACCAGCCGTCGTTGCCAGCTCCTTTTTGGAAGCCTGGAATGTTGTCCGTTGCTCTGATTGATTGTAGCTCTATCCAATTGAGTGCAAAAGTATTTTCTTTCCTGGTTCGGATTAAACACGGCCCATAATCACAGCCCAATGAAACAGTATCAGACTCACATTCTGACTAGAATCTGAGTATGACGGCGTCAGGCTATCAGTCTATTTCAGTTGCCTCAAAATATCAACATGCCAACAATCCGCCTTGACAAACCTCATTTTCAGACCAGCACACGCCCATGGGTGCACAAATGGGCGCAAATGCATTTGCTATCTAAACAATATGGCGCAGGACAGAAAAACGATAACTGCATCGGGCTTAAACGAGCAAAAAACAATTGCGTTGCACCTGGCACCGTATTGCGCCGGGTGTTTGATAGGGCCCTTGGTTTCTTTCTCTTAAAAACACTGACACGCAGACACCAGTTCACGCGAAGCATTCCCATAGCGTTAACACCATGACACAGCGTCACAGAAGTGCGAATAAACAACAACAATACTTTAAATATTGCTGTAAGTGTCCTCATCTTTCTGCTTCATTAATACCAACTGGACTTACAAAATGCTATAAGTCGTATTTACTTTGCCCTGAGCCCAGTAAAATTTGTCACTTCGAAGAGTTAGCCATTTCCAAAGAGTAAACTTAGGGATGAAAACTTCAAAATAAACTGCTCCCATAGCCGTAGTTCTGCTTGGACATTCGAGTATGTCGTTTCCATGCTCCTTATTTTAATGTTTAAAGAGCTCTCCATAAGTTTTCCATGCACTCTGATCTTTTTCTCCTTTGGTTTCATTAAAGCACAGCACACTTGGAAAATGGGCATATGCGAATGGCTGCTTTCTAACAACACTCTCGTTCTAACAATCCTCTAACAACTTCAGTATTTGACCTAGTTTATAGTTTAGCACATGCGAAAAATCCACACGGTTCTGAGAAAGAGGAAGAGAGAGCGAGGCGAGGGCGAGACCTGCTCATGTTGTTAATAATGTGGGCGTTTCGTTCTACATCCGCACTGAGGTTCAGAATAGTTAATGGCCCTCGATAGAAGTGGAAATTGTATTATTAGGTTGAACAGGGGACATTTACTCATCCAACACAAAGCTGATATCTTTACATACCATCATGCATTTGGATATCTATTAAAGCACTTGTAGAGGAGTGTTTGACTCAAACACATGACACTTTTAACACTTTCAACTTTCCTTATCATCTGCATATAATAGTGTGGTTCAAAGGTCTTGGATCACTATAGTGAAAATGCATTTATATTGCACTGGCATGGGAATGAAAGTCTTATCTTGTTGCAGGTAGTGAAGAAAAGTGGCTGGTGAGCTGAAGACTGGCAGATGATGACACAGAAGACTGAGGAAGACTGAGGAAGACTAGACAGTTCAATGCACAAGTACGTTTTTTCACAGGTAGGTATTTCGGTACAGTTTTCAGTGTAGAATGACAAGACCAGAACCTGATGTGTGTTTGGTGCTTATATGTAGGAACTGATGAGGCCGATGGCATGTGGTGATTGATGACTGTGGCAAGGTTCTGAAAGATACATTTATATGGGATATAATTTGAAACTGAACTTTTGAAAAAAAATTTTTAGAATGGAACTTAAATGTTGAATCATATTAAACAAAACCTAGAAAATATGGCTTGGTGATTGTGTCTATGACAATTCCTGTGAGAAAAGACTAACAATAATGAGATAAATGTTCCTGTCACACTTATGCCAGATAAACTGTAGGGCTTAATAATAATAATCACGCGTGTTATTCTTCTGGGTTTAAAACCTTCGTCAAAAGCTACAATTTCCCTTGAGCTGTCTTTGATTAAGCAAAACTTCTTAAATGCAAATATTATACCTCAAAAATGGGTGGGGATTAACGTCGACATGAAACGAAAGTTGCACTAGTCTTTTCTTCCCTATTGTGACTTATATCCGAGTGAAACACCCGCTTGAACAAGAACAAATGTAGGTGGGGCTTGATTTTGTCTGTGGGGAATTGATTGAATGGTTGTGGTTTGCTATTGGTGGATACCATGTGATTGACAGATTGCCCCGCCCTCGTCATCAGAGAAGAGAAGAGACAAGAAGAGAAGAGAAGAGAAGAGAAGAAAAGAGAAGAGAAGAGAAGAGAAATATAAGTCTCTCAATATAAGTCTTAAATATAAAAGATAAATAAACATCACACTTTCATCAGACATTAAAGAAATGAAATGGGGCTCTTTATTAGTCGGTGTTCAGTACAGACGGTAATTAAATGTTAAGCGGCTGCAGCACCGAGCAGCAGGAAACAACGGCTGTTTAGCGACTGTAGGCTGCAGTCGACAGAAAACCCACGGGGAACACTTGGACCAGTCCTAATAGTAGCCAACTGTTTTTACGCAGCTGAGCCTTTCTTATCTTCTGCACTATCAGGGTCCATTACTTCCACAAATAAAGGGCCAATCAAACCCTGAGAGCAGCACAGAGATCAAAGCAGCGTCCCCCCCAAAAACAAAAAAATAACTGTGTGGGACAGTAAAACAACTGCATGATTGTGGACTATGGGGACTGAAGGGAAGTGAACCACCACAGACCGAATCGTGCCCTCTTTAGAACCGAATGAGTGTTAGGTGAGCTAAATGTGCGTGACTGACCACTTTAAATGTCAAGAAGCCAGCTGCATCTTTCTTAATAATACGTTTTGTAAGCACAAGAACGAATTTAATGCAAATATCCCTATAGAGAAGCCCTATAAATACTGAATACTGTATCCAACAATGTGCTTAACCTGATCTTCCATTTCCAATGTGACAAATGGATTGATAGTAATATTAACCCCAACTTTTTGCAATATCTCTTCTCTTCTCTGATGACAAGGGCGGGGCAACCTGTCAATCACATGAGATCAACCACAACCATCCAATCAATTCCCCACAGACAAAATCAAGCCCTGCCTACATTTGTTTTTGTTCAAGAAGCCGTTTCACTATAGGGAATAAAAGACTATCGCAAGTTCTGTTTTAATCTCTTTCTTGACATTATTTGATCAGACTGCCAAATATTTACGCAAATTTTGAATGAAATTGCAAACAGAATTTAAATATTTTCTAGTATAATGTGCTACAACCTCTCTGTGCTTTCTAAATAAAATATTAGTCATTAAAGTATACTGTAAAAGATAGTCGTTATACAGTGTGTACGGTGCAGAATTCAGCTAGACGTCCATGCTGGTTGCAGGCATTTCAAGTAAAGCAACAGAAAAAAGTGTCGCCATGACTGTCAAGTTAATTACGTTTACAAAACCCTCTCAATATTTTAAAATACTGCCTTGCGTTACGCATAGAAATATTCCACTGCATGCCTTCAGCGGTGACACAGAAAGCTTAAACTGATATATGTGTGTGATTACTAGAAGATTTACCGAAGGGAAAAGAAATCCTTCCCCAGAAGTTTGGTATTTAGTGTGTGTATGTGCATGTGAAGAGAAAGAGAGAGAGAGAGAGAGTGTGTTTGTGTGTGTGTGTGTGTGTGTGTGTGTGTGTGTGTGTGTGTGTGTGTTGTTGTGTCTTACTCCTTTGGGAGTGAGGTAAATTGCGGTGTGCCCAGTGTGGGAAATGGTTTGCATTTTTTGCTGAGAGAAATTCAAATTCCAGAATAAATTGCCTGTGGAAAATATGAATGAAATAGCACCATGAAAACCGAACACCAAAGCCGAACACTAAAAAATTGCATGGGTGAAAGGCTTTGATTTAGATATATCTGCATTCCACGGGTCGCCCAATAAAGCTGGGTTTGAAAAAGATCTTGAAAAAGGTTTTCAATACTGGTCAATCTCTGGCTCGCAGCCGCGGCTCCATTGATTACAATTCGAGCGTAACTCTGCGCAGTTAACATAAATTAACACCAGTCAGAAAGTGAAACCAATAAGTTCCTGAGAAACACAACCTCAGTCTAAAATAAACGTTCCGATTCATTCCGGTAATGCAGAAATTGACTTAATTTATTTATACAATTTTACATAATGCCATCATACTATGGTTTAGTGTAATGCTGACCATTGCAAAAAGGGGTGGTAATGAATTATGCAGGACATATACATGAACTATGATGTGACATGGTGGGAAGGCTCAAAATAAAATCTTAATAAAGATCTCTCGAGAGGGATGGTTTTATGTTTGCTCCAGGGGTCTGTGCACTCTGGGACCATGGGGGTCTGTGTCACACCATTCGTCATATTGACAGGTCAGTGGCGTCAAGTGCCAGCAAGTGTGACATTCCTTAGTGCACTAGACCACCAGAACACACACACACACACACACACACACACACACACACACACACACACACACACACACACACATCTGGAAAGGCAGATGATATGGCATGTATACCCCCTCTTCACTAAGCGTATTACATCTTCCCAACACTCTTCTGTTTATATGTCAGTTCAAAAGTTGTTGCGTCTAGGTGAGGGAGAATTTGTGCCTATTTGTATCACTAATCATACATATAAGAGTGGATAGTGTTATAAGTCACAAACTGCAGACTCAACAAACTGCATTGTTTACAAAACTACTCTCTTTTATCTTTTGAAAAAAAATAAAATAATACAATACACCATGAGAGGTCATGCTGTGGTTATGGGGTGCTTCAAATATCCTGAATCACGATCAAAATTTCATGTGATGCATGACTTCTTATGGCAATTTATTTATTATGTTATTTTTATTTGATGTTTTTTTTGTGCATATATTTTGATCGGATTGCAAATTGAGAAAAGAGGAAAAGGATCAGGAAAAGACCATGGGCTGCATTTATAAAATGCCTGTACGATAAAACACACGTACGGATGGATTTGATTCTAAATACCGTGTATTTTATCCTGCATCAGGAGGTGAGGGAAATAATGAACAAATCATGATTTATAAAAGCAGAAATTGACGAAAAAAATATATATATGTGTACGCCAACTGAAGAGCATGAATACAAACTTTATTTGTGCTAAAAATACCTGTTATTCAATTAATTCAACACTGTGAATGAAAATGTAAAGATAAATAAGCAATCACAATAGGATTTCATATAATTATATGTGCAAACTAACAAATTACACCACTGAAATTAGTTCATTCATATAAATGATTTCCTGAAAATAATAATAATATATGTTTTCCAGGAGCCTGCTTGGATTTGCTTGCTCATTGATAATGAGTGCCATGCTTCTTATGAACCATAAAGAGATTTTTGTGGCTGTTTTGTAGATGGAGATGATGCACTTTTACATTTTGCGTCTGAATTTAAGATGAACTGTGATTTATTTGCATTTAGCAAAACTTTTGTACATTCAGACGTTTCATAAATTGTTCTTAAGAACATTTCGGACTTTGCATATAAGATCATTATTCACACGTCTTTATAAGTAAGGCCCCAGACATATTGCAAAAATCGCTCCCTATAGTGCACAATTTGAGGGGAGGCCATTTGTAGTGGTGTCCGACCTTATGAGTGCACTCATTCCAGTCCCATAATCTACCTCAATAACAAGTGCAAATGATGTACAGTCTACGGCTAGCCTGCTTTTTGGAAATTCGCTTACTCGTTTACATTCATTCATTGGGCATTATCAGTGGAGTAATGTAGGAAATAGGAAATGAGAGTATAGAGAGTGATTTCGGATATAGCCCAGGAGTCAGGACTCAAACTCGGGTCACTCAAAGTATTGTTGCACTATATGTCAGAACGCTGCCAGTACGGTATAGGAAACACCACTGATAGTAATCATAAACAATAAATGCACAAATTTATATAGTTCATCAACCTAAATTTGATATTGAAAACCTGATTCAGATTATGCAAGGTCACAAATGTGCTTATATCAACTATTTTACAAAGGCTTTGAATATGGCTCATCCAGTCAGATTTTAGAACTGGAACTACCAGTTTCATATGCTTTTTTACATGAAGGAAATTTGAATTTTGCAGGTTGCAGGGACCCACCCGTAGACTTTCCCCCTGAACCAATCATCCCTGCCATGCTATCATTAACGCTTATTTGGATTAGCGTTGTAATGAAAAGCCCACATGTGCCACATCAGATGGGGATTTGAGATTCCTTCCTTTCCTTTTGTGAAGGTATACAAAAAATCAAGAACAACAAATGCATCTACATGTTTCAACTTCAACCTTAGATTGAGTTAGTCAGTAAAGTGAAACATATTAAATATACATATAACATAAATAAACATATTTTTTCACACCCCCTTGGTCTTCTAAATATTTGTTTAACTCACTATTAATTGTCTGAATAATAAAAATCAAACTATAATGAATAGCAAAACAAGTTTTGACATACTGTAACCCCAAGGAAGATTTGAATTAACTACATCAAAGAAATACTTTTCTCACAAAAAATGTACGCATTGAAACCCATTATATGTAGCACTATTAAGACCAGGTGCACATAAATGCCTAGTACCCTTTGTTTCCATTGAAATTGGATTTCTTTTATGTTCGTTTGGTATTAATTTTTACGTCTCAGTTATGAATTGACTGATTGTCTCAGCTGCCATAAAAGGGTGATAATGGGACAAAATCATTAATATAATTATTTCTGGGAGTACAAAGAAGGGGAATACTAACATTATGAGGTATTTATCAGTTTCGACTGGATCCCAAGACCACCCAAGCTTATAGCTCTTACTCACATAAACGTAAGACTGTAGTGTCCTTTATGTCCTCTACTGCCTGTGCTCATGCAATATGGTTTTATCAGCACTTCAATTGGCCAGTGATGAGAGACAGAGTAAAAATCTACCATTTTCCTATTGATACCCAGATGTCTTTTTGATACCAGGCATGACACAAATCTGACAACAGTGGGGTCAACAAAAAAAAAGTGACTTCCACTCAGCTGAACCTTCAAAACGAATTATTTGGGTTATATATCATTTTGCCTTTTAATGGGGTCTGACCAGCCAGACCAAGAGGGATGACCTTGTTTAGGGGGGCAATTTCATTCAATCATTCAATCAGGCTTGGGTTGCACCATGCTCATCCCTCAGACTGAGGATCTCTGGGTCATGCCAGGCCAACACTTTCATCTGTCTATGATGGCGTCTGGCATTGGAGTCTCTGGAAATGCATCCCAAGCATGGCTGTTGAACCAATCCATCATCACCACTGCATCCAATCGCTGTGTCCTATCTATTAATACACTTTTGATGATGATGGACGGTGTTTCAATGGATTGGGTAGACAGAACCAAGCCAATATGTCCATTTCAAGGTTTGATTGTGCTTATTCCATTTGTCTTGAAAGGTCTGGCATTGGCGATGAAAGCAAGTATGCATTGGTGTCTTAGATCCTAATCTTTTCATGGTGGGGCATTTCAGCATTATGAACCATGGATGATCCATGCCTTTGGTTTTCGTTAATGCCTTTCACATGGACCTATGTCCCAACAATTTGTTTGTTATAAAAGTACATCTATCAAATCCCATGAAAATCCAACTGCCACTTACTGCTCAGTTCAAAGCCAAAGAGAGAATGAAAAAATAAAAATGTGTAATTTGCACTGGCATGCCTCCATGGCCATGTAGAGGACAACAATATGTGTTCTAGTTTCGAACAGGCGCATTCGTTTCCCAGTGGCTTGATGCCACAGTTCTGTGTTGGTTTAGCTACGCATCTCCCATGCTGCTCGGATTTGCTCAACGGACTCTCGGATGTAACGAGCCACGGCAAGCTGAGCACACATGCGGTGTTCCCTCACCCCCTTCCAATTTGAAGATAATTACAGGCAATTAAACAAACGCTTTCCCTGTAAGATTGAAACTCCAGTGTGGGCACATTCCAGTGTGCATCCTTTATAGGCCCTCACAATGTGGTCAAAGGTGCCCCACAAGGGAACAATGGAAAGGGGTTGTGTTATTTAAGAGACTAGGCAGTGCTTGAATTTGGATGGGCTAAAGAAAGGGGGAACTGGAGAGGGGTCCACTTCAAACAAGTGGAACCGAAAAGTGGAAACTTGGCCCATTTTTCCTTGCGAAACAGGAAAGAACTGGAGGGTAATTAACCAAGGGTTTAAACTGAGCAGTCATCAAGGTGATACTACACAGCACGTTTCTAAGCTTTCAACCACCAGTACCGACCACACAAAGCTGTAGATTTGTAAGCATCAGCACTGCAAACAGGAAGGAGACCTGACTACAACTGGTGCTAGTTTAGGTACCATGTAGGTACGTTCATCCTTGCTTATAAAATACTCCATGCTTATCATACATTTTCTGTTCTATTGCTTTTGTTTACAGACAGTAACTGTCCTTGGACTGTTCCAGGTTAAGAAACTAATTTGTTGGCTTATTTTGCAGTGGTCAGGGTGGTCAGTGGCCTTGACCCTTGCTTGTGACTGGGCTGAATTTTAATTCTTTGCCAGACACAGAGGATCTGGGCTGTTTCTCTTTGAAGGACATCCAGTGACAGCAAGCACAGTCCCTTGGCAGCCCTGTCAGAGCAGTGCAGCAGAACCAGACAGACAATGAGCTGTGTGTATGAGGTGCATTTGAGAGTCCATGCCAGAGAGGGGGATATTTTGCCCTTCTGCAGGAAGCACAGGAACTCCTATTCCCTCTGGGTCACGTTCTCACTTTTAACTTCCTGTTGATCACAATTTACCATCAATGACATTACTGCAAGAGTAATTGATATGTCCCCTTTATGCAAATATATATTGAGGGTGTTTAACCACTAGATGTTGAATTTGCAAGAAAGAATGGTTACACTTTATTTTGACGGTCCACTTAGGCATTCTACTGACTAAAAGTAACTTTGCAACTACATGTCAATTAACTCTCATTAGAGTATTAGTAAACTGTTAGGGTTCGGGTTAGTAGAATAAGTTGACGTTGAAAAGTTACTTATAGTCAGTAAAATGTCTGTTGAGGAGCATCAAAATAGAGTGTTTAGCAGATATTAAGCAGACAGTCTACTAATACTCCAGCGACTACGAGTTGGCGTATAGTTGCAAAGTTGCTCATAGTTAGTAGAATGTCTAATGTGGACCAATGAAATAAAGTGATACCAAAAGAATTATCTTTCAACAG
This sequence comes from Meda fulgida, assembly GCA_030578275.1. Classification (NCBI taxonomy): domain Eukaryota; kingdom Metazoa; phylum Chordata; class Actinopteri; order Cypriniformes; family Leuciscidae; genus Meda; species Meda fulgida. The sequence continues at coordinate 19,063,041 of CM060637.1, forward strand.
AATTTAAAAGCTGAATACATGATAACAATGCTCTGTAACTCTTTATATTAAGGTGACCAAGTGTAAGTGTAGTTACATGTTACTACAAGTACTTACTATAGTAGTAACAGTAAATTATCCATATTTACAAGTAACTAACCCCAAACCAAACAGTAACCCTAACCATAACTCTAAAGTACTTAAGTTAATTAGAAAGTAAGTAAAAGTCCTATAGTTAATTAATATTACTCAGTACTTTTTTGAGTAAATACAATGTAACTATGCCACCTTAAAATAAAGTGTAAACCAATGCTCGTACAGAAGGAAAAACAGTAAGTTTTGTTCACCTGGTTTCTCATCAGGCTGTCAAAAAATTTATTTCTGATCACAGCGAAAACTAATAACACATTTCTCCTCAAAAATATATTTTGAGGTGTCAATTCCCTCACTAGAATGAAGCCCTAATTTTCTGATATATATATATATATATATATATATATATATATATATATATATATATATATATATATATATATATATATATATATATATATAACGTGAATAGCATGCTTTGATTAATCTGTACTCTTGGACATGAGTAATATTCTTCCTGAAAGTTCAAAGACATTCCTCAGGATGTTCAGGGATGTGTACATTGCTTATCATTTACTTTCAGAGCAGATCAGACAAGGGACGAGTAGTGTGAAGCGGACATGGTGAGCGTGTCCGTAGCTTCCTGTTCTTTCCTATCCCTCCACCATTGGCCTCCATGAGGCAGCGGTGTGCAGAATCAAACAGGAGTCCTCCCTTAGGGACCACCCCACCCGTCTATAAGGGGGTTTTGCTTGAGTGAAGCGTTATAATGGCTCACGGAAACAGTGCTTCTCTAAAAAACTTTCAGAGCTGTCAAACGGTGAAGATTAATGCCTGAGCAGGATCCCTCTTGGGGAATTAACTCTCCATTCTCTTACCCCTTTCTCTTTTCCTGCTCCCACACTTGGTAAACTCACAAGAACATCTCTCTCTCTCTCTCTCTCTCTCTCTCTCTCTCTCTCTCTCTCTCTCTCTCTCTCTCTCTCTCTCTCTCTCTCTCTCTCTCTCTCTCTCATTCGCTGTCTTCAGCATTTATTTCCTTTTCTAAACATATGCATGTTTAAACATTTAATCCAACTTCAAAAGGTGCCACTCAATGGGCGCATCTGACAGCCAGGCTCAGATCAGCTGAAGTGGGACTCAATGTGTCCTCAATCTGTTCTTGGGGAAAACTCAGTGAGGAGCAGAGATTTTGATTGATCCATGGCCATCGAACGCTTTAAAGAAGAGCAATCTCCTCACTGACAGTGGAAGATCATACAAAGAGGCTTTCTCACTGTACTTATTTACTTGCTTGACAGTTTGATCTCAGATGGCCAAAGAAAAGGTCATTCTAGAGTTGCCAGAGATGAAGAATAAGGATTTTATGTTACTAAACCTGATTTCTCAGAAAACAGAACAGATATTGTTTAACCAAATTTAAAGAAAGCTGTGGTGGAGGCTGATTGATTTCTATGACATCACAGAGCTATGGACTGTCTTCACTCATCTTGTCAGAGTTTCTCGAAATCCCTTTGTGTCTTAGCTTTATTCTGTAATAGAAAGATATTTCTCCACTGGGGTTGGACATTTGAAGTAGTTAAAGAATAGTTAAAGAAGAATATGCACAGTGACCTAAGGCAGAACCAGAGGACCGATTTTGAAAATATCTTTAATAAAATTATGATCAATAAGTTATGACAACATATGTTTTTACATTGCTTTGATTTTAATATGGTAAGCAATTTTATTTTGTTTTGTTTTGTAAGTTATACAAGATTCAACTTATTTTGAGTCAGTTTAATGTCATTTAAATTTAAATGACTTAAACATCCAAGTTGATTGTACTTAAAAATTTAAGGCAGCTAAATAAACCTTTAGACAATTAGCAATTTACAAATTCTTGTTTTTTTTTAAGAGCCACCTGTGATTTGAATAAAAAACATGAATTGCTTTTGAACAGTGTCTAGTATAGTTTAGAGTTAAATGTATAGTCTAATATGTATGTATAGTCTTGTATAGTACATGTATATGCATGTATAGTATGTATGTCTAGTGTCTATGTATAGTCTAGTATAGTTTTAAATGCTGAACTAGCATATTAGGATTGAACATTAAAAATTTGAAAACATAGTGCTGTGGAACCAATGACCATTCAAAGTCATTGTCCTTCCGTTAATTACATTTAAGTTATGTGCTTAATGTTTGCCTAATGTGAACCTCATGGTTCCGCCATAAACAAAAAATTATATATTCCCAATAGATCGCCCCCTGCAGGTGCCACGGGTGGATTTGGCCACAATGTCTTAAGACATACTGATTAACATGACAACTATATCATTGCTCAGTAAAATCTTCCTGGGCTGTATACTATGACCAATATGTAATAATTTGTAGGCAGTGACCCAATGACTGATCGACATGTTTGAGGTACTCAGGTGAAGCCAATCAGGGGAAGTGGAAGCAGTCCGCTTTGAATGCAATGAATACCTTCATTCAAGAGAGCCAAAATCTATACTTTGGTTTGACTTAATGCATGTCAGATTCATTTTAAGCGAAGAAAGCTGCTGAGATCTGGATTGTTCTCTGGGTGTATCTGAATACTTGCAGTCTTTGGATGCTATTGCAAACATAGATACATGAGTCTCACAGACGTTTTTTGTAGGGGGCAATGATCACATAATAACCAGGGTCTGTTCTGCATGCTCAGATAATCAGCATTAAAAATAACTCAATCAAACCATGACGCATCTCCTTTGGAGCTGGCATCCTACAAAACCTTTTCAACATGATCTCTTTTCCTCCACCTCCTTGTTCTAAAAACAAAATGGGTGGCATTCCTCGCCCACCACAAGCACATATGGCCAGTATTCCTCGTTTTCTCCTTAATCGAAGTCAGTGGAGGACCAGTCTGAAACGATTACTCTTGCTTGGTTTCTCTCCATGGATTCGGTCTTGAGGTTAAGCAGGCTTTTCATAAAGCAGATCGCTGATGTGACCCCCTGACACCGCTTCTGCCTGACTGGACTCTTAGGGTCAAGCTGAGCCTTGTGATTGCAGGATCTTTAAGGGGCCAGAGGGGTCAAGTCCATTTCCAAGAGGGTCAATGTTTCTTCTGCAGGTGGACAAGAATAATGATGTGTCATTTTTTGTTACAGGGCAGTACACTAAGCCGTTTATGTGAAATAGCACGTCTTGGAGGGCCTTCCTTTCTTTGCAGTTGCTACTAAAATTGCAATGCTTAGACAATATCAACATTTAAGCATGTTATGGCTGTAAACAAGAAACATAGATGCCAACCAAACGTTGCAGTTATTTTTGACAATACAGTAACAAACTGGATTTACCTGCAGAATGTACAATGCCAGTATGATTTTTCCCAAACTAACATACTATTAAAGTTTTCAATAAGTTTGCCAGTAGAACAATGAAAACAATAGAAAACAATGCACTATCAAAGGTACAGCTCAATGGAAATTTTTAATTTTGTCATCATTTACTAACCCTCATGTTGATCCAAACCTGGGGTGCTTTTCCCATACAACGACGAAACTTGCTGCTTAACTACCATAGTACGAAGCATCGTTGAAAGAATCAACTAGCTAGTCATGACTGTTTCCCGAAACTGTAGTGTCGCAAATTGGTAGTTCAACCGCGTTGGTTAATGATGTCACGTGGGTGGTGGAGTAATAACTAATTTTAATGAATCAGTTTGAGATCGAATTAATGCTAGATGTTTTGCTATAAATTACGGACATGGCATCTGAGGACTATCTCTTATTTTTCTCAGTTATTTTGCTTTATTTCCAGATTCAATCACAGTCTCGTTCTTACTTACTAGAGCACGTTCGCACATGCACATTCTTTTGCGAATGTTCGTTGGAACTATTGTTTTGGAAAACACAGACGCGTTGAACTATGCAGATAACGACGGCGACGGCAACTTGCGACCATAGTTGGCTAACGATGCTTTCGGGAAACGCACCCCTGAATGACTTTCTTTATTCTGTCGACTACAAAAACAAGATAATTTAATGAATATCCAGTTTTTGTGAATTCATTGGCAATACATCTTGATACACTTTAACACTTAATAAATCACATAAAAGTGTTAGCAAAAATTTCCATGAGCCTCACTTATAATTTTACAAGCACTTTTGGTTATAAGCAACAATAAGACTGAAATTTTGGCTGCTCTTATCTGCATCAAGTGATTTACACTTGAGTCCAATAGATGGCAGAAATGCACATTTCTTCTTCATCTGATTTATTATTATTATTATTATTGGCTGCGTTTAGTTCCACTTTTAGTCATACACTCGTGAAATTCCCTAAGCACTTCCTCTCAGGGGAATCCCCACCACCATTTTGAAGTGCGTTCAATTTCGTCAAGTGGGCGAAGGAAACCTATTTTGACTGACCCTTGACCCCTCGATTTTGACAGAGGCAGCGAGTCTACTCAACATGTACACTTCAGGCATATCCATAGACCACAATGCACCATGATTGTGATGTCACAGCAGATTGCACTTAATTTACCTCCACCCCACACAACTCTAGTGTATGACATTTATTTTGACATTTAACCGCATAATACTTGTAGCTACTTTAAGCTGACTGTTTTTAGTACAGTTATAGTTTATTTGATTACCATTTTCATTTGTTTAATTTGCTGCAACAGCCCAAGCATATGCACAGGCCTATAGAATGGTGCGTAAAAAAATTCATAAGGACAAAACTGTGAATAATTGATCAGCTCCATATCAGATTCCAAGTGATCAAAGGCTTGGGGCAGGGATCCTCGAACCTGTCCTAAATGGCACACTTCAGGTTCTTTCGGGTTTGTGGACTTACAATGGCTTCCATGTGCGCTTGTCCATTAAATCCATGAGACCGTAGGGTGTCCCATTTGTCATTTTAGGTTTCAGAAGGGTGCTCGCGAGCGCCCCCCTTTGCGGTCGATATGCGCCCTCGAAACTGTGATAGGTTACGAAAGTGCCGACTCATACGAAGGCTGCTAGTGTTTAGGGTGCCATTTGGGACAGGGCCCTCAAATCCGTTCCGGGAGAGCCACTGCCCTGCAGAGTTTAGCTCAAAGCCTGATCAAACTCACCTACCTGCGATTTCCAATGAATCCTGAAGACCTTGGTTAGCTTGCTCAGGTGTGTTTTATTGGAGCTAAAAACTGAACGACAGTGGCCCTCTATAGCAAATTTGAGGGTGTTCCCTAAAAACTTAGGGCATTCCATTAAAACATAAGTGCAAGGGTTCTGCCAGTAGGGGGCGCTCGCCCAACGTAAGCAATGACGTAAATCTGAGTGAACGAGACGGCATAAAAAAATTGGATCTAAACACAGCTATTGTATTAATGCTGTTTGGCAAGCCAACCTAAATGATGCATTCATGCCACCTACTGGACTGGAGTTTGAAATGCTAGCTGTCGTACAGGGCTGCGTTTTCGAAAAGTTGATTGTAGAGACTATTGGTGGCAATTGTTCTATGATCAATTTAGGCGTACGATGCATTTGGGAACCGCAGTCCAGGACAGTCAAAGTTCCCGCCACATATCTGAAAATTGCTTTCAATTCTGATCATATTTGTATTGTGTTTTTGGCTTTCAGTTAAATTTTCTCACACATTTACATTCCCAAACATCACTCTCATCACTGCACTTGCAAAATCTATATCTCAACAAAATCAGATCTTCATGATGTAATTCTCTGCAAGAAAATTATAAATAGCACATAAAGCTAAGTCTTTCTTTTTTCCTTCCAGTTTTTGGATTATTGCTGTTCTAGTTCTGCTGTTCTTCTCTCCTGACAGCTCACTGTGTTAACAAGGGCTGATTTCCTGATACTTGATGAAATAATAATATCCCTCACTTTGAATTATCCAGAAGCCTCAACAGCGGCAGGCACATGGCAAGTATGGAAGGCCTCCAAAAACCAGCGTAGAGAGATGACTGTGAGAGTGTGAACTTTTCAAATGGCTTCACCGCAGGAGATGTGGTTCATTAGTCCATCCCACACTTAATTGTATCTGTTCTATCATGCGTTCTGTTTCTTTTTATTAACAAGCGTCCTCCAGTTCAGCTCTATTATAAAAGACTTGAGCCTAATTCCTTCTACCAAACTAATTTTCAAGTAATGTTTTATTGCTCATCATTATATATTTTTTCGTTTGTTCATTCTGTCAGTGATTCTGATCAAACGAGAGCTGTTCGTTTTTAACAAATTAATTAAGGTTATTTTCTGAATAAAGTTTCATTCTTAGCCTTTTACACAGAAAACCTCAGAATAAAAACTGCTTAATAAAAACATATTTTTAATTTATAGTAACAAATCCACACTAGCATACATAAATTATTATATATTGCAATGCATATATATTTTAATAAAAAATGGTTGAACAGTTTTCTCAGGAAAACTGGTCACATATGTTTCATATATTCATTTTAACTCATTAGTTACAATTTTTGTTAGCTGAAACAATGGTTTGATATTTTGTGTGCTCCCATATTTGCTTTTTATTTACATTGTGTCTATTAAATAGCTTTGGGCAGGTGGCTTTTTGTTTTACATTTTTTTCTTCTTAGGCAACAGAAATATTCACTGGAGAAAGTGATGATTCCCCCGTACTCTATCATATCCAATAACAATGTCTGTAATCTCCTTCATTTTGATCACACAAATAGAAACTGTTAGTCAAGGATTTAATTTATAATTTCACCTTGCCAGATTATGCAAACAGAGAATTTTTTTTTTTAACAGGTCTGCAGATCTGCTTTGATTGTTGAGGTGTGAAACTCATTGACACTTCAAGGGATGGTGTGAATTCTCTCTCTCTCTCTCTCTCTCTCTCTCTCTCTCTCTCTCTCTCTCTCTCTCTCTCTCTCTCTCTCTCTCTCTCTCTCTCTCTCTGTCTCTCTCTCTCTCTCTCTCTCTCTCTCTCACACACACACACACACACACACGCACACACACACTCCACACAAATACTTTCAGATACATACTTTCTATATTCACTCCTCTGATGGCAGTCAGACAACATAACCTCTGCTAGATAAGAAAGGGTCACATCCTGGTGCCTCATGTCCTTTTGAGGCCACCGTCTCCCTCACTTCCTGTTGCTAGACACCAGTAACACTCCAGGACAAGAGTGTGTGATTACAGACAGCAGAGTAACACATGTTTATCAGCGTGTTAAATGAAAGAAGGCCCCTTAAAGAAACAAAGTATTGTTTTTAATAGCCAAAATAACCTGATAGTCGCATAGAAAAGAGAAATTACATATAGAATTCATTTAAGTTGTGATCAACAGTCAGAGATCTCAGTTTGAACTCAAACACTCTTCATGAACAGTTTTCTGAGCTGTACAATGAACTTTAATTATGAACAATGTGCTGAATTGTCATAAAATGCATACAATAATAAGCACATTCCCTATGAACGCTACTGTAAAACATTTTAAATGAAAACATACAAAAATGACTATAATATAGGTTACAATTTATTTTACAGTGTCCAGATGTTAAATGCACTGTAGTAATAACTACAAATGATGCAAAATTACACGCAACTAACCCTGAACCAAACCCTATAGCTAACCCTAACCCTATAGTAAGTGCATGTAGTTATTAATATTACTCAGCACTTAAATGTATAACACTGTAACACCGACACCTTGATATAAAGTGTAACCAAATACAAATATTGTATTGCACAATAAACAAAATGTAAGTAAATAAATGAATAAGACTGTGTTGTGTAGATATGCATAATTTAAAGGCAGTGCAACAAATAGAGATTTAAAATCACTTTATTTTACAGTTTCCTTGTTACATATGTTACATGTACTTGCCATAGTAATAACAGTTAATTATTCATTATTACATGTGACTAAACTAATAATAATTCAATAGTAAGTACATAGTAAATTATTATTACTCAGTACTTACACTTACACTGTAACAATGACACCTTAAACCTTAATTTCTTATTTCTTTCTTTTTAGCTAAAATATCTTAAAAAGGGTGATATTTTGTTGGCATGGTCACAAAGATCACCATCTTTTTCACATATTTAATTTTTACCCTCTTATATTAATTATACCACTTGCAGATTTTAAACTGAACACAGAAAACCGCAGGCAAACTTGAGAAACGTGTGTGTGATCTCTGATGTCCAGATAGCAGCTGTCAGGAAGGCCTTTCATCGGAGACTAAACCTGTGAAATGCAGATTCACTCTGGAGGGCAAATGGCCGATGGGGGGCTTCACTCATTCCTTCCTTGAAAGAGTGAAAAATGACAGCTAGTGACTTGAAATGACAGCAATATTGTAAACCTCACACCTACTTACGCCGTGGGAAAGTCTAGACGCCCGAGTTCATGCTGACTGGCTCACTGAGACATGATCGTATCCTGTTATATAGGCCCTCCACATCTAAAAGACAAATAACTAGTCTTCCCCCAAATACATACTTTTATTCAGCAAGGACACGTTCAACTGATCCGAAGTATCAGTAAAGACACGTATAATGTTTTTCAGAAAAATGCTGTTTCATCTTTTCATCAAAAATCCCGAAAAAATAAAATCTATCATGGTTTCCATAAAATATGAAGCAGCACAACTGTTTTCAACACTGATAATAATCATAAATGTCTCTTGAGCAGCAAATCATCATATTAGAATGATTTCTGAAGGATCATGTGACACTGAAGACTGGAGGAATGCAGCTGAAAATTTTGTCATATACACACATGCTATATATATACAATATATTTTTATTAATAATTAATTATATCATATTTTCGACCAGGCTTGGTGAGCATAAGATACTTCTTTTCAAGAACATTTCAAAATCGTACTGATCTCTAAAGTATTTGAAAGGTAGTAAATAAAAGGCATAAAGCTTTATCACAACTGTTAGTGTTTCATATGTAACTTTAAAAAATATAATATATATATATATATATATATATATATATATATATATATATATATATATATATATATATATATAGGGTTAAGGGTTTATTTTTCAATTAGGAATTTAAGTTTTTCCTATGCTTTACCTAAAATATTTATTTTTGTCAAACAATACGAATTAAACTAACTATAAAACTAACATGGAGAGCATAACAAAGATCATTTGATCATAAACAAATTTAAAGGAGCTCATATTTGAAATCTTTGACTTTGGTTTCTTAGCAAATTTGAGCACCATTTGAGACATTTTTGAGAACTTACCTAAAATAATAACAAAAAAGATACACTTTTTATAAATGTGTGTATTTTTAAAATATATCTAAGAACTTATTTGATATATTCTATCACAAACTATATATATGTATTGCATCCTTTTATTTATGCCTCTTAGATAAAATATCATCAGTGGTCCAAATACAAATAAGCACTAGCAACAGTTTTTCAAAGCAAAGTTGACTGAAACGAGTGAAACCACAGGGATGCGAAATTATGAAATTAAATTAACAAGTGATAAAATTCTGGGATAATTTGATTTTCTACGACCCGTCCTTGTGGAGCGCGCGTCTCGCTGTAATTAACCTGAGAGGAAGAGCCGGACATGACGAGACAACATCTAGCTGCTAAAAGAAGAGTGCAGGGCTTTTTATTGCGGGGTCCCTTTGAGGCGGAGGCAATTTGTCAGGGACAAATGGTCAGCTTTACAAGGGCTGGAGTCTAGAGGAGTGGAGATCCCTAAAGAGGTGACATAATGAAGGAAGAAGTCATGGTCAGGGGCTGTAAAAGAGCCAGTTGGCCTCCATCACATCCTGTGCAGAATAGTCCTAAGTGAAATCAGGAACACCTCTAAGGGTCCTCATTCAGGATCCGTCCCGTGTTCAGGAACCTCAAGGGAAGACGGTCAGGAGGGTCGAAGCACCAACTGTCTTCTCGCATCAGAAAACTCCTGGAAAACATATAAAAACAGGCCCTCCGTATATCAGCAAAAGGTTTGCATTAAGAGATCTGCACATGTTCAGTCCTCTCTCTGAGAAAGGGGGGGTACATAATGGGTATATAACTAAATAATTAAAAAAGAAACATGTATTAATACATGCCAAGTATTTTCTTTCATCATACGTTTGGATGCTTTGAAATTTAAACTGCCAAATGCAAGAAACACTGTAATAAATATGTACTAATCATGTTATTAATACATCTGAATTAAAACTATTTGTGACTTATAAGCTGGACAATATATTCTAGCAGAAACAAAGAAACAAAGCCATTTAAATAATTACTTTAAAGTCCCAATGTAATATTAATATTAACAATTAATCGACATTCATATTTTGATGAGCATCTTATGTGAGATACACTGGGTTCATATTTTTCACAATTTCTACAGTAATTTAACTTCTTGTATCAAATGCAAATGTATAATAAAGTCTTCCTCAAACAAGTTTTTGACACACTCAAGTAGACTTACTTTTAAAAGTTTGGGGCGAGAAAGAAATTAATATTTTTATTTGGCAATACATAAAATTGATCAAACGTGACAGTGAAGACATTTATAATGTTACAAAAGATTATTTCAGACTATTTAAAAAAAATGCTGTTATCCTAGAGAAAACATGTCAAATTAAATTGATCAAAAATATATTTAATCTAGTGTGTCCTTGCTGAAGAGACTGCTTTCATAAAACATTTGAAAAAATCTTACCGACATCAAACTTATGAACTTATTTCTCATACTAAAAGATGACTGGTCGATTTCGGTAAGTTATGAAGGGAAACATAATATGAGGAAGTGCTGCAAGAAATCTGCGCTTTGCATTTATGTAAGTGGAAATGTGTTGTAATTAGGCCATGGTGATTATTCACAATTAATAGTTCATATTTTTCTAAAAACATTAAGTGGGAGAGTTTGAAGAGGCAGAACACTTCAAACCAGAGGCCTCGAGTGATTAGAGCTATTTCTGCTTCTCTTCAGAATGAATTATCAGAAAAAAGAGCCCTATCGCACACACTTCTAATCATTCTATTTATGACATCACCTAGAATTCCAACACTTTCATATCGGAGCTCGTTTAACCTCATTTCACATCTAAACTTGAAGCTTTATCAGAGACGTTCTGGGCTTTTCAAGAGATTGAAATCTTTGAATGCATTCAAATGAGTTTTTAAAATAATGTCAGAACTTTTACTTCATTTCCAGGTCAAGGTTGTGAGAAAAGTACTTATTCGAGTTGCGTTCTGTTACCCATCTGCGGTGGTTTTTACAGTATTGAAGGCATTGTTTTCAGAGCAGGCATTGGCAGTCTTTCAACAAGATAAATTACATCGCAATCTTAGGGCCCACATTTCCTCTCAAGACTCAGCAATATCAGAAAAGCATCCTCGAGCGGCTTCATTGTTTCAGTTTTACGTATTTAAAACTACGCCTGTGCTGTTTGCTTTATAAATAATAGCCTGAATAAAAATTCAGTTTGATGAGGAAAGTGACCTGTGAGCATGGAAAAAAAAAAAGTTCTACAAGCTAATATGTATATAATCTGAAAAGAAGTCTGTCAAAAACGTCTCATGTAATTAATTCAAAAACTCTTTCATCTGCCTTTGAGAAAAGTTTGGTATACTCTTACACTGTTAACAGCAAACATTCATGTTTTTAAAGGGGCTCAAAGTAAATTGAAGAATATACACTGTAAAACAATTATATGATCAATGAGTTATGACAACAAATGTTTTTAGATTGCTGTAACCCATCAACATAAGGTAAGCAATGTTCTACTTTTTTATGTTAAACAAGATTCAACCCATCAAACAAGTCCTTTAATGCAATTTAAGTTGAAATGAATTACACATCAAAGTTGATGGTACTTAAAGATTTAAGGTAGCAACTTTTTTTTACAGTGTAGAAAACAACCCTGTATACTGTGTGTGCAAATAGCAGCATGTGTATGAATTATATGTAAATGTTGCCTTGAAGACAAGAACATAATTTCGCCTTTAAATGCAGTCTGTGAGAATCATCTTTTGAGGAAGAACGTTTTTATGAATAAGGTGTTTTAATATGCAAAGTCTAATTGCATTTAGTCGAAACCCCGAGGTGAGCTTGAGTGAGGTCTAATCAAAATAGTGTGTGTCTTTTCTCATATTTAAGGCAAACATATAACATCACTTTTAATGGTTATGATTCTTGCATATGCACCATAAAGATTGTGTGTTTATTAGGTTGACTCTAATGCAGGTAATCAGGTGTGTGTGTGTGTGTGTGTGTGTGTGTGTGTGTGTGTGTGTGTGTGTGTGTGTGTGTGTGTGTGTGTGTGTGTGTGCGCGAGGTAAAACAGACCACCTGATCTTCTAGATGCTGGAAGGTTTCTGCACACAATACCAGAATAAAAAAAATAAAAAAAATAATAATAAATAAACAAAAGATAAAAACACCAATATTTAACTGGTGGGTAATAAAACAGAAATAAAATAAACAGGAAAAAGACCACAATATCAAAGAGATTTGTCTCTTTTAAATTAAAATAAATTATGTAATATTATGCATTATGTCTAAGGTATTTAATACACTATGCCCAATCATAATTGCCTTAAATATAAGATGGAAATTTATTTGATCAATGTTACAGTTAAGGTACTGTACAGTTAATATATTTTTTTTGAAAGGTTTAGTACTGTAAATTGAGTAAATGCTATTAAAAAAACTAAATAAAAAAGGGGAAACCCAGGAAAGATATTCATTTTTCCCCTGTTCTCTCACCAAAATGTTGCAAATAATATTATATAATTGCAAATAAAATAATTTATTTTTAAATAACTTTGTATCCTGTTATATCCTTTGTATTATACCTTTAAATAGCAAAAGATCATTAAGTATTAGCAAAAGAGTTGATGAATTCTGAGATGTATTTTTATTTTCATCGTAATGGTACAAAACTTGGTAAAGGTAAACACACACACACACACACACACACACACACACACACACACACACACACACACACACACACACACACACACACACACACACAAACACACACAAACACACACACACACACACACACAAAACCCGTCTAATAAAATCACAAAAACGTATATTTCAGAAGACGAATTTGAAAAAATATCAACGTGAACTTCAAGCTGACGTCCTCATGTAAGCGAGCTAATGGCTAATTTTAGCTTTCTATTTCATTTCCAGTTTCCATGGTTTCAAAGTGCCAGTTTTTGAAAACGATACCGTTATCGTCTCCAAGTAAACTACAAAAATGTGAATCTGTGAAAACATAACACAGCGTTTTTAGTAATTTTCGCAGATCCGTGTGAACGGGGATCGTTTTGACAACTTTGTCATCTGTGCGTGAAAAACGCAAAGGGAGACTTTTCAATTTTTACTACACCGTTGATGTACCCAAATACTGCTTTCACATGCTATCGTCATAAATACGAGTTTCCTAGTTGGAAAATAGACATGAATGACCTCTCGAGTTGTATTTACGACTGGGAAACTCTGAGATATTTTTTTTTAAACATGCAGAGAAGAAAACTATTGCTGAGCTACTGTTTATTTCATTTTACCCTCAACATCTGCATTGCTTTCTCTTACTTTTACAGTCAAGTATATGTATATAAATGACAATTTTATGCATATTGCATGTCTTTTTACACAGCGTAAACAGCATTTATTTGACCAATATTCCAGATATCTAGATATTTCGGCAAATGTTTAGCTACATTAGCGCAGGTAATATTCAGCCTATGTGGTAGTCACCAAATGGGGTGCTACATTTTATTCAAAATTCATTGGATATTGACTATATTAAGATTTCCCCTAGAAATAGACTTAAAAATGTATCTGTCCTTCATGATTCCTATTCTTACCAGCAACAAGGCATCTGAAACCTATAAAAATCTACAAAAAGTAGGAAATTTCCGATCACTGGCCGTTCTTTCGCTCACCCTGCCAGTTACACCAGATCACATTTGTGGGCGCAGATTCAATCAGCGCTAGGCGTAGGGAGTCTTGGCACCAAAATTAAATTTTGCTGTCTCGTCCTGAGGATCGGAAGCGGGTGCCATTTTAACCCTTATGAGCGGGCACCTTTCAATTTGGGGGATTAACGCAAAGGGCATCTGATGATCTCAGAGCTGAAGGACGGGACACCCAATGCACCAACGGCCCCTCCCCCTCCAACAGATCTGATTAAGCTAATTAACTCAGATATCCTTCACCAGTTTCATCTCATCACATGCCACCCACACAGTCACGCTTGAGACATGCGCTCTCCTGGTCCGCCACCTTAGAAGACTTGAAAGTAGCGGTTTATTAGATAGTGTTTTAAGTGGCCAATGACATATAAATGTGTCCAGAATGAAGAATCGTTGATTAAATTAAATTAAATCGTTGAATGTTTTAATTAAAACATTCTTATCTTGTAAAATATGTGGTCAGTACAGCTGATACCTATTCACAGAGTAGGCATGAATTGAAAAGTGAAAGCAAATCATATTGGGCCCTATTTTAAAGATCTAAGCGCATGGTCTAAAGCGCACGGGCAAGTACAATCTCCTTTTGCTAGTATACCGATGGGAAAAATGGTCGGCGCACCCAGTGCATGGTCTAAAAGGGTTGTACCTATATTCTCTTAATGAGTAATGCGTGTGTTTTGGGCGTAACGTGCAAAAAACCAATCAGAGTCTCATCTCCCATTCCCTTTAAAAGCCAGTTGCGCTCGCGCCATGGCGGATTCGCTATTTACCTGGAGGAATTGGCAAGTGGAAAAACTGAACGCTTCTCTAGCGAGGAAACGGATCTGCTCATACACGAGGTTAGAGGTTAGAACAAAACATCTATGGGACAAAGTGTGCGTGTGCTGTGGACCCGCCTATAGGCTTATGTTACTAACACGCTCTTTAAATAACAAAATAAATACTGCGCCATTGATTTTAGACCAAGTTTTAGTTGGCCAATGGCTCAGTCTATTTCAGTTCCTCAAAATATCAGCGTGCCAACAATGCGCCTTAACAAACCTCATTCTCAGACCAGCAGCCCATTGGCGCACAGATGGGCGCAAATGCATTTGCTATTTCAACAATGTGGCGCAGGACATAAAAATGATGACTGTGTCGGGCTGAAACTAGCAAAAAATACTTGCGTCACACCTGGCGCCGTGTTGTACCGGCTGTATGATAGGGCCCATACAATAATTACCCAACTATACAATTTGGACAGAGCGCAAAAGCATTGAAATATTTTTTTTTCCATCACCATGTCCCTTTAGGTGCTCCATAGAATGTGTCATTTCCTTTCCAAACACTGTATTCGGCTTCGGGCACATCCTCAATTTATCCCATTTCCAAGAACGTTTTTTTTTGTTTTAAGCAAAACCCTTCCTGAAGTCAAGAAGAATGCCTGAAATCAGGTCTGTGGTTCACACACAAACTCACATTTTGTCCTACAACGTAAAATACATCAGTAATACACCCTTGTGATTTTCAAAGCTTTAGCTGGTCTTGAAAATTGCAGTTGCTAACAAGTGTCTAAATGAGTCTGCATTAATCGTCATCACATCGAACTGGTAAACTCATCTACTCACGAGTCTGCTTTCACAGCCTCGATGTGTTTACAATCAAGACTTTTCAAACTATTCTAACTCATACTTTCAGGGAGGTACTTTTAAAATAAAGACTGATAGAGTTGGCAGAAGCTTAACCCTCTGGTGCTCTTCGGTCATTTTTGACCAAACATTGTTCATTTTTTTTTCTTTTCTTTATCGGAATGGTACAAAACTTGGTAAAGGTTTTGGCACTTCCTATGTGAACACACACACACACACACACACACACACACACACACACACACACAAAATCATGGACGTGATTCGAAAAGGTTAAATGGTCCTGAAAAAAATAGTCGCACTTGTGCTCCTCGCGGTCAAAAATTAGCCCGTTGGAAATGAACGGGAGATGAATTTCATCTAGTGAAATCTTTTGGTCTGCGGCCAACTAAATCTTACTGAGAGCTAATTTCTTTTGGTATAACAGGCTAAAATTTTGAACACAACTTGTTTAGATTTATGGCTTTGGTTTTCTCACTGTAAAACATGTTTTTGAAAATATGTAGCCTCTTTCATATATTTTATTCATATTTTAAATAGTATTTTTCATAACAATAAACGTAAAATCCTGTAACTTTTTTTTAAGTTCACTTTTTAAACATTTAACATTTAAACCTTCAGCAATAATAATCTGCCAAGTGTCCTCTTTGAAAAGAGATCAAACCTAAGTCTGTGCTCCAAAGCATTCAAGATTTACGACAGTTTAAGTGGGAAGTTACATTTTCAGGTCTATGCTCAAAAAGTGAATAAATGCATTATAAATATAATTTAGCACCATAAAATCCCCTAAAAAAAACCTAAATATTAAATTAAAAAGCATTATTGAACTAAAATATAGTACATTCATTTCATTGAAATAAAAAAAATACATTTGACCGACACAATTGTGGTGACGTGAAGTCATGCCGTCGTGGTGTAGTTAATTCAAAGCCTACATTTAGCTTTTAACTGCTAAACTTCAGAATCAGACATGACTAACACCTCTGTTTTCAGTTAGTTAGAGCTACAGTACGACTTCAGTACAAACAGACGAGAAAGACACTGTCAATAGGGTGTGAAATTCCTCCATCTGTGCTAATAGCAGGAGACGCGTCGATGCGTTTGCCATGTGGGTGTTCCTCCCGCGAGCGAAGCCCGGAGGTTTATCTGTGGGCACTGGTGCCCATCGTGCCAGCGACTCAAAACCATGACATCCGGAGCAGGACAGGAGTGACTGGCCGTAGGGCACTTAGTTAAGAGCCAAAAATGCTTTCTGAGGGACTCGGAGCAGCTTGTTGATTTTAAAGTTAGATTTGAGGTCAACGTGTGAGATCATGTTGGTTTATTAATAGACCTTAATGAACAGACATCATTTCCAAGATGGAAAAGCATGTGCTTCCAGATTTATAGCCTACAACGTGATAAACGTTTGATGAGAGTAAGAGCCGGCCATAGAAAGAGGCTGTTAAAAGCAACCATGCACTGTTTATTTTGCTTTTACTTGTTGTTTACAAGTGAATCTAATCAATAAAATGGTGGAAAATGCGGGCATTTCTGTTCATCCGTATGTAATAAGTACAGATTATTAGCTTTATATCCTATTTAAAATAACTTTCTGTGGGTGTACAGATTACTGAAACATTTGAATAGATGTGTCCGCCTGAAAACGGGGACAGAACGGTTGAAGGACTCTTTAACGTGAACTGCTGTTTGATTCTAAGTAAATCTCAGAGTTTAACAGGCCAATGCTCAGATATTTATTTTTACTGTGCCATTTCAGCGCAACGCTGGGATTCATTCTGATGTAAAATAGCTTCTTATTGGCGTTTAATAGGTAAGGATCTGGCCCTCGGGGGGTGAGAGGATTTAAACCATTTCTCTTTCAAAGATCGTGCTCTAAACATTCATTAATTATCTCGCTGAGCACAGTGTTAAAAGATGGGACAGATTCTTGCCCCGAGCTGGCCATCTCGTTTCATTCGAGTTCACTCAATATGAAAAAATCTATTTGTTTCATCAACTGTGAATTCAATTTGCGGTGTGTTTTATTACAGATACACCTTTGCCCCCAGCACAGAGGACGGGTTTGTCCTTTTCTAATTTGATCAAATGAAACTAGACACAGTGAGGGAGGACCAGTGACCTTGATAACTCCAAACTGCTCAAGCTCGTACTCTTCTAAACTTTCTCACATATTTACATTCAAAGAATTAAAGATGTTAATGGGTTTGCTGTCATTTTTGTGTAACTTACACCCGCTTGACATGGAGAGGCAGCTTGTTTCGCTTGCTGTGAACGGGTGAATGTTAAGTTACTGTGGCTCCATCAACATTGTTTTGTGTGTTTGAGCACACCTATCAGTCCAGCATAGAAACACTGGCTCAACCAATGGCGTGGGACTATCTGTTTGTTGACCAATGGCAGACAGGGAAACCTGTGTGAAATTATTTCTTTTTACAATTCATATGGTGTCACTAGTACTAGATAATTTTGAATTCTTTTTTATTTTTTAATTAGAAGAAGAATACTTCAATAAATGGTAATTTTAACGGTTAGTTTCATATTGGCATTTAACTGCGTGGCAAATGTTGTGGACTGAATGAATTACATGACATGAAACGCAATTATACTTTAATGCATTTCGTTCCAGTGGCATTTTAGTATCATTAGTATACTATTATAATTAATAATCATTTTAGTTTAGTTATAAAGTTTTAGTAACTTTGTTTTTTGTTTGTTTGTCATTTTATTAAATTTTTAAAATGTCTATTAGTTGTTATACATTTTTATTTCAGTTTTAGTTGTAGTAAGTTTAGTACTTCAAATTAAACTTAAAAAAATGAGAAATATTGGCAATAAATAAAACTAATAAATAAAATACAAATACAAATGAGAATAAACATATTGTTTTAATATGTTGTTTCATCTCAGTTACATTCAATTTTATTTCAAATAATGTAAGTGTTTTAAATATTTTTAGCAATAGCAACTTTATTTATATAGCACAATTAAAACAACACCAAGTTGAACAATGTGCAAAATTCAAAAATAATTGTGTGTGTATATATATATAAACAAGCATCACATGGGCAACACATATAATTTAAGTTAACTGAATAACACGGTTTCGTACACAGAAAGACAAAAAGGCCGTTTAATTTTGGCAATGATAATGAAAAGTCAGCACAAAATTCAAAGCACACAAGTTCCTTGCATGTACTTCACTTAAGGGTGAATAAACTTTTCATTTGTGGATGCAGAATACGTATTTTGTGGACAAAATAACCCCAGTATTTCACAAAATTATCAGTCTTCAAATAATGTATGTATTTTGCCCCCTATAAAGTGGCTGTTATGAAATGCGTTTTTGTCCACAACATGTGTTTATAATCATTTCCATTGATGAAATGCAAATGGCTTCTGTCCTTCTGTCATGTTTTTTGACAAACTACACTTTACTCAATATCCTTACAGCGACTATTAGAAAACAAATATTGCTAAAAAAAAAATTGTTCCAACTAAGATAAAGGCGTGTACAACATGAGGCCTTATGAGGCCTTATTAAATGTAATGTAAAGTAGGTACTTTAAAGATGGTGGTCAGGACAGTCGTGTTCTGGACAGTTCGTGGCTGAATAGGTGTATCACAGAACACAATGGCAGTATTCAAGTAGATTTGACTTCGATTTCACTTAGACCTTCTTATGAACAACTTGAGAAAGAGAGCAGGGGTTGTGTAATGTCACAGCGCAGACTCGGCTTGTGTAGCTGTGGGTGGGCGTGGACAGTGTCAGAGTGGCGCTGAAAGAAACCCAGTGTTTACTGCATGTCAACAGTGAGGAAATCCAAACACTGAACCGTTCAATCCGTCATGTGACATCATACCAGTGAACCGGGCCAGAAACGTACCAGCTTAATTCAGTCAATAAATACGCCCAATCATTAGGGAGGATGAAGTCAATTTTGACAAAAATTACATTTTATTTGAGGCCGTCAGTTAGCTTTTTCCATATAACAGTAAAATATTGCAGACTCAAACATTTTTATTGGCTTTCTTGAGTTAATGCATAGATGTCTTTGGCAGAATACATGTCAGTTTTTAGATAACTATACAAGCTGGGATCTATTGCACCAAAATGTAAGTATTTTTTATATATTATATATATTATATATTTTGTATATATTTGATATATATATATATATATATATATATATATATATATATATATATATATATATATATATATATATATATATATATATATATATATATAATAAACGGAACAATTCCAAGAAGGTCCTCACAACATCGGTGCTCGGGCCCTAAATATATTTTACATAAATATTTCATATTTCATCAATTTAATAAAATACAATATTCAATAATACATTTATTTCAAAAATACATTTATTTTATAATAATATATTTGATATGATATAGTTAGCATTATTGTTATTATTATTTAAATAAAACATTACCAATTTAAATATTTTGATCGAATTGGATTTTCAATGCAAAAAGTGTTTGTTTATTTGTCTGTTTATTATTTTTATTTTTCACTTTTATTTTACATTTTATTCATACTTCTTGGAGGAGCGTTCAATATGAATGAGCACGACACTTCTGATTAGAAGCCTGTCCTGTTTGGGGGAACCGTCCTCAGACCGAATCAGGCAGTCTGTGGTAACCAGTCGTGTCCTTTACTCAGAATTAAGACTAAACAAGGTACCAGGTGAGCTTTAAAACACGAGAGAGAGAGAGAGAGAGAGAGAGAGAGAGAGAGAGAGAGAGAGAGAGAGAGAGAGAGAGAGAGAGAGAGAGAGAGAGAGAGAGAGAGAGAGAGAGAGAGAGAGGAGAGAGAGAGAGAGAGAGAGAGA
Source organism: Meda fulgida (assembly GCA_030578275.1). Lineage (NCBI taxonomy): Eukaryota > Metazoa > Chordata > Actinopteri > Cypriniformes > Leuciscidae > Meda > Meda fulgida. The sequence continues at coordinate 19,083,539 of CM060637.1, forward strand.
GAGAGAGAGAGAGAGAGAGAGAGAGAGAGAGAGAGAGAGAGAGAGAGAGAGAGAGAGAGAGAGAGAGAGAGAGAGAGAGAGAGAGAGAGAGAGAGAGAGAGAGAGAGAGAGAGAGAGAGAGAGAGAGAGAGAGAGAGAGAGAGAGAGAGAGAGAGAGAGAGAGAGAGAGAGAGAGAGAGAGAGAGAGAGAGAGAGAGAGAGAGAGAGAGAGAGAGAGAGAGAGAGAGAGAGAGAGAGAGAGAGAGAGAGAGAGAGAGAGAGAGAGAGAGAGAGAGAGAGAGAGAGAGAGAGAGAGAGAGAGAGAGAGAGAGAGAGAGAGAGAGAGTTAGTTGACTGTTGACTGTTGACTGTCACAGCAGGGTCCACTTTGAAATACCAGGTGCTTGCTTGGTGACGCCAGGCGTCCCGCGTGTTTATATTTCATCACAGGAGCCAAGAGAAACTCCAGACACCCTTGTTCTGTGGTCTGTGAGCGCTACACCTTCCCTAAGGTACCGCAGCGGAGATGGCTGAAGACTAAAAGCCCATGATGGCCCAAAGTGAGCCTGATGTCTTTCGCTACAGTCTGTCAATGACCACACACAGCCAAGGGTAATGTTCTCCATTTTCCCCCACTTGACCTCAGCGTTCTTAACGAAATGTTGTGGGCAAAAAAAAGGTCCATTCTCTATCATTAATAGTGTAGTGATGTATGTAGCCCAGCTCACACAGAAGTCACATGCACACTTTCTGGTGGTCAACACAGGGAATCTGCTTGAACTCATTGCTTGATCTGCATTTCAAAACATTTCGCCCTTATGCCATTCCCAATCGTACGGAATTTTATTTCTGCCACAAAATAAAAAAACAAAAATGGCTTTTTGTCACATTTTTCTCTCGCAATTGTTACATTTAGCTATTCTGTGCTTTTTTCCCCTAAGAATCCTGACTTTACGTTTCACAATTTTGCTTTTTATTCTCTCAGAATTTTACATTTCGCGATTTTTTCTTTTTTCCCCCTTAGAATTCTGTTTACATTTCACAATTTGTATATATTTTTTCCTTAGAATTCTGTTTACATTTTGCGATTTTGACTTTTTCCTGGAATTCTGAGTTTATATCTCGCGATTCGGACTTTTTTTTCTCAGAATTCTGAGTTTACATTTAGCAATTGACTTTCTTTTCTCTTTTTTTTTTTGATTTTTAATTAAAGTTGTTTTCCGCAACAATTCGGGGCTTGTGCACTGGCAAACGTTGCTTAAGGGCAGTTTAAGATCAGATTTATTATTTCATAGTTTTCTATCAGCTGCGAGCAGTTCATCTTTTGCGTTTTATCTCATTTCCACCACCTGTAAGATGCACAGAACACGGGCGGCTCTCTGCCGTCTTGGCAGCAACAGGACTGGTGTGTGTGCGTGTGGATTACCTTCTCTCGCAGGAATCTTACCCTTTCTTCGGTTGGAGTTCTGTGTCACAACACGCTCTAGTGAGATTTACAGGCCACACATTCTACAATTGATATGAACCATAGTTTCCATGCTAATCCCTGGCTATGGGACCCAAAAGAGTGCTATTAACATATGTGTGTAACTCACGAGATATATGCTCAAGATTGCAGGTTAATTTGCAGTTTCTAAAATTATAGGTTGATAATAATGGGCTGGTTTGGTGCTCTTTTAAAGAGTGTTATCCCACGTAATTTCATTAGCAATCCCAGATATTTGTATATAAAGTGTGGTTCTAGCACAAATACATTTTTGTATGTTTGAATAGACACTGAAACGTACATTATAAGCATAGAATTATTCAGGGACTGACATTAAATTGTAATAACATTTCACAATATTACTGCTTTACTATATTTTGATTGCCTTATTTCAATAACATAAAAAAAAAACTCTTAATGATTCCAAACTTTTACTGGTAGTCTAAATGACCATCTAAGAATACTAATAACGTCATGCTGGATAACCCTGTTGTTCACCAGAAAAACCTGACTACCAGCATCATTGGTTTACTGCTCTTAGTTTAAGAGTTCACTGACTCTTACTGTTGCATATTTATTGAGCAGGAGTTCTGGCAGTAAACTTTGTGAACTTTTTCTGCATTTGGGTTGAGTTCATAAACGTTGCTCAATATCTCCAGGTGTTTGCTATGAAGCGACTTACATTACTTAAGATTAAGAATAAGATTACAATCCGACACTAGGAGACAAAGAACAATGATCAAGTGTGTGGATGTTTTGTCATGTCGGGGTTTCTCCTTCCTGAATCAGTCAACAGCCCCCTGCTTGGAAGATCGCAGGGAACATCAGTCGGATGGAGGGCGTTTGTGCGTCTCGGCTCTGCCCAAACATTCCCGACGACTCTGGTTCCCATTACACACGAGTTCTTGAGCCGAGAAACATAGGTGGTTTGATCACCCGCTGCACGACCATGGGGGAGCATGTTAGAAGTAGCATGGCCTTAATTCAAACCAGACCTACTTGCGGCTAGGTGCATTACAGTAAATACTAAAGAGAGCTTTTCGCGAAAGGTGCGAGAATTACTCTCTGCCACGGGGCCGAAAAACATAAAACGAATTAAATGAGATCTGCACAATCGCGAGGGGCTCGATGACAGACGGGCTTTTAATACCCATATATGTAATGGACTTTTCTGGATGAAAAACTTATCAACTTCCCTGACCTCTGGATCACCTCAATCCCATAATAACCGAGTGATCGTATCCGCAATGCATTTGGAAATGAAAGTGAATTCCCCCTTGCCCCCTAACGTCCCGCTTCCTCTCAGGCTTTAGAGGGTGTGTTGACATTGACCTATTATGATCGACTCTTAATAGCCGCTGCCACTGTACTGGTATTGCAGTGGTATTACGGTATATGTAGGAGAGGCCAAAGGTCAAACAGGAGAGGCGGAATGAGATTGAGGGAACGTCACTTAGTACTTACATTTGGTTTCGATCCTTCGTACAGTATTGGTGGGGTCTGAGTGGCTATTTGTCATTGTAAAGATGTTTTACTATGGATATTATATTATGAGTCAGACATGACTTTTTTTGTAAGACCTTTGGCACCAGTCAGAAACCTGAATGCCAGCTTTCAGTTCTGAGAACTGTATCATTGTTGTCTGTTGGCATCGCCTCTCTCTGTGGCATAGGAATTACGTTTTGTTCTGTGAGACAATGCATTTGCAAAGCCCTATACTTAAAATGGGTGAAACCTGTCAGCAAGCATTTCACGCTTATGCTCTTATGCACAAGAGTCTATACACGTCAGGTGTGTGTTCGTGTGTGTGTGTGCGTGTGTGTGTGTGTGCGTGTGTGTGTGATGGAGAGATTATAATAGAGATCAGTACGGTGTGCAGATAAGAGTGTTTGAAGTTCAGAGCAATGGGAAGACACTATAACTGGAGGCAGTGATAAAGAGAGGGGGAGGGTTTCTGTAGGTGCCGGGACATCAATTAGCAGTTCCCCTCCAACTCGAGTGCCCGGACCATGAAGTAAATGACGTTTCTACATGCAGAAACTAACACACACACACACACACAAGCCTGGCACATCACAATCTTATTATAGAACTACTACTAGATTTGCGAACGTATTTTAGCATCCAAAGTAATTGTTTTACAGTGCAAAGTCCTTAGACAATGAGCATCCCCCCCCCCCCCCCTTTTTTGTGTTATTTTATTTTGTTAATTTTTAACAAACCGGGCACTGACACCAGTAGCGTCATCCTGGTGGTGGACTGTCTCCCAGTCAGGTTTTTGTTCCCTCACTGCATATACCCAGAGCAAAACAATATGCTCATGTCCATATTGCTTCAGCCCTAGTGTTTGTTAGTTCAGCATCAAAGTTAGTGCCAGGCATGCAGTCCAGTAGTGGAAGGGGATCGGGTGTAAGTTTGAGAAATTTCCATATGTCTACATGGCAATAAAATGTCTGCCACTTTACTTATTGAGGTTGTAATAAATGCCAGGTGCGTAGACTGTTTTTTTCAAGGCACTCCATGGACACACAAGAAAAATAATGTTTAAAGAAATCTTGCTGTTTGACCAAAAACAGACTTTTCAAGTATTATAAAATACGCAGAACGGTTTTTACCATTCATAGGGACAATAAAACAGAACAAAAAGTTCTCAATGAAAACTAGAATTCAAATAACATTTAACCTTTTAAAACAGTTCACATATAATGACAAATAACCAAGTAATACAACTTTTGCTAAACAACATAGAACCTAAAGGCAGCAAGCCAATCAGTCTATTAACTTGAATTTTCCATTCATGCAAAATAGACCCCAGAGTTTTGGTCTGGGATTTAGTTTGGCCCCATATTTATGGCTTCACGCACATACTTTTTTAGTTTAACAAACATTCTTATTAGTAGACTTCCTCAGTGTGCGACTAATCCCTGTTCTCATGACCCAGCCCTCTTTCAGATCGCACACAAGATTTCATTAAAACACATGACTGCCTAAATAATAAATCAAATCTCACTAGTGTCTTTATAAAGCAAAAGTAGCCCCTTAAATAACAAATATATGACAGAAATGTTGGAACTGCAATTGATACTCTCTCAGAGTGCATTAGTAGCTGAAACACCACTTTTGTCATAGTTTTTAAATGTTTTTTTGTGTTAAAATTACATTTTAGATAAAAAAAAATACTGTATTGTTTTCATCTTAGAAACTCTAACTGCAACATTCTATTTATAATAATAATAATGCATTTTGTAAATAATTTGATTTTAGTAAGCAAAATGAAAATCATGCTCATAAATCATAAATTATTTCACGTAATTTATGACGGCAATATAACATTGAAGACAAAACGATTATGGATAAAAATGATGCCAAACACAACTTTGCACCAAACTCCTGAAGCACTTGACCTCTCAAGCACAGTTATATCTAAATTCAATCTGAAATATGATAGAAACCTTTGCTTTTATTGGCAATCAGTGCTAAGATAAAGCTAAATTAAACATTTGGAGTGAATCAAGGCTCTATACTAGGTTCTTTCATATTTAGCCTAGCTACACATTTCTAGATGATTTTCTATTTCAGCCATACACACTAAATGTTTTAATGAATTGACAGTAGTGTCAACAAACTTTCAGCTAAACATAATAACAGAAGCTCAGAAAGTGAAACTAATCAAAACCTCTTACCACACTCATTTAAAAACAGCTGTGAGACTTGTCATAAATGCTTTTTATCATTTGAAATTAACTGTCAAAGTGCATTGTTTCAGATTGTATCACAAATACACATATATTGAAGTATGCCTTCATTACTTGCAGACCGCATGGCAATGCTCTCCCGTGAAAAAAGATCAGACCATGAATATCTATTACAGCACGAATACCAGAAAAAAAGTGCATTCATTTTCATTTCAGGGTTACTTGATGGGCCTCAGATATATTATAGAATCCCTCAGTTCACTTATACCCTTATACACGTATCCACCCTCAATAGTCATGGTCCTTAATGAACAAGTCTATTAATGTATATATACTAAAATCAATGTTGAACACCTTTTTTGAAAAAGTGTTTTGATGTGTTCACGCAGCGAGCATGCAAGCAGTGCAAAACATATATACATTTATGAAGTAGTCAAGGTTGCCAAACTAACACTGAAGATAAGGTGAAGTTATTAAAGGGAGTCCCATTTCTTTAAAAAAAATAAAATAAAACATTATTCAAAATAAACAACATTTTAAATAAAATAAATCAAGGGATGTAAAAATGGTGTGCATGATCATTTTAAATATAAATTAACCTATTCATTGTTCAACTTAAACCCAAACAAAGCAAAATAAACATTCAATAATAATGATAATAATTACAACAGCAAATTACTCTTAAACATTTTTTTTTACAAAGCACAATAGCGCAATCAATACTTTCTAGGCAGAACCAGTTCAATTTGGATATAATTACTTTATTTCAAAGAGGCTTCAAAATCGTTGTCCTCTATACAGAGAGGGAGCGAAAGAGAAAAGAGTGTGAGTAAAATAGAGCAAGAGCGAGATGAAGAGATCAATATAGGCTAACCCTTCTGATAAGCAAGTCTGCAAAAGTACAACATGTGACCACTTCATGTAGAACAAATTCTAACGGTATGTTTAGTGTAATATCATAAATCATAACATGGCAAAATATGAACACACAGGTCAACGTGGCACATCCGATAAGTTTCCCCAGTCTACGCTAAACCTTGAACAATTCCCTCCGGCTTCAAAAGTAGCATCCGTATAATTCAGCAACTACTGAAGCAAATACTAGGCTGCTACTACTAATAATACAAGATAACATGATCATTCTGCAATACATTTATGCAAGTAAGCAATACAAATAAAAAATAGTTTTACAGTACTTACTACAGTGTCGTTTTGTAAAAAACAACAACAACAACAACAAAGGATACACGCGCAATTACACATTTTTACTGTCATAAAAATGCTAATAACTAATAATTATTAAAATAATAGGCATGTGTATGTTACACACATTGTAACATAAAATGTTACCAAAAGAAGAGTATTAGGTTTGTTCGTTTCCACGAGAGCTTTTGAAGACATGCAAGCTTTCAGACCCGCAGAGCGGCGCTCTCACCCTGCCGACTGAGCCGGATTCTCCAGGGGGCGGAGCCTCAGGAATGACTGACAGCTGATTCTGGTCGTAACTCCTCCCCCTACCGCGTTTCTCTCTCTCCCTCTTTCACTCTTTTCCTGATTTCAAAGAAGCCGATCTTCATTCCAGTGCACATGGAAAGGTAGAGGAGCAGCAACGGTCCGCGCTCACAAGGGGTAACGCGCTCAGGGATTTTACGCGTGAAGCCGCTATAAGGTGACTCTACGGGACGCGCTTTATTCTCGGACTACAGAAGAATGTTATTTGAGGACGAATGGACATTTAAACAACTGCTCTCCGTGTAGGGATTTCATTGTGCAACATCTATAAACGGACACAAATGTTCTCCACTGATGAGAAGAGCACCCGGTGGATGAGTTTGAAAGCTCTCTCAGCGCTGCTTTAGATATTTCGCACATTGGATTACATAAACACTGCTGAAATTAATGCGGTTTATGGAAAAAGAGCTGAAAAGAAGACCGCTGAAGTTGGAGAAGAGGGTCTCTGAAGCTGGACTGAGGGTCTGAAGGATTTTACAATCTCCTCCACTTTCATGTCCGAAGTCTCTGGTTTATGACAATGGATTATTTGATGTTTTTATGCGTAATTTTGCTGCCTCTGTCCTCGGCTGTTGAAGGTAAGATAGCCTATTAAATATTATTTACTCGCACTGCTTATCAAGGGACGCGCGTCACCGATCGATGTGCGTCTATAGAAGTTGCCCTTATAATAATAATAACACCATCGAGGTTTTAAGGTTTTAGTTTTATGCATTTGAAGTAAATACGCGTCTGGTCCGATACCTCTTAAAAAAATAGCACCGGGGAATCGATCTGGCTATTGAATGACACCAATACACAAGCAATTACACTGCACAACTTCTCCCTCCTAATTGTTGTCTATTTTCTTTCACCAACACAATAGTTTGTGTCTTTCGTAAAGGAAATGTCTCTACAGGGAGTCCCACTTCAACAGTCTCTCTGTCAGTCGGACACAAACCCAGGTTCCCTCAAAAGACCCATAGGGAATTTTAAGCATTTTATTGCTGGATAAATTTAAGGAAGTGTGGGCGATTTATTGAACCTTAAAATTAACCAAGATTAACATTTTATTTGCTACTATTTGTATATAGGTTGCACACATGGCAGGCATATTGTGAATCAGTTATGGCCTTTTGTGTGTGTGTGTGTGTGTGTGTGTGTGTGTGTGTGTGTGTGTGTGTGTGTGTGTGTGTGTGTGTGGTGGTGGGGGGGATTTTTAATCAAAATTTGATTCATTTATTTTATAATGACTCAGATCGGTAGTTTAGTTGGCTTTTGATTCAATTAATTCTTCAAAGTCTGGACCCCCATTATGGACCAGGGGACCTTTTGACACCAATAAAGATGAAAATGAGTGCGTGCGCGTTAATAGATTTTCAGGGAGAACAACAATGTCGTGGTAGTTTATTTATTTATTTGTTTACTTATTTATGTATTGTTATTTTAACCATACAATCGGCGACAAGCATGACACCGCGAACACTTGCTTATTGTAGGCTACCTTGACTTGTCTTTGTGAATCTGCCAGTGAGATTCTTTAAAACAGCACTTATAATGCTATAAAAGTCGTATTATAGGCCTGCTATTAACGGGAGATTTATTTTATGTGCTGTTGCCTTACGAAAAGACCCGAATAGCCATTTTTTTTTTTAAAGATGAAAAAGCTTGCCTTTCAAATGACTGCTCAATGTTGGATTATCACTTTCTTCACACTATCAATGCTATCACTCAGTAAATGAGAGGTTATATTATCTAGGCTACTTGTTCATTTTATTTTATTCGAAAGTTTTAATGAGTGAAGTGGTGGATGTCGGGTGCGGAAAGGTTAGCCTAAGTTAAATTTATGTATCTATCTTTTTGTCTATGTTAACCTTGTAAATGTTGGAAAAAATAAACTTCGCTAATTGATTTATGTCCTTGCCGATAACCCGCAGTCAGAATAAAGGTTCCAAAAGGTTTGATGCCATAGAAGAACCAATTTTGTTCCCCTAAAGAACACTTCTGAAAATAAACTTTTTTTCTTAGTGTGAAGAACATTTTAATAATCTAAAGACTCCTTTTTCCACTAAAAAGAACCTTTTGTGCAACAAAAAGGTATCATGGATGTTTAAGGTTCTTAATAGAACATCGATGTCAATAATGAAGCTTTATTTTTAAGAATGTATCAGGAAAAAAATGAATAGCCTACATGTCTATATGAAAGGCACACGGGCCTCGGTTACAAAATTTTCTGACAGTTTGTGTCCTTGTTTCGCTAAATAAAAGTCAACCACCCTATTAATCTGTAGGCTACGCAAGTATCTTAGTGTTTAATTAAACGTATAGGCATAATTAGCCTATATAATAAAATAGTTTTACGAATAAATTAATTAAAAGTAATTCAGTAGGTTATATTGTTTAGGGTTGAAAGCTTGGAATCCGTCTCATGTGTCCCTTCATACTGAATTATTTTCTGAAGTGAATTTGAATTAAATATGCTGTGTTTTAGCTGAAAGCAATCATATTCTTGGTCCCTGGAGATTTCATTATAAGAGAGTCCATTGAACCTAAAAAAGGATCAAAACTGCCCAACATGCATTTAAATATGATTTTGAAATGCATTTCAAATTTCTACTCTGATGTTGCCTATATAAAACATTAGTTACGCTCCTATCTCTGTTTGAATGTGAAATCACACGCGTTAGCAGCAAATATCTCTCTTTCTCTCTCTCTCTCTCTTCTACTCCAATTAGTCTAGCCCTGGTTTTAATTCCCACCACCCCACTGCACTTATTATTTAGCACATACACGTGATAAACACATTTTGTCCTATATAATTACTCTGAGGTAACTACAGTCATTTTAAATGCATATCTCATCGCAATGTGGTGAAACAGATCTTCGCAGGATCGCGCGAGTAAAGTAAGACCATTTGACCCCATAAATTACCAACTTACCAAAATACTGACATGATTCATGTTTGTTCGTTGCGTCCTGTCCCATTGAAGTGGTAGGCTGGTTCATAAACGCAGCTAAAGCAAATGTGGCCATTGTTGACGAAATATCAGGCTCATTTTGGGGGTAAACAGCATTAACATGAGAAACAAGAGAATAATTACAGGGCCATTCACTGCAGAAGAGCCGTGATGTGAGTTTTAGGAAAGGCCTGGACGCGCAATGTGAGCAAACATTTATTTATCGGCTATTTAAAAATTTATTCATTCATGTGAGCTATTATGTATAGTCCATTGCATTTTATTTAAACTGTTTTGCATGATCTGATAGGCTTATGATAGGCTTATATGGAATGTTTGCACTTTTAAGAATAATTTTTCACACAGTCTCAAGTCCGTTTAAAACGGAACTGCTAATGCAAACAATCAATAATGAAAAAAAAAACTTACAAGAAATGTCATATCTCATGAATTATAGCCTGATTTCCATTAAAACATTCATTTTAGCCAAACATTCTTGATGTTGTTAAAAAAAGATTAGGCGTAGGCTATACGAAATTTAGGCTACATCGATATTATTATTATTTTACTGTTGATATTTTAATTCCTCGTAAATATAAAAAAGAAAGCAATAATGATTAATAATAATAATAATAATTATTATTATTATTATCATTATTATGACAGCTGTTGAGCGCATACCGACCCTGTAATCAATATGACTTCATCGATCTGTAAAATCTACGGTCAAAAGGTTTAAAACGAGGTCAAAGCATTGATTTGTCCTTCACACATATACACAGCATGAGTCAACTCACTCAATTAGAGAAACCAAACATAAGCACTAATAAAGTACAATAAAAAAAAAAGTAACAGGCCTATTTATTAGCCTATTTGTTGGGTTTTTAATGATCGGCGCCAAAAGGACAGTAATTCTATTAAGATAACTATTTAAGATAAGTTAATCATTATTTATTAGCCGACAATTAAAAAAGAAAAAAGATAGGAAAAACATATTAGAAATAAAGAAATGAAGGTTCAGGTGGAAGACCAACAACGTGCATTTGCTGCTATGTGTAAAGATAAAGTTGTCTTTGTAAAGTTATGTAATGTATAATATTTATTTATATTATTTCATGTATTATATCTATAAACTGAAATAAAATTTAACTGAAATATGTAAATATCAAATATATAAGTTTGTTTTTTTCATATATATGACACAGCTATGGCCTATAGTTATGTCTTTTCATGTAATATCTGTTTATAAAATAAAATAATGAATTTTATTAATATCCAAGTCTGGCTGTGTGCGAGCCATTGAAAGGTCATATGTTAAACAGAGTAGGCTATAGGGTGAACAGATGTCTGTTGGCTTTGTTTCAGGCTCACGTAAGCGCTCAAAGGGGTCTCAGACTCAGGCTTAAAGATGCTCTGAAAAGCAGGCAAGGTTATCGTAAGCGCACGTACTCTGGTGGTCCGCGAAAGCTCACATAACTAACCCATAAACATTAGCACTGATAACCTTTTGGATTCAGGAATGCTCCGGCTGTAAAATTCGGCAGCATACTAAGCCCATGCAGCGTGGAGCAATAACTTGCGCTGAAAAGGCCAATATTTAACCGAGTGCTCTGTTAATTGATGAAGAAGTGGACTGGACTCTGACTGGAATGTAGAATTCGCTCTTTTTTTGGAGTGTCCACTCAAAAGGGCAATCCTGGCAGCTGACGCAAAGGCCTTTACAGAAAAATAGGTCTTTGACACTCACGACAGTGTGAGGAGAGAATGTGTCTGGGCCTGAACACTGCCAAAATCCCCCCGGTGCTGTCTGCAGCTACTGAAGCGGAATGAGAGAGAGGAATCGAGAGCAGAAAGAAAGAGGGATTGAGAGAAAGAGAGACATCGGAGCTTGGTTTCTGTCTTGGTCAGGAGCAAGATGGGTGGCGCTGGCAGGGAATATATCTGCTATACCCAAACGGCCATTGAAAAGGGGGACGGCAGCGCAGAGTACCCAAACAAACTCACATGATGACAGCGCAATACATTTTTCTTCCCATCTACATGGTTTTCCCTCTCCGACCCAACCACAGGGATTTTTACTTTTGAGACTCGGACTGCATTGGTTCAGTGAATTTACAGTCAGAGGCAATTTGATAATTGATAAAAAATATAGTAGAGTTTTTCCCTGCTCAGAAACTTTTATTAATTGTTTTGAAATGTGTCATTTTCATGCTACGTCTCGGATGTGTTTTACCTCTATAAGATCTAAGACTAACAGCCTGTGACCTGTGAGCTGCGTAAATTAGCGAAATTATAATTTGCTCCAATTTCAAACCGCCAGATATGAGGCAACTCCGTCTTTCAATATGCATGTAGTGTGTCAAAATGCACATAAATAGAAGTAGCACGCAGAAATACGCTACATGAGCTCAGACTATGGAAGTGAGATGACATGCGATCTGACACACACATGGAGTCCTGCTATGCTCCTGAGAAATGACTAACACATTTTTACAAGAATACCATAGACATTACTTTATAGCGAAGCTGTTTGGCTAGAAGGAGTTAGGAAACGCTTTCAGACTCTTGATCCTTTGATGGACAATGTTTATGAGCATTAAACCAGTCTGGCATGCTTTGCTGATAAAGCAGATTTCTTTGATATGAATTCATCAGAATTAGAGAAGAAGAGAGAGAGAAAACACAATCCAGAACCTAATTTTAGCTTTTAAACCTGAAAATATAAACCAAAAATTTGATTGTATGATACTGATTCTATTATATTAAATGATACTGAACTGACAATGTGCAACACAGTGACAAAAACTGTAACTGTCATATAAATATTTGTGTTAGAAACAGAGTTCAATGTGTGATGTTAAAAGCCCTGCAGGAAATGGCTAATGCTAACGCTAGGTGCAAATGTCTGCTTTGATTAGCAACATGGGTATGTGCGGACAGGGTGGGGGATGTTAGTCTAACGACGGCTTCTAAACTCCATGCTACCAATCAAAGCAGGCCTCTAGATGGTTGAAACATGCTCATAATCTACACATCAAACATCGGGAGCCCCAGGCAAGGGCCCAAAAGCACACTGGCCCTTTACCCTTTCTGTTAAATCTAGACTTGAATTTGTACATTTGAGTATGTGTACAAAATGTGTACAAAAATGAGTTCTGACTGGTTTGATTTTTGCATTTGGGGATATTTGAGGAAAAGCTGAAGATTCTTAATATTGTTATTTATAGATTGTATGCACATGTAAAAAAATATTCATTAGGTTCATTGAATTGTATATACTTAGTTAAAAACTATTTAGCATTTAATCTAATATTTATCAGTTAGCTAATACAATAAAGCTAATATTAATAACAGTAAATAAATGTGTATTTAGAATACAATTACTCTTATTGTAAAATCTATCTATCGAAATTTGGCGTATTACATTAGCTTTTTACAATATATCACAGTTTTATTGTAGCAACAATAAGTGCAGTAACTATTTTAGTGGAAACTATTTTTACCATGGTATGCTTGTGTGAGGGTAATTTGTTTTAGCCGACAACACAAAATGCACTGGTGTTAGGCAGGAATTCTTTTACTGCTTACGCGATCTGTCACCTCTCCATTTGGTGTTCGAGGTTAGAGCAGTGGCCCTTTGGCAAGGTGCAAATGCAGGTACTTGTGAAAAACAGTTGGTTACTTGTCGTAAAAGTCCCTGAAGGCATTGCAAGTCTGTCTGTTGTAGCTGTACTGCTAGTATTTTGAAAATCAACTTTCAAGTAAATTCCTTTAAGACGTCTCACTTTGCTGATAACATTTTTGTTCGATTGCCATGCATGTTTGAGTATAAACATACGATATTATATAGTGTTGCATGTAATTCATTTGATAATTGGCTTCTGTTATTATAGGCATATTTTCCCCCAACATCCGTTCTCATACCCTCTCCTGCTTTAAATGTTGCTATAACACCACATCTAGTTTCGAACAGAGTCGCCATCCACATCCAATCAGGGATTCTCAATGAATCTCTGTGACTGATTCATTTATGGCTCGTTGTCAGGCTTGATCGATCACACTTCCTTCTCACTTAGCCTTTCTGGCAACTGCACTTTCGAATTGTGCCAAGACTCCTAGAGCCTCTCATTACGAGCTTTTTTGGACTTATTGATGAATGGCAGGGTAGAAGAACCGATGAGTTTGAAGATAGTATCTGTCCAGTCATCTTCCCATCAACTTCCTGTGTAGCTGACATAGGCCAGAACTGCCATGGAGAAAGGGCGCTAGTCGAGTCTCAAGAGCAACCCTGTAGTTGAAGTGACATGTTTCTTCATCGACTTCAGAACTGCCCTTTTCCAGCCTTGTCTCAAGTCTAGAGAAGATTAGAGACATTAGATATAAGATAGGCAATCGTGCTCCTGGAGACCTTTCTGCAGAACTTAGATTGAACCCTTAACCATAAACCCAGCTCCTGAACTAGATAATCAATGTTTAAGGGTTGATTAAAAAACACAGACAGGTGTGTTACAGCTCTAAACTCTGCAGAAAGATAGATCTCCAGGAGTAGGACTGAACACCCCTTAATATAAGGCATACCGTGCACCCCCAAGTCACTTGCAATCTGCGATGAGTTGCTTATCTGTTATTAAAGTGCCCTCAACCTGAACGGGAGAGATGAGGATATAGGCGAACAAAGGGACAGAGAAAGACTGAGAGAATTGTCCGGTATCCAAAAGGCACTTGGTACAGTATTGGTTGAGCAGTTCATCTGAAAAGGTGCTGAGAGGAGAGACAATGGAAATACACTGGATCTGGTCTGATGGGGTTATGAATGCAGTGGGAATTGAGGCAGAGCTCAGGACAGCGAGAGCAGAGAGTTTTCATCTTCTGTCTTGGACAGCTGCCATGGATCTATCTCTGCATCTTAAAATTTACTTGCTCTGCCTTGCTATGCCTGAGAGGAGATCATTGTTTCTGCCTTTTCACTCTCTGTCCATCTTTCTACCTATCACTCTTTTTTTCAGAGCTAGTCTAAGAAACTCTTGATGGGCAAGGGATATGCAAGGGTTTTTAATGAATCTGAAAAGCCAGTGAGCATCAATCAATGACGGCCTTGAGTCTGCACATGAAATCAGGTCCACCTGACAGTGGGAAAGTAGAAAAGAAGGTTACAGCCTGCATACAGAATAAAGAAACTCTCGAGGCAGGAAAAATTTGCTTTCCATTGTAACAGACAGATGTTATTATGTCACAACAGTTGGTGGCTTGAAACTGTCACAATTTTTTATTGGTATACTCATTTATAAGGCTGCAACTGCATCTAGAGGCATGTCGACCATAAAGGGGATGACAACCTGGTAAAAACCCAGAGACCAAGTGTGGGAAGTTCAGAGGCCTCTCCCCCAACAGGTGGGCTTTATCCTGACAGAGAGGGTAAAGACAATGCACCTCTTTCTCTACTCTGTTTACCATCCCTTTCCCCGCTTCCCTGTCACTTCTTTGCTACACTTTCCCACCATCTTTTACAGCCCCCACCCCTTCCCTGTTCTCCCTGGGCACCTTATGCGGCCGTTTCTTATCAGGGAGATAATTCTAATTGTGGCATTATTTTCCCTATCTGTTATCTCACCCCTTCAGTGATATCAGTATCCCAGAACAGGACCAGAAGCTCAGGGACAGGGCCTATTTACCCACAAAACCTTTGTTGTATCCAGTCATTGATAAGATTTGTGACTGTGTGTGTGTGTTCCTACAACTCTATTCTGTCATGTTATCCTGTGGGAGCTAAGTGGTATTTCTGAAAGCAATGTAAGTCAACTCTTGCAGTATATATTTGACGAGTTCAGTCTCTTGATACTTCATCGCCCATGGCTTTTAAGAATATCTGAGAGTAGGTTCTCAATTATGACATATGTGAAATAATATGTAAAAATGCAAGAGCACAAAGCAGCCCCAAACCGTCCTAATTCCATTCACTGCAAGGAAGAGAGTAAAAAAGAGGTCTCTAACTAAGAACACGCGCAAAATCGGCATACTGATGTGACACAAACCCTCATGTGGTGTGAAAGCAAGCATATTGACGTGAAATGGAGCTGGCACTAGAAACAAATTAAAATATCCCATGGCCAGATGGGGACGGTGAACTGAGGGGCCATATTTGTATCATGGGTGTGAGACGCACCACAGTGAAACAGCTTCATTGGCACTTTTGCCCTGCCGTGTCCTCTGGGAAATGACCTAAAAGGATGGCGATGATTAGCAATTCAATTTAGCCAGCCGTCGGTCAATATGGCAGGCCAAGAGGAGATAGTTGTTGATGCTGCCTTGCCATCAAAATATGTGGCGATCGAAATGTCTGGGGACTAGATTTCTCTTTCTTGGTTAATTAAGCAGGCACTTTGTCACTGTTCTTACTTATTCATAAATCGTCCCTTCATTTTGAGACAGCTTGGTCTGAAGAAGCTAGCTAAGTAGGCAAGCACTTAAGGCTAATCTATAGAGTTCAACATTGGACACAGCTTTGTGCCTGGTTAATTAATCAAGACACTGCAGTGGTGTCATAAACACAAAGGCACTTATGACTAAAGCATATCAAGAGGTTAATATCAAGAGATTCATATTTTAGCTCATGCATTTGTTGGCACTTTTATTGATTCGAAACAGATAGGACAGAAAATGAGCCATGAATTAATGTGTTGTAGCATGTTTTCTAACTGTCAACGCAGCAGCTAAAAACTTCCATCGATCCATACATTCTTCAAACCGCTTCATATTTGTAGGGTCACAGGGATACGGGTGCTTTTCCCAACACCCCAAAGGCAGGGCACCACCCTGCACAGATGGCCAGTCACAGAGATAGCAACTTTGAACCACACTGCATTTCTGAAAACTAAATCCCAAAGCTAGCAGATCTTTAGTCATTAGGACACTCTATACATGTCTATCAATAAAGAATGAGGAATCTGTTTTCTTATCTCTCTTTTATTTATGCCATTCTTTTGCATCCGTACTCGCCTGCCCTCAGGTTATGAAGTTCAGACTCAGGGAAACATGTCCATTCATGCATCCCTCTTCTGAGGAAGATGTAAAAACAGGGTTGAAACCAGTTCATATGGTCAGTCTTCCAGTGATGGAAATCCTGTACAGCTGACTTGTTCCTATGAGTAATCTATGCTGAGGTTCAGTACACACCCTGTGGTTCTTTTAATGAGCGCTCCCAAGTTGAACTCATCCTGCTTCGAGACCACCAAGAGATGTAACGTACCTGAAACACAAAAGTTCACGTGTAGGTTCCAAGCAGTCAAGGTGTGGTTAGCAGGTCTGTAATTAATGTTGAGGCCACCAAGTCTTTGTGACGGCATGTCTGTGTGTGTTGGATTTAGTGGATCTATGTGTGTGTGTTCAAGTGTGTGAAAGAGAGCAACAGCAAACAATTCCCAGACTTCTTATTATCTCTATACCCGACAATTGCATCTCTTAGCACCTGTACAGTACTTCCTAAATTGAAGGGTGTTTTCGTATAAAAAAAAAAAAAATCAGTAGTCGTCTCTTTGCCACATTTTCTATCTGTGTCGTTGTTTTCCCAGATACTTTTTCAGTACCGCAAAACAAACCATAGTTTATACATGACACAATCTTATTGAAGGACTTTATTGGTTCAGTGTAGACGCTGTTAAAGCCACTGTGGTTGATTTATCAGTCAATGATTGACTCTAGATTGCTATAACCTTCCATGTCACCTGCACTTCAAACAGATGCACAGCAGCAGCCCTGCATTTCCCATGCCAAGTACACAGTTCTTGTTGATTCAACTATGTTATCTCATGTGGCCATTTCCCTTAATTCTTCCATCAGTGCCACTGTCTTTACATGATAGTGGTGTCATTTTAGTGGTGTCTCAAGATATACCCACAATCTGACCTTACATATTTTATTTCATTTAGAATTTGAATGGGAAGTATGGATAAAATAAGGTTATTTGAACAGGAAATTCAACCTAAAATTGTTTCAGATATTGCATAACCACATAGTGAAAGCATATTTAAAAAATGAGACCCATCTCATGTCGAACTCCATCCTTACCCAACGCCCCCACCCTCAGCCTTCTCACCAGGCCCTCTACTGAGACCCATAAATCAATGGAGCTCAGTAGCCTGTCGGGGGTTTACCGTCTGTGGGGGGTATTGGTGGCCCAGGCTCCCTAGCCGTTGGTTTTAGTTACACATCAATGAAGGGTGAATAATACATTAGTCAGCCCCTGACAGTACAGTTATAGGCGGGCAGGCAGACGGAGGCTCCCCTGGCCCTTCATCAGCTCATCTGTGCCATAATCAGCCTCTGGAGACATACCTTAGCTTTGGCCTTCCTCTCTTCCACCTGATTTACCTACTGTGTATGCTAATATTATGATATTTAAACGCCTCCCTTTTCGGTAAAAGGGATAGATCTCTCAAAAATGAAAACTCTGGAACAACATGAGCTTGAGCAATTCTGTAAAGTGTATCTATATAGAATATGGAGTATGGGTGGCACTGTATGTAAGGTATTAAATGCGAAGAATTTGCACCATTCCTTTAGTTTAGGGGTCAAGAGCTGCAAGTGACACCCATAAAGTCTAGGTTAATAATTTGAAGCGGGCAGGAAGTATTGCAACTGACCCAGGTCGGACAGCAAGGACTGTGGAGATGGATTGTTGTGGCATAAACGGCCCCGGAACTGTAGCCTTCTCAGTCCAGCTGCACTGTGTACTGATTTTATATCTGAAGATTTTCAAGTGACTAGCCCCCTTCCTTGCATGCAGAATTACAGACAAATTCACAGTCTCCTTCCAATGTATCAAAGATTTTATTTAATTGTTCAGAGACATCTAAACCCCTGGCCATATGGGGCACCCTAGAATTGGATGTCAACCGTTCTATCAACCTTCTCCAGCATAATTGCCCAGAAATGAACTTCCATCGCTAATAAATTCTGTCACAATCTGTGAGTCAATTTGCTGTAAGTGAAACACTTAAGTGCATGATTGTGTGATCCAATGACCTAGACGGCCACGTGTCCTAATCAGGCAGTTTTTTTTTCTTTTTTAATTAACAGTCTAAGAGGTGGAGTCCATGAATAAATTACTCAGATGACCGTCTTCCATACACTCTGCCAGTCGGCGTCAGTGCGTTAAATCTGTGATTATCTTCTTGGTGGAATCGTAGTGAACCTGGGACTCGGACAGCGCGGCAGTAGTGATGCCGTCCCTTACGAGCACAGAGGCGGGAGCCGCGCTCACTCCCATCACGGTGATGTTCTCAAACTTCAAGCTGTTCGGATCCGTGTAGCCGCTGTGGGCAACGTGCATAGTCAACACATCCTGCAATATCACATACATTACTACAGATTACAGGAATAGATGCCATTTACAAAAATACCTAAATGACTACAATGTAATGGCATCTAAAAACAAACAAAAAAACAAATGTGACTTTAGGATGATGTACATTAGCCACAGAAAACTGGTATCGAATGTGGGTGCCAGATGAAACAGTATCTAAGAAAAAGAGAGAAAGAAGTTATGAGAGACAAATCAACTTTATATATGAGAATCTGATTTTTTCAAGAAACGTTTGGGTAAATCTAATAATTTATTCTCTATAATAGGGCTCAATAATAAGGATGAACATGAGATCAATTAGAAAGTTTCAGGCCAGTGTTTTTTCACTACATCTCTTGTTCATGAGTTTCATGCCTTGCAAACACAAACATTTGTTTTTCTTTGCACTTTTAATTTATTTTAATGTTGCAAATTCTGCTCATTTTAAAGGAAAATGTCTCTACCTTGCTAAAGTTATGTTTTGTTGGAGTCTTGGATGCATTAAAGCAAAATGTGGGTATACATTTATATCTGTCATGGGGTTAAAGAATCGCTGTTCTTCCCAATTTAAAATCTTTGAATGCAATATAAACACATTTTGGGAAACATTGTTCCATTTCTTACCATTCGCCAACTACATTAGTAATTTTAACATTAATACATTATTAAAATCAAAAGTTGTGTCTGTTAATATTATTTTATGAACCTGAGCAAACAGGAACCAACAATGAACATTTGTAATATTATTAACTAACATTTAAAAAGATTAATAAATACTGTAACAAATCTATTTCACCACATTTTGTTCTGATCATAAAAAAGTGAAAACATAGGAAATAAAAGTAGAAATCTGTACATCAGACATTTTTGTTATTGAGCCATATAAGGTAGATGTGTGTGCCTGTAAAAGACCTCGAGAGTCTCCGTCGTCCCAGAACAGCTCACCTGATGCAGCCTCGTTGTCACCGAGAGCGACGATCAATCCCGTGGGAAGACGCCGGCTGAGGATTTACACATTTTACACATTGTAAATGTGTTACACATTACACATTTTTAATATGTATTTGTGATGTGTTTACACATTTTACACATTGTAAATGTGTTACACATTACACATTTTTAATATGTATTTGTGATGTGTTTGTGTATCAGTCTTAAAGATACGTTGAGAAATACGGTACATTTCCATGCTGAAGGTGTAATATATTCAGAGGGAAATAAAAGCAAAATTCAAAATAAACAGCTATTGAACACAGAAAAAATTCAAACAATTTTCCCTAATGTAAAATATAAACTCAGGCCTCATGCAGATGAACAGGAACGAGATATGAAAACAGAGGAACAATAAACAAAAGAGAAACGTTCCAAGCGAACAAAAACCCACACATCTAAATATTTATCATACTAAACAAACATTGCAAACATTTATAGTGATGCATGTGAATCATCATCAACTGCTCTGAATAGTGTTCATTAATATACTATGGTAATTCAAAGAAGACTATAATACACTCTCCAAAAAATAGCACACTTTTTGTATTGGGCGTTAGATGTGTTTTATGTAAGTGGACGGGGCTAAAAGACTCCCTGAGAGCGGATTGACTGTTTTCACGGATAGAGTTTAGTGACAGTACATGGTTTAATAGCCGGTGTATTTTTAGGGTAAATCTCTCCAGGTTTCCCAGCATTACCTGTATGTAGTGGTGACGTCTGGTCTCTGTACCGGCAGAATGGCTCCTCCTCTCAGGTGTAAACCAAGTTTATCAGCGGGCATGTTCAAGGAAACTTTTGCTTTACGATCAGTAATCTTTATCTCCTAGAAAACAAAACAAAAATTGCATATATATACAGTGGGGGAAAAAATTATTTGATCCCCTGCTGATTTTGTAAGTTCGCCCACTTACAAAGAAATGAAGGGTCAATCATTTTTATGGTAGGTTTTATTTTAACGGATAGAGACAGAATAGCAACCAAAAAAAAAAAAAAATCCAGAAAAAAACATTATATATAGGTTATAAATTGATTTGCATTTCAGTGAGTGAAATAAGTATTTGATTCCCAAGCAAAACATTATTTAGTACTTGGTGGAGAAAGCACAGAGGTAAGACGTTTCTTGTAGTTGGTCACCAGGTTTCCACACATCTCAGGAGGGATTTTGGTCCACTCCTCTTCACAGATCCTCTCTAAATTTTTAAGGTTTCTTGGCTGTTGCTTTGCAACTTAAAGATTTTACGGTACATGGCCCCGTCCATTGGCCCCTCAATACGGTGAAGTCGTCCTGTCCCCTTAGCAGAGAAACAGCCCCAGAGCATGCAACCTCCATGCTTGACTGGAGGGATGGTGTTCTTTGGGTCATAGTCAGCATTTCTCTTCCTCCAAACACGCCGGGTTAAGTTGAGAGCTCCATTTTGGCTGCATGTGACCGCGGTACTTTCTCCCAAGCCTTCTCTGAATCAGATGATCATTGGCAAACTTCAGACAGGCTTGTACATGTGCCTTCTTGAGCAGGGGGACCTTGGGGGCGCTGCAGGATTTCAATCCATTGCGGCGTAGTGTGTTACCAATGGTTTGCTTGGTGACTGTGGTCCCAACTGCCTTAAGATCATTAAAGAGACGAAAACCATTTAGAGAGGTCTAACGAGTCAAGTTATTACTGCAGCCAAGTGTGAGGTTAATTAACTGAGCAGCAATTGAGAACGCGGATGAAAAGATCTAACAGATAAGCATGGGGCGAATAGGAACCACCATTTGTTTCCTTTAGCCAACTGGGAGGGTACAAGGAGTAAATAGAAATAGGCTCTATTGAATCTAAGGCTCTATCCCAGGCTCATTGAAAAAATGTGGCTGTGGTGACATTTCTGAAAAGTATTACAATTTATTGGTGTTAGCTGCCACCAATGTTCATTTCAGCTGGAAACTGCAGTGAATTGTATGTATAGGTATATTTTTGTAGTTTTGCAAAAAAAAAAGTAAACAGAGGCTCATTCTAGGTAGGTTAATATGATTTTTCATAGGTAACTTTATTGGTCCCTGAACAACATTCTCATCAACCGATCAGTTCCCTTTGGTTTGAGCTGTAAAATATTGATCCAGGATATGAATGTAAATTTGCATATTTCTGCAACCTACTTCCTGTATTGACATATTTCCAAAGTGCCAGAGTGGGGCAGAAATTTCCAGGAAGAGTGCTCTCAAATATATAATGAATGATAGTGTACCTTTCACTAGTTCCAAACCATGCTTTATTCATTATTTTTGCATATGTATTCAACAGCCACAAAGGGCCTACCCAGCCACATTCCTGTCGGTAACTGCCTAACCTTTCTTTGTTGTTGTGGCTCTGACCTGACTGAGATAATGAGTGGGCAGGTAAACATTAACGAGTGTCTCTGGGATTAATGAGCTAACGTGAGAAGAGGTAGTCGAAAGAGACCTGCGCTGCCTCAGGCTAATGTGTCACATTTAGCAAGAAATGTGAAAAAAAAAAAAAAGAAAAAAAAAAGAACATAATAACTCCTATTACGTTGCGGTGTAGCTGTAGCCATTAAAGATGTTTTCTTTGTTCGAGCAGGTAAACCACAACATATCCTGATAATTAGCATGCAGCATGACAGCTGAAACTGAGCTACCGATTCCTTTCCATGTCTTTAGCGGTAGCTGCCAATGCTAATATGTGACAGTACTGGGAAGTTAGCAGGGTTCTTACCCTCACAGCTTGGGGTTTTCTTTTCAAGAAATGAAAAGGAACCTAAACCTCACTAGCCGCCCCAGACGGTATATTTGAAACATTACAAAGTGATCGAAAGCCACTGGAACGCTGGAAATGTGGACCACATCAGTCCAGTAGCTGCGAACAAACAGCTGTCCCATGATACAAAGCAGAAATCTCATATTTAACAGCCATTAGAGGTTATTTGTATGTTTGCATAGTAAGATGATATTGTATGTTTGGCTGATGACTAAAGTAGGAGTAATTGTATCCTGACATATACATCTCAATACCTAATTCATAGCAGAACTGTAAAGAAAAAAGTTATAACCAAAACCTTTTCATTTATGTACGCTAGAGTTTTATGTCCTTCTGAGTGATGCAAGGATGAATACACAATGTTGAAGGTTTATTTTTTTGTTCTCATTTTTTTTAATTATACGGGCATGTTTGATTTTTATTACTTGTCTTTTTAAATCGTTTTAAAGAAAATATTATATTATATTATGTCATATAATATTGTATTACACTGTTAAAAATAATATGATAAATAAGTTGTCAACATATATTTAACATTTCTTCAACTCATCAAAATAAGTTAAGCAATTTTCAACTTTTTTATAAATTATACAAGATTAAACTTTTTAAGTCAGTTTAATGTAATTTCAGTTGAAATTACTTAAACATCCAAGTTAATCGTACTTAAAAATTTAAGGTAGCAACTTTTTTTTTTATTTAGTGAAATTGTTTTTGTTAACACTAACAGAATTCAATGTTTTGAATTCACATTAACAATTAGTTTTGCTACTTTTATTTTTTAATATCTTAGTTTTGCTATTGTTTCAATGCCTTTTACAAGGGCTATATTTGTATATCATTTAGTTTTAAACTATTATTAATTAAACTAATATTACATCTTTAATAATTGAAGAAACACCCATATACGTGTGCATTTGTGTGTTCCATGTTCACTTACTGTGTGTATGCCTTAATCGACCAGAAACCATAATTTTAGCTTTGACATCATCCCCCACGTCCTTTCACAAACATCTTATCTCAAGGTAAAAGGGGTTGGAGAAAATGAGAGTTTGGGGCATTTCAACTTCCGCCACACTCTGAAGTACCTCCTTAGTGTTATAGCATGGCAAATGCCTTGCAGTGGTCCTGAGGGATCGTGCCATTACCATATATTTAGCCTAGATGTCTGTTGGCTGCCTCTACAGTGGCATAATGAACGTGTCAAAGGGAAGCAAGTATGGCAAACGGGCTGTTGCAGAATGGAGATGAGTCCCTGGACAGCGGCTTCAGCCGACAGCTCCTCTCCGAGGCTGACAGGCAAGGCCAGTGGGCAGCACGGTGCCAAAATACCTCCATAATGAACCTGGAATGGAGGTATGAGGAAGTCAGCGGTGCCTCCTGCCCCGTTCTTTATGGCTTGGGTTACAAAACACAGGACGAGAATACAAAAATATTGGTTGCATAGGAATAGTACTTGGGAATAAAAGGTAACTTCATGGGTTAAGGTTAGGTTTAGGGGTAGGTTCAGGGTTAGAACTAGTTTGTTTCTGCCACAGTATAAAACATTTAAAAAGATAATTGTGACTTTATAAAACAGAATTACAACTTTATATCTCATAATTCGGACTTTATAACACACAATTGCGACTTTATATCTCACAACTCTGTGTGTTATAAAGTCATAATTGTGAGATATAGACTCACAAATGAGAGTTATAAAGTCAATTGAATTCTGAGATAAAAAGTCGCAATTGTGACAAAAAAAAAGTTCGCAGTTACCTTTTTAATTGTTTATTCTGTGGTGGAAACAAGCTTCCTTATAATAGTTCCTAGTTATTACAATTACTATAATAAGTACATGGTATGTACATGGGGAACAGGACTGTAAAATAAAGTGCTACCAAAATATTTCCAAACCCAACACATCCAGGATTTTAGGGTTTTCCAGTTTCTGTTTGGGCATTTCTGTCTTTTTCACTTTTATTGCTCAACAAAAAGATGCAATTCACTCAACATGCCTTAATAGCGCCACATGAAAAATACCAATGCTCTTAGGTTATTTTTGATTTATGTAAATACTATCTCTGTCAGTACCATATGGCAGATTTTGGGACATAGCTTGACTGATAATATGAGTTGTGGGTAATGATGCATTGAGCTCTCTATTGAGCATGGAGGTAGTTTCAAAAAAGATTTTTTTTTTCTTCAGCAGTATTGGCAGACTTGCGTCCCTGGCAGTTTATTACAGTCAGAGTTGAATTTCAACCAGAACGAGAAAATCAATCAAAACATAGTTATCGTGATTATAGTACTTTTAATTTTTTGGCTTGAGGAGAGGGAGAGGTGTTTGACTGTTGGTTAAAATGCGCTTACGCTAGGCTCAGCCAAACGCAGGATTCATCACAACTGCAGTTTTCTTCTTTATTTTACATTTCACCGAAATGTCTTAATGTAACTAAAGCGAAGATCTTACTAAAAGTTAGTCTCTGAATCAGATTTTTAAAATTAGCAGACACCTGGGCGACACCAGAAAAAGCAGTTTTCGAGGTGTTTTTTGACTGAATAAAACACATTTCCGTATGGAACACAATGAAGTAAATCGGTGCTCCTACTGAACCTTTGCTGGGTTCGCATCACTTTTTGACCTAATCATTTGTTTATTATTTTCTCAGTGGCTTTTATGATATTCTTTAGGAGTGAAAGTGTGCTTCCTCCTCTTCCAAACATTCTGTAAACCGGTTTACTCTCACTTGCATTTTTCAACCGGCTAGTTGAGTCATCTGTATTTATTCCAGCGGGCCCTGCCTCCTGCTGAGAGTAATGGAGACCCGGGGAGCATGATAGACGGGGAGAAAAAGGGAGAAGGGGTTTCAGAGATATGAGGGGAATGAGGGGAATGAGAGAGAATGAAGTGGATGAAAAGGAAGGCTGTGCTCAGCTCCGACCTGTCAAAACACTTCCTGTTGACTGATACACACTTACACACTCACACAAAGAAGACCGAGGTAGAAAAGGTGTGAATGAAGTGGTAAAGCAAAGGAGGGCTTCTTTGAAAAAAAAAACAAAAAAACTGTAAGATATTTTAGGTCATTTAACATTTTTATGGTTACTATATAATTCTGATAATTCCACTTGTTTGTAATGTTCTTGCCGCCATTCTAAAATGCAGAAAATTGTAATATAAAAAAAAAGTACCTAGGATATATTTCAATGCTTTGGCGTTCTCGCTAAAGTTTTGTATTTCCCTCAAGAAATCTTAGAAGCTGAAAATCTCGCAAGAACCTCACAGACCTTTGTGTTCCTCTGAGAAACTTTGCATAGTTGCAAAAGTATTGCACTCTCCTGAGAGATTTTGAGTTCGCTTGCAAAATCTTTGCGTTACCTCGCAAAACCTTAAACCTTTTTGTTCCCCCAAGAAACTATGCATAGTCGCAAAGTTTTTAGCAAGTGGACGAAAAGTTATCTCTGGGAAACGCAAACATTTTGCGAGCAACCGCAAAGTTTCTTAGAGAACTCAAAACATTGAAATATAATTTTTCCTTCTATCTCACCATATCTCTTAGGCGTTCCATATGTCCAAACAGAGTTTTCTTTTATGATTATGTACAAAACCCCAAACAGAAACTCTTGCTTAGATGTCATGACCATCAAGAGCGATACCGAAACGTGACTGTGATGAGTATCACATGTTCTGACACATAAATTACGTTATGCTAGTGTTAAAGTCTAGAAAGCCACAAAAAAAAACACATCATGTATCATCATAAAAGTACAGCTGTCGTTCTCTGTGATCAGCAAACACTGTCATTAACGTTGTGTAACGATGCCTGAAGCGTCAGCGCTAGCGAAAACGTCATACTTTTAAATTTTGAGGGAAGGATTGGAAAATAACAAGGTGCTCATCTTCTGAATGAAAGCCTTGGATATTGATTAGTGGAAGAAACATTTGAGGTTTTTTCTAACCAACAGGCCAAACTAAAAGTATGAACACAGACGAGGCCTACGCATTCTTGTTTGCCTTGTGGCTATACAAAAACTCGCCTCTACAAGAAGAAACAAGCATTAATTGATTGTACTCCTTTAGCAACGTGAGTCTAACAGACGGCTCCCGTTTAGTGTGAAATCTGTAATCGGATCAACGTTCAGTATCAGAATACGCCAACGTGTTAGCTTAAGTGCTCATTAATAGCTGATCGTGCTTTATCTCCATCTCAACGCATCTTGTGTCCTGTCTAGCCACAACAGAGTAACTGATGTGCAGTATCGTAACTCTTTCTCTAAGTGCTTTAGGGGACACAAGCCGAATTCATGGTCAGGTTAAAATGGCTTGAGTAATTTTATTATCATGGTATTAGTAATTTCTTGCTTAAATATAGGGGGTTTCACTAGAAATGTAATTGCCAGATGTTTAGTGTTTTGCATAACCATGTAATAACACCTTTATTACAATATTATAACACTGTAATAAATACACTTGGAAGAAAAGGCAACAAATGTGCCTTCAGGGGTAAAACAGCTTGCCCCTTGTGTCAGTGCAGTCAAATCGATAATATTACTGAATATTATGTGTCTTTCAAACCCCAACTAAGCAAGCCAAACTTTCATAGTAGTACCTAAAGGGTACATATTACTACTCTAGGGTACGAAGATACACATTTTAGGGGTTAAATATCACCTATACTTCAATGGAAATGCATTATAACTCTTGAGAGAGAGGGAGACATTGAAAAGCTCTCACTGGGTTAAACAGGTGACATGATCCCCCTACGTATTTAGGAGCTCTCGCACATGCGGTGGTGGCACGGACTTGCTAGCTAAGGACGCCCATTCAGGCTCTCTGAACACATAGTTGTGAGCACACCTGGTCAGCAGACAGTCGCCCCAGGGTCTGCCTGTTCGCCAGATTGACTCTGCTCTGTAATTAAAGACCTTGGAAAGAGGACGAAAAGAGAACCAATGTGGGTAAGAGGGTGTGCAATGCCCATTCCCATTTTTTGACACAAGGCTTGAATATTAATCTGAGTTGTGGCTCATCTTTTGCTCGCCGTATGAACCCGCGTGCTTGTCTTTGTGCTGTCTGTGAGCGTGAACGGCATGTTTGATCAAAGCAAAAGGGCTTATTTTCCACAACCACATTCCCTTGATGATATCAGCTTCAAAATCAGACCCCCTGAGACCTTGCGTCAATCCTAACGTCAGCTGAAGAACTAATTAACACAACAAACAAAAATGTAGCAGGCGCACTTATGCTCTTTGTCATCTTCCTGTCAATTGCTGTCATCATAACCGCCGTCAAGAAACGCAAGATGTACTTAAGTAGTACACAGTTACTTCTATTATCTTTGAAATATGGTTACTGCCGAATGTACTGAGAAGCATTTGTTGAAAGCTAAAATGTACTTTAATTACATTTCTATTGAGATTTGTATGTAATGTATTTAAGTATATTTGTAATTACACATTTTTAATGACATTTAAATGTTGTACTTAACTGTAATATTGAATAACAAAAACTTAAAATAGTATGCAATTCAACATCAAATTAAGTGTGCTCCCTTAAAGCATGACAAAATACCATTACAACAATGATTTAAAATGTACATCTTTTAATTTGGTATTATTACAAAGTGCACTTTTTAAAAGTGTACTTAAGCGTTTTAAGAATGTGTACTCTCTTTAAGAAAACTTAAGTGGCCTTTTATTTAATTAATATTAAATTGTTTGCAAGAACACTTGCAAAAAAATAAAAAATAAATAAATATAAAAAAATATATAAAAAAAAAAAATATATATATATATATATATATATATATATATATATATATATTTGAAGTGCACAATCCGTACAATTAAGACCTTTTTCACCCAGGGTAGCTTTTCCCGATTCTTTGAGAAAATGGTAATTTGACAAAACTTTGATAACATTCTTGATAACACTTTATTTTAAAGTGTCCTTGTTACATATGTTAAATGTACTTACCATAGTAATAACGGTAAATTATGCGTAATTACATGCAACTAACCCTCAAGCAAACCCTCATTCTAAACCTAACTCTATTCTTAGTACATGTTGTTAATAAATATCACTCAGTACTTAAATATATAATGACACACCTTAAAATAAAGTGTAACCCTTGAATACCTTATAAGTTGCTTTGGATAAAAGTCTGGCATATGTAAATGTAGCACAACATGACATAGCAATAGTCGGTAACACTTGATTTTAAGGTGATACAATTATACGTTACTACATGTACTTGTACATGTACTTACAAGTAACTAATTTCCCCTAAAACCTAAACCTAAACCTAACCGTAACTCGATAGTAAGTACATGTAGTTAATTGAGTAAGTACAATGTAACTGCATCACCATAAAATCAAGTGTAACCCAATAGTCAAGTGGGGAAAGCTGCCTTTCCTGAAGTTAAGAGTTTCCACTGTACAATTACAAATTCGACAAAGACACGGGTGATTTTAGTGGTCGGAAATTACAGTAATTCCGTCATGAAATGAACGCTACATCTGCAGCTTTGACAGTGGGCCTTGTTAGTACGTAAATGGCCCAGAGAGTGACAGGCATTATGCCGTGACTGACGGCAAGTGGACGGATGGGGATAAGGAGGCTCCTTTCATGGAATTCCCATGGAGGATTCAGGGTGTTGGAGATCCAGCATCTACATCAAGGACCGTCGGCCAATTAGAGGTTGCACGCTGGCTCGCCAAAAGCACCCTACTCCTCTAATCACCACACTCCAATGTGCCACAAAAGCCCGGGACACTCACCACATTTCAATTTAAATAGTAGCCCCCCCCCCCTTCTTTTCCTCTGTCCTCTTTCAACGACTTTCCCCCTCTCTCTCCCAAAATATCCCCCCCACTTTTAGCCTGCTTCACCAACCCCCCCAACAGCTAATAAAGGCAGCAACAAAAGCACACACAAAGCAATCAGTCTAATAGCTTTAATACGTTTAATGCAGTGTTTTCCCCACGCTGTTGACACATCTCAATGCTGGGTGGCAAAACAGAGCTCAAGTGTTTGGAGACGGAGAGTGACGTTCCTTTATTTGTCCTGAAGCCTGTTGTTTAATACGATTCCACAACAGCGCAGCAGGAGACAAAATTGGCAAATCAAGATTGTTTTTTATATAATCTAAACTCAGATACATCTATCTATCTATCTATCTATCTATCTATCTATCTATCTATCTATCTATCTATCTATCTATCTATCTATCTATCTATCTATATATATATATATATATATATATATATATATATATACTATATTTGACCAGCCTGCCACAACAACATTGTGTTAACCAATAGCATAAGTTTGGGGCGGGGCTATTTGTTTGACTGTCCAATGTCAGTCTTCAGAAAACTGGTTTAACAGTTTTTTATTTTTTTTTATTTTTTATCTCTATTTAACTAATGGTGCAGAAAGTACACACCTCACCTTGCATTTTCTTACATGCAAAATATGTATGTAAATTTTATTCTTTTAGTCATTCAATCTGCACAATCCTGATCCAGTCTTTGTCATTTCACTTTGAGTTTTCCTTGCTTTCCACGTGTCCTAACCTCCAAACAACACGGAAAAAGGAATCGCTAAAGCTGAAAGCAGTTGGGCTGAAATCCTGCAGTAATCTCTCACCTGTCTGCCCACACGGCACTGAGTCAGTTTCTAAATCCACTGAACATTCTTTGTATCAATAGAGGTAGTTTTGTTCACATACCCCTCTTTTTAAAGACTGCTTACTGGAACAAAGAAATATTTTCAGGTGCTTGTAAACCCGCAGAATGAGTCTGTGTGTGTGTGTGTGTGTGTGTGTGTGTGTGTGTGTGTGTTTCAGTGTTTCTCTGTCTTCCTCTGTTATTAACGCTGCTCTGTCATTAGAGGATTAGAATGGAAGAGCTGACCTTTCTTACATCAATATGTGTGTGTGTTAGTGTGTGTGCTTGTGTGTGTGTGTGTGTGTTCATGTGTGTGTTCGTGTGTGTGTGTGTCTCTGTGTGTGTGTGAACTTGCAATCTCTGTGAATGGGAATTTTCCACTAAATCTGTGTGTCATGCAACTTTTATATTTAGTGTTTGAAGCAAAAACAATGACTTATTGTTTAGTAATTTACACATACTTCCATATTATGTCATTTATACATACTTCCATAAATGTGCTTTGGTAACCATGTGTGTTTCCTGGGATTTTTGAGTCTTTGAGACCTTATTAATAAGCAATTGAAATATTTACATATTTACATAAGTTAAGCATTTTATAATGCTGTTATAGTAAGTTATTTACACATTACTTAAAAAAACAGTGACAACACAATATGGTGAAATTATATATTAACTATATGTTATTATGAAATATTACTATTAAAATATATTATTATTAGTTCACACCATCACACCAAGTAGTTTAAATAGTATCACATTTTTTTAAGTACAATCAATTTAAATGTTTAAGTATAATCAACTTGAATTTTAATTAGGCTACTTAAAATTACGTAAAATAATATTTTAGTGTAGTTACAGAAAAAAAAAAAAGTTTAGTGTTTGGACCAAATACAAATCTACAGTAATTTTACACATATGTCCATATTTATCTCTAAACATATGGCTACATGTCAGTTGATTTATGTTATATGATATGTGCTTGAGTAACTTCAAATGTTTACATACTGTAAAACTTCTAATAATAGCCCGGGCTTTTATTTTCACAAATCGCCGAACTGCACCAGCTTGTATTTGAGACAGGCGTCTATATGAGACAGGCCTTTAATTTAGTGTTGAGATGTTGTTCATTGAGTGTAGGCCTAGAGATAACGATCCAAATAGCATAGGCTGATAGACGGACAGCATGACAGTAGGAGGCTACCACATTATATTACGTTTTATTTATAATTCGAATGTGTTTAACAAATCAGTTAATGTAAGAATTAGCCTAGTATATTACCGTATGTCTAAAGGGGCTCACACACCGGACGAGAAGCGTCTAGGACAGCTCGAGCTATCGCACACCGGACGAGAAGCGTCTAGGACAGCTCGAGCTATCGCACACCGGACGAGAAGCGTCTAGGACAGCTCAAGGTATCGCACACCGGACGAGAAGCGTCTAGGACAGCTCGAGGTATCGCACACCGGACGAGAAGCGTCTAGGACAGCTCGAGGTATCGCACACTGGACGAGAAGCGTCTAGGACAGCTCGAGCTATCGCACACAGGACGAGAAGCGTCTAGGACAGCTCGAGGTATCGCACACCGGACGAGAAGTGTCTAGGACAGCTCGAGCTATCGCACACCGGACGAGAAGCGTCTAGGACAGCTCGAGCTATCGCACACCGGACGAGAAGCGTCTAGGACAGCTCAAGGTATCGCACACCGGACGAGAAGCGTCTAGGACAGCTCGAGGTATCGCACACCGGACGAGAAGCGTCTAGGACAGCTCGAGGTATCGCACACTGGACGAGAAGCGTCTAGGACAGCTCGAGCTATCGCACACAGGACGAGAAGCGTCTAGGACAGCTCGAGGTATCGCACACCGGACGAGAAGTGTCTAGGACAGCTCGAGCTATCGCACACCGGACGAGAAGGGTCTAGGACAGCTCGAGCTATCGCACACCGGACGAGAAGGGTCTAGGACAGCTCGAGCTATCGCACACCGGACGAGAAGCGTCTAGGACAGCTCGAGGTATCGCACACCGGACGAGAAGCGTCTAGGACAGCTCGATCTATCGCACACCGGACGAGAAGCGTCTAGGACAGCTCAAGGTATCGCACACCGGACGAGAAGCGTCTAGGACAGCTCAAGGTATCGCACACCGGACGAGAAGCGTCTAGGACAGCTCAAGGTATCGCACATCGGACGAGAAGCGTCTAGGACAGCTCGAGCTATCGCACACCGGACGAGAAGCGTCTAGGACAGCTCGAGGTATCGCACACCGGACGAGAAGCGTCTAGGACAGCTCGAGCTATCGCACACCGGACGAGAAGCGTCTAGGACAGCTCGATCTATCGCACACCGGACGAGAAGCGTCTAGGACAGCTCGAGGTATCGCACACCGGACGAGAAGCGCCTAGGACAGCTCGATCTATCGCACACCGGACGAGAAGCGTCAACAATTATTGTTAAGTCTGCAGTCTGAACACTTTACCTCAGACCCTCCGTTAACTGAATGAATTGAGAATATCATTACACCTCGAGGTGTCATAGACGCTTCGTGGCGTGGCGCTGCACAATCTGGATCATAGAACTGGCTTAAACAGATGATCTGACGGGTTTTAGAAGATTAAATACACCCCGAAATTATAAAACAGACCAGGCCTCTATTTGAGACCGGCCTTTATTTATCCAAACCTGTCGCCAGGCGTGTAAAAGAGACAGGCGTCTATTTGGGACTCGGCTATTATTTGAAGTTTTGCGGTAACCTGAGATTTTGAGACTTTATGAGAATGTTCAAAACCTTACATAAACCATGATTATTTTTGCTAAATTATAAGTTATTATAAAGGGCAACCCATTTATCATTGTACACAATAGTGGTGACATAAACAAATGTATATTTTTAGTAATAATATGTTTTTTAATAAGTAGTTTATATAGTATGTAATTGCTATTTTCTTCTATAGTTTTATAGTTTAAAAAAGCAAAATATTTCATTTCAACTCTTATGAAAGCTAAGTCAACATGAGGTGAATAAGGTTTCGTTTTAATTTTTGTGCCAGCCTGCCTTTTCACGTTTCATAAACGTTCTGCCTGTCTAAATTGAGTTTATGGTGGGTGCTTTATGTCTTTGGGCTTTCAGCTCAAAGTTGGCCCATGCTTTGCAGTCAAACATGCGATTATAGACGGATTGCACAAGGGAAGGATTTTTTCCAGTGTACTCGTCAATCAGGTTCGACATCCTGCCAGAAACTACCCGTACTCTTCGTTTTTACCTCAGAAGTGGGAGAAACAGGAAATAAGCCATCGGTTCTCTGCTCTTTAAACAAAACGTTCCCTGTGTGGAGCCATTTTAACTGTAGAGGAGCTGTAATGGAGGCTGGGTGCTGCTGTAGGCTTCATGCTGGAGTGTGAATGAATTGTCGCATTGAGGGCACGGCCTCTCGCCCCCCTGACTGCGACGGGCCGGGGTGAGGGGTGGGTCACCCTCCGCTGTGTTCGCTCTCTCATTGAGCCAGGACTTGCCTCCTCATCTAAAAAGCGCGCTCAGCTGACACAATGCTCGGCTTTGCTGTTTTTCAGCGCAGCTTACAAAACGCAAACAAAACAGAAGGCTGCAGTCAATCGCCGCATGCTCCCGAACATTCGCCTGTTTCACTGAGTCAGATCTGACTTTCACTCCATTCCCCTTTTCTCTGGTTTTGTCTGGCGTTTTATTTGCACTAGTACGTCCTGCATGCTAGCTTTTCCACAGCTGACTTATGGTTTTCTTTTAAACTATGAGGTTTTCTGTGGAGCGTGTTTGAATGTCAGTGGACCTGTAAGTCAACGACACAAAATGACATGCGATGAATGACATCCCAACAGGAAATCAATGGTGTATTCTATATGAAGAATAAACAACTGCATCAAACGGTTTTCTACATATTTTACAAACCTGTGTTGGAAACATCTGAAGTATCCACGATCAAGTTAGATATTTCTAGTAGACGAGTGATGCAATAACAGGTAGTCAAATTAGACATACTGCTGTGTACAACTTTATTAATATCAGGTTTGATTGACAGGCGAGTAGGTGGTCCTTCACTGTTGTCCTGGACAAATCAGCAAAGACTCTACGTAAACGAAGACTGTGCACTCATATTACCATGAATGGGAGAAAGTAAAGCACAGTATAAGTCCCGCTTTCTAAGTGTTCTGAGACTTTATAGGTGAAATTAACTGATTTAATAATTGATGATCTTTACAATTGAACTGAATCAACACTGAACTGACTTGCATTATTTTCCTGTTATCACTGTAAAGCTGCTTTGAAAAAATCTGTATTGAATAAAGTTCTATAAATAAAGGTGACTTGACTTAATGTGAGCTGCACACGCGCACTGGCTGCTCAAGCTTGAAAATTTGTTTTGTCATTTAGAAAGACTTCAAATATGAAATATAATCGTAAGTGTAATCTTTGGAGAATTTGATGTTTCAAAAATAAACACAGCAAAGTTGGATTTTTATTTATTTATTTGTTTGTTTGTTGATTTGTTTGTTGTTTATTTATTTGTTTGTTTGTTGTTTTCTTATTTTAGATTTCTTATTTTATTTTTAAGTTGCAATCACAAATTCTGTCAATTTTTTTTCTTCTTCTTCTCCAAACCGTGAAGCCCTACAAAGCGTTCGAATGGATTTTTTAAAATCATTCAACCCCTGCTTATTCCTGGAACAGATGTTAATGCAAGGAGTACCTGGGTTTAGCACTCACTTTTGGAGGACAATACACTTCCTCTGGTGTTTTGTTCCCTAACACATGATTTCAGTGCACTTTTAAACACTCCTATCCATCTAATTTACTAAAACATAGTCACAACGTGCAATGGTAACTGCGACCGCCATACATAAACAGCAGAAGCAGGTGGTGGAAGGTAAAATGGTGGAGTCAATATGTTTGAGTGAGCGTGCTTTCACTGTAATAAAAACAGAGAGCTGCACATATGGCTGGTGGGATAACAACAGAAAAAACAGACAGGCAGAGCATATTGGGCATTGAGGAAATTGTGAAGATCTTCCTTTTGCGAGTTTTATGGCGCTATTCAAGAACTCCTTTGCTCTGTTATATATCCTCTTGAGTTTACAGCTGCTATCTTAAGGGTGCGAGTGTGTGGATGTTGTGTGTGTGTGTGTGTGTGTACGTGTAGAAAGGGTAGAGGGTTGTCTTTCAAAAACACTTAGCTTTTCTTTCCCACCCAGCAAATCCACGGCTAATTAAATCTAATTAGAGAAGGGCTGTCATAAATCTTTGACAATGTCTTCTGGATCACCCACAAAGCTGTTTTGCCTTTCTTCCGTCTTTTCACTGTTGATTAGCATGATAGTGTTTCTCTGTAACTGCACTCGTGAATTTAGCACAATGCATTAATGGCCATTAACAATATGGACAGTGACTGTTATGTATTGCTTAGCTCGTCCTTCACAGTGTGAAATCAATTCCTCCCAAGGGTTTCCATTTCATTGAGTTTTCTCATTTTTTGACTCATATTGTTCCTCAAACTCAGTGGATCTTTTTTCTTTTCTTTTTTTTTCCTGCAGAAACACTTATGGACACCAAATGGGCCACCACTGAACTCGCATGGACCTCACATCCTGAAACTGGGGTGAGTTAGTGCTGTTGTGTGTTTGACTTTGGTTAACCATACAAGCACAAATTGCTTATATGATCTGCTCCTTCAGTCCAAATAAAGTACGAGGTGAATCTAAAAAAAAATCCATATTTAACAATAACAAAAACAAATAAATAATAATAACTGGTCCGTTTGTAGGAACAGTTTTGTTTTCCCCTTGTGTTTTTATTTTATTTTTTTTATTTTTTTTGTGGTTGTTTTCCCCTATTTTTTTTTTTTGCCATTATTTTTTTGACAAATAACCTCCTTTTTTGCATTACAGAAATGCCTGAGATTCCATTACAATCATTGCACTTAAAAATGTGCTTAATTGTCATTAAAATCATTGTAAAATATAGAGTGGTCCTTAAACGGACCTCAATTTTTTAAAGAAAAACCTAATTTACTTATTTCTTTCCATTGAAATATTTCATTTGAGGGTTAAACATGACTTCTTGGCAGATTTCGTGAGATTCTCTCATAAATGTCGTAGTTAAACTACCTTTAAATCAAGAGGCATTATAAACGGTCCTTTTTCAAATATAGCGTGTTAAAGCTCTGAGTTTCATCAGATAAAGGCAATGCCCAGATCAGATTTCACCCTAGCCATGTTACATTCGTTCTCCAAAAACGAAATTTGTGCCCACAAGCTTTTGGCAGACACAGCAGAAGTATCATTCGCTCAGTATATCTTTTACAATACCCAGAGACTGCTGCCTTTCCTTACTTTTTTTTTTTCAAATTCTTTGTCTAATTCTTAGATTTGGGTCATCTATATCCTGCACTTCAGGGTTCTGCATGTGTCCACTGCCCCTTCCTGCCCCCAGCCACACCATCTCAGCTGTTGCAGTCACCCCTCCCCAAAACCTTTACTTCCGAGTAACTTAGCACCAATGAACAAACCCAAAGACACAAATCAACTGCCATTTCACCTTCCCCGTCTATATATTATTCTTGTAAATATCCCTCGCCGCCCCCATTAAAGCACTAAAACTCACCAGCACAATGGGCCAAAGCACAACCCCTTGACACCCCAACAGATGCCTCCTTTCAGGACATACATTGCCCAATTCTCTCCCTTCTGCTCTCTGTCATGCATACAGCTATACATTTCACCCACGCCACCCCACTGTATTTTAAGACAGTGGAAATGTGGCACCAGTGAGTCCTTGCCTTAAATATCAGTGTTCTGGATGCCTTTTATTTCAATCCCAAGTTAAAATATTCTGTGAAACCCATGAAAACTGGTCACATTCAAACCAAATCCAAAATAAATAAAAATGGATGAAATGTGATTTTGACTGTTTGTTCTTGGAGATTTACCCACTGGCTTAATTGGCACCCTCCATATCTCTCTTTCTTACGCGACACTCATTTCTAATTTTGTGTGACACTAAGTTCAATGGTATGTCACACCCAGAAAACCGAAATGGGAACTGTGCCCAGATAATAAAAACATGGGCAAAAAGTTGGAATAATTCCCAGCCTGACTCAGCAGGTCTTTTTCTATTTTCATTCAATCTGCCATAAATAAATAAAAAACTCTATTAGTCACTAGTCTTAAACCCGTAACCTGAGAAATAAACACAGATAAATACAGACTTTAACACCATTAAGGAAAAATAAACATAATGGCCTGCTGTTGCTTAAACCTGACCTGCAAATTATTCCAAGATAAACAAACTGAGTAAAAAAAGTAATGCACTTACATATTTCTAAATACCATCATTCCACGGCTGCATCTGCATCTAAAGCGAATTCATTCATCCCCCCGCCTAAACATACAAATGTGTATGAAAGTGCTTTATTGCATCAAAGTTTAATATGCAGAGATCACAATTTGTAGGCTTATTTCCCTGATATTGAGTTGAAAAGAAATTGACTGAGCATCTTAATCCTGGAACGAGGAATGTTTCGTTGCGGCGTTATGCCAAGAGGAGTCCACACCAGTGCAGTGTGTGGGGGCCGCTTCCTCTTTCCCATCTTCACTCTCTCAGCAATTTATTCCATTGAACTAAATGCCCATTTACAGCTCACTCTTTCTCCTGTCCCATTGACCTGATGTTTATTATTGATTTCAGCACCCTTGGCTCAGAAAGGTTGTGATAATGCAGAGACTTCTAGAAGCCCTGTCTACCTGGGGTCCCTGGGGCCCGTAGGGATGAATGACCTGTCCGCACAACATCCATATCGCTGTGTTAATTAAAGACTTCACCCCTACACAAACCCTACGCTACTCTCTCAACAAATCTCTCGATGCTGTGCTAGTTTTCTTTTTCCTTTTCGGCTACGGCTCATTTTCTCCTTTAGGATTGCTTTAATTTGAACTCACTATAATCAAAAGAAGTGGGCCGAGCATGTATCTAATCTTTTCTTAACCAATTTGAAGATAAATCATTTCTCCTTGATATATGCTGTTTGTTTAAGAAAGAAGAGGTTGATGTAAAAACCCTCATTAGGTGCCTAGATTGCTAGTAGGCGTTCTTACTCGACCATGGTCTGCACTCCCATTAGTAGTTGCTGAATAACACTGCTTCTTACTTGCATAACGTTGAACTATATTTAACCTTGTCGTATCTCAAATCGCCAAATCTCAGCTCAAAACTTATGTTCATTGTCACCGAGACCTGTGTACTCATTGTAATGTAAGATGCACAATGCAGAACCACAATAGCAATCAACCTCTTAACGATACCTCTCACTTGTCTTTTGAAAAGATGTATATTCTTTATTCTGGTAGATAAGAGAAATCATTCAGGTAGAGGATTGAATGTAGCTTGTTGATCTGCATGAATACAATGTAATCATGATGGCTTAATTGGACAATAATTGATTGTGAAGTGATGCAGAGAGTACTCCACACTCGAGGTATGAGGTAAACATCCACTCGTTGTTTTATTTAATGGAGTTCTGAAACTCCACAGTAATTTTGATGAATTTGCCAGGCGGGTTTCTTCATTGAACTGGTGAACGCAGATGAAAGACCAGCGCGTAGCTCCACACTTAATGCCACCGTACACAATGTGTAATTGAAAAGGCACAAACCAAAAAGCACAAAATCTAATTTCCCCTCTCTTTCATCTGCCCCATTCACTTTTTCTCAGCTTGCTCCCTCCATTATATTGTTTCTAAGCTGTGGGGCTGTCGCTGAGAAAGAGCAATTTATTGCCTGCCGTACCTCAGTAGCATAACACCTCAGAGTTCTAAAGCCCTGGATAACATCAAAATGAGAGTAGTTTCATTTATAATGCTGACAATGAGGCGTATTGTACCATACTTTAGATAAAAAACATTTGTTATTGCTATTGTTCTGTAGACGAATCCTTGAAGAATGCGGTATATATTAAGTGCTAGCTCATTCCGAAGGTGAACTTGTAAGGTGTTGTAAATCTATGACTTACAGTGTTCACTTTTTTCCCTCTCTTTTATTCTCAGTGGGAGGAAGTTAGTGGTTATGACGATGCCATGAACCCCATCCGAACTTACCAAGTGTGCAATGTTCGTGAACTTAACCAGAACAACTGGCTTCGCAGTGACTTCATCCCCCGAAAGGATGTTCTTCGTGTTTATGTGGAGATGAAGTTCACCGTACGAGATTGCAACAGTATTCCCAACATTCCAGGATCATGTAAAGAGACCTTCAATCTGTTCTACTATGAGTCTGACTCGGATTCAGCCACCGCCACCAGTCCGTTTTGGATGGAGAATCCTTACGTTAAGGTGGATACCATTGCTCCGGATGAGAGCTTCTCTATGTTGGAGTCTGGTCGGGTCAACACCAAGATTCGCAGCTTTGGTCCACTTTCCAAGGCCGGCTTCTATCTGGCTTTCCAGGACCTGGGTGCCTGCATGTCTTTAATCTCTGTCCGAGTTTTCTACAAGAAGTGTTCCACGACCATTGCCAATTATGCCGTCTTCCCAGAGACAGCCACAGGAGCTGAGGCCACGTCACTAGTCATTGCCCCCGGCACTTGCGTGCCAAACGCTCTGGAGGTGTCTGTACCTCTTAAACTCTACTGCAATGGAGATGGAGAGTGGATGGTTCCTGTAGGTTCCTGTACTTGCATGGCTGGGTTCGAGCCTGCAGTTAAGGAGACACAGTGTCAAGGTGAGTGCTGATATACGTGTTTTTTTTTTTCTCACTGTGCAGTTTGCCTTATCTCCTGGTATCACATTAAGTCGAATGGACAAATCATCCTCTTTTTTTTAGGTGTTTGGCCTAACAGCAAATTTAGTTATTCAACCTCAATTTAAGCAGAGCAAAGCAATGAATAAGTAAAAGAGTCTGTATGTCCATCAGACTGGAACATTTTGCTGAGAGAAAGAAGTGGTCTTGCTGAAAAACATATCAGGTTCAGACTGAGGTGAATTAAACCAGCGTGTAACATAGCCACGGTGAAAGTGAGCAGAGTAGACAGCGGGAGGTCAAGGGTCAAATGGAGAGCTGGGAGTGAGAGGAGACCGGAATCGATTTGCGGACCAAGGGCAAGGGCTGCAGTGAAACATTAATGAAGAGCACGAGATGGAGATAGAAAAGTAACCCTGACAGTCAAGGCACCAGAAGGGAGAGGTCTCAAAGAGACAGTTGGTTCCAACAAATTGTAAGAACTACAAAGACAGAGTCACTGAGAAGTAAACCGCTGGGGTTAAGAACTAAATTGAACAGCAAATTATTTGCGTATATAGAAAGGAGGATTATTAGTGGTGTTTGAGGTAAACATCAACGTTATGAGAGTTGGTTGAGAGTCGCTTAACACTGAGTATTAAACTGTGGTGCAAAAGTTGCCCTACACAGTTTGTACTATGGACATTAATGATGCCTTAAAAATCATATTACTCCCAAGCATATAAAGGTAGACTAATACTTTTCTAAGCAGTCTATTTTGGATGATATATCCACAACTTTGACAACCTATCACCAAACCCTAGCAACCACCCTAAAATGAACACCTTTGGAAATGCAGAGCAATGCCATGAAAACCATTTACAACACCTTAGCATACAAATCCAAGCACCACTCACATTAGTATCATTATTATTATAAGAAATGTATGTAGTTGTCAAAGTAATAAAGGACTTTTCTACTATTGCCAACTTAATATAAAACCAGTGTATACCCGTGGGGAAAGTGGGCAGTCCTGATGTATAGTTAAAAACTCATTTGTTTGCTTGTGGTGGCTCAAGGTGAAAGCCCTGGCAGCAGTGACCTGATAAAATGTTCTCTAATCAAGCCACCCGGAAACCAAAGGAGGGATAAATCTCTCTGTCACCTCTCTCTTGCTCGCCTTCATCTGAAGGCTGTTGGTCTCATTAATATCCTGCCAGAGCACAGTTAGGATATTCACATGAATATTAATCGACAAAACCTTTTTTTTTTCCTTAGCACTGCATATTTCTACTTTCCATTCTTTCTCCTTGCTTCCAATTTCACCACAAATTCTAATCACTCCCTTAAGTCCTATGTTTTGCTCTCAATAAGAGAGAGAGAGAGAGAGAGAGAGAGAGAGAGAGAGAGAGAGAGAGAGAGAGAGAGAGAGAGAGAGAGAGAGAGAGAGAGAGAGAGAGAGAGAGAGAGAGAGAGAGAGAGAGAGAGAGAGAGAGAGAGAGAGAGAGAGAGAGAAGGTTTGGGCAATAGACTGTACTGGAGAGAGTGCACAACTCATGAAAAAGCCACAGGATTTGCATTTCCTTTGCTTTCTTTCACCTCTCCTCTCCTCTCCTCTCTCTCTCGCTCTGTCAGGAGTGCAGCTAAAGGAAGGATGAGGATGAAAGGAAAGGGCTGACTTCTTAACTTCTTGGAAGCGATTAATCAGCACTTTCAACCCTTCAGAAAACAGCGTTTTTTGAAGGGGAATTTCAAGCAGTCTTTCATAAGGTCTAGAATCTAGATGATCTCATTTGTCTCCCAAAGATTTTGGTTGATTTATGTACATCTAAAATGCGAGGCAAAACACTGAGGACTCATTAATCTCCAAAGCGATAGGTTATGTGTGATAAACTCAAATTCACAAGGCCTACACTCTTTCATCTTTATCACTATCTGAACTGTTTTCTATGTTCCCTCTTCGCTACCTACTTCTGGCCTCCCCTGATTAATGATTAAACTAATAAGCCCCCAGTCAACCAAGTTAACAGTATCCCTGCACTAATGAAGCCTTGTGTCAATATTGCACATTCTGAGAAAGGGAACAAAAACGGTGACCCCAGGAACATCACCAGTGTTGTTTTCTGCTTTGAATACTATCACTCCAGAAACCAGATGTTCAAATCTTTTCCTGAAAAACAGTGACTGTTCATTATTTGCTGATTCTACTGATCGGCTGAGAGGCTACTGATAAAATGCCTCAGAAGGCTGGGAACTGGTGTCATACTCCTTCCCATCTGTTAATAAACATAAAACTGGCTCCTTGATCACTTAACAAGACAGTTAGGTGACATTCCGAACAGAAAGATCACAACGCCATTGTGTGCCAGGAGATCACCTCTGCATTTATCATAGATGCGATAAAATGTGTACACAATGTCCGTAAATGGTGTCGAAGCTCCACAAAGGCCAAAGACCTGTGAATGACACACTAATCTTTGTATTCATAAGATAACAGCTCACACTTTACTGTGTAGCATTCAATATGGCTTTGTTTATCTTAGAGGGACACTTCCTGTGGTACAACATCGACAGTCCCTGTGTTTGAGTATTGATTGTAGAAGTTCATTTCAAAAAGTGCTCTTGTTTGGAACAAACAGGCATCTGTTTGTAATTGAAGTTGACGGTTAGCTCATGTGCGCATGGGGTTTATGCAAGGCCAGGGTATGTTGTTGGAACTCATCTAGTCATG
This sequence comes from Meda fulgida, assembly GCA_030578275.1. Taxonomy (NCBI): domain Eukaryota; kingdom Metazoa; phylum Chordata; class Actinopteri; order Cypriniformes; family Leuciscidae; genus Meda; species Meda fulgida. Next base: position 19,126,361 of record CM060637.1, read on the forward strand.
AGAGGTTTATTTCCCTGGAGGAAAGCAACAGCAAACTAATGGTGCCAAACAAATACGTAAGCAACAACCTGTGTGCCTTCGTATTTTACAATGCCAAGATGGAAAGGATTAGACTGCATACTGTGGGCAAGGAAAAAAAGGAAAATTAAGCCAAACAGAGCTCACAAAATGCTAATTGCAATGGGGAAATTGCTATTGATTTTGCTGTTGAATCCAATGAAAAGCTTGGTCACATACCTAGATGGAAGCAATACATTGAAAATGAGTAGTAAAAAAGTCAACTTGGTGTGAATATGCAGTTGCAGCTATCGTTTTTTATCTCTGACAGTAAAGGTAAATAACTTATTCTCTCTTTAGCTTGCAGTCCAGGCACCTTCAAGTCCAAGCAGGGTGAAGGTTTTTGCTCCCCATGTCCGCCCAACAGTCGAACAAGTTCTGGAGCCGCCAGCATCTGTTCCTGCAGGACAGGCTACTATCGGGCAGACAATGACTCACCTGACTCAGGGTGCACCAGTAAGTAACACCAAAAACCTCATTTTTACTCATAATGTCCTCATCTAATCTTAAGCAGTGTTGTTTATTTGCCATGTTCTCTGCTCTCAAAATCCATATTGATCAACTGTATGCACATTCATGTTCATGAATGCTGGGATTGTTTCTAAACATTTCCCTTTGTCCTGTTTTATATAAGCTTCTTTTTGGTTGTGTTCATTGTCAGTACTCTGAACACATACATCCAAAAATGTTTTCCCAAGTGAACACCACAGCTATTTCTTGCCATTTTTGATGTTAAATGAGCAGAACAAGTGGGGAAAACAAAGTTTTGCTTAATTTTAGTTTCCTTAATTTCCTTAATTTCCTACTAAAAAAAACATCTTAACCCAGTCTTATGTGGTCTGACGTTCTTAGCTGTGTACCAGGCTGGTTTCCACTGCTTAGTTTAATAGTTTTGTTGCGGTTTGGGGAACTTGTCAATTGGCCAGTCTGGGAAATCAGCTGTCCAAACAGCTAGACCAACTGAACACCAGATTTACCAAACAGGGAGACCAGAAAAACCTGCTGGGAAGGCACGTAAAGCACCTTAAACCAGCAAAGACCAGAAAACCACCTTAGCCTGGTCTGTTAGACAGGGTTATTATGAATGCTAAATTATCTAAACACAACAACAAGCACTTAACTAATTGAAATGTTTAATTGTGTCTTCAGAAGGATTACATGAAAAATATATTTTCTTTTTGCAGCTGTGCCCTCATCTCCACGCAGCGTCATCTCCAGCGTAAATGAGACATCGCTTGTACTTGAGTGGAGTGACCCACGTGACCAAGGGGGAAGGGAGGACCTTCTCTACAACGTCATCTGTAAGAAATGTCTGCCCGAACGTGGTACCTGCACACGGTGTGATGACAATGTGGATATCTCTCCCCGCCACCTTGGGCTTACTGAGAGACACGTGACGGTCAGAAACCTTCAGGCTCACACCCAGTACAGCTTTGAGATTCAGGCCGTCAATGGAGTCTCCAACAAGAGTCCCTATGCACCCCACTTTGCCTCTGTTAACATCACCACCAACCAAGCTGGTGAGTTCAGTGAGTTGTTTCTGTTTCAAGTTGGTTATCAGTCAACCAAATATCATGGTTTGAACCTGCGGATTAGTTGTTGGTTCTAGAGGCTATATTAACCATTCTTGAACCGCTAAAAATTAAGTACCATGCTTCAAAACACAGCTACCAGCTTTACAAAAAGTTACAAATATTATCTTCCACGTGTGTCCTAAAAAAGGTTACAAAAAGGTTTTCTTCATATGCTTTCTGGCCTGAAATAATGAAGTGTGATAGTTATCTTAAGATAATTACAACCCACAAAACTATATTCAAGGAACTCAGCCCACTGAATGCATCAACACCAGACAGATGTGCTATAATGCTCAGTAGCAAAGCTAAGCTACTCTAGGTCAGAGCATGCTGGGTTTAGTAAGATGTGGAGATGCATTGACCTTGTGGAAACAGCCTCTTATTTTTTAATCCAAGTTTTGAATTGATCACTGGACTCAGGATACTGGACTCAGGATAGCTTTCAGTGTCATGCATATGCTTAACTCTCTCCTTAGCACTCTATGCTAGCTCCCAGCTCCAAGAATACTTCTGTTTGCTATCAGGGATTGACCACAGGCATTGTAATATGACCCGGGCTGTTGTTGCACATAAGTCAATCCCAGGGTGACATGCACACCCACACAGCAGCCCACCCCCATGGTTCCAAATATTCAGGAAAGTCTGTGAGCAGATTATCTCCTAGGACTGTGCCTGAATATTCATCCACTTTTTTAAGAAAAAAAATAAATATGGGCAGTCAGCTCAAGGGACGTCATGGTTACTTCCACTGTCTCCGCAGGATGAGGCCCCTTAATCCCGGGGTGAGAGTAAGCAAGCGGGCTGCCCAGGGAGTATTGTCTTCAGGGTGAGGCACTTCTGAGTAAGGCCTGGGTTAGGAGGTTGACGGTGTTGGGTTGGGGGAGAGTGAGCTTTTGGGGGAGGCGGACAAAGAGACAAACAGAATAATAAAGAGCTACTAGGGAAAGGATCAAAGAACCGGACCTGGGGATTAAAATGTTTTTAACAAAGAAAAAGTGAGGGAGAGAGAGACAGGCAAGAAAGTAGGAGATGTTGAGAGCTATTGTAGTGTGTGAACAGAACTTGATAACATTAGAAACAGGAGACGGCAACATCAGGTCTGAGGATAAATGAGGACAATTTAGATTATGTAAAGCTGGGTGCTAAGATAAGTAAGGTGCTATGGAAGAACTTGTGTGAACACAAATATATATATATATATAAAATCACTGCACAAATCACTGCATTTTTGCAGTGATTTGGGAATATCGCAGTAATTTGGGAAAGAATATAAAAATATGAGCTTGATCCACATGTGGAAGACAGACAGTAAAACGAAGGCATCATGGGCCATAACAATAGATTAGGGAGTGGACATAGGGTGTGTGCAGCTATAAACATATTTGCATTTGTGTAAAGGTTGTGTGGTAAATTGTGTGGACTGGATCTGCCAGATACCAAGCCTTCAGGTTTGTCTGTCATGGTGATTTTCACAAGAGACACTATTCTGTCTGTGTAGTTTGAGAGGCTGGGCCCCCGAAAGTGCCAAAGACTAAGGGCTGTCTAATGCTAATACTTCAAAGTAGCTCTTTGGTAATCCTAAATGTGGCCATGCTCTAAATGTGAAAAAAAAAGAAAAGAAAAAGAAATTCAGTTTTCATTAAAATAGGATTTCTCTAATTTTCCGCCCACATAGCTCCCTCTGCAGTTCCTACTGTCCACCTGATGGGGGCCTCAGCCAACACCATGAGTCTTTCCTGGCTCCCTCCTGAAAAACCAAATGGCATCATCTTGGATTACGAGATTAAATACCATGAGAAGGTAAGAGCCAGTGTAAGTCAATGAAGCGAAGGGCATTCAATCACAATTCCACCACTGTCATCCTCTGCTCTATACATAATCGTTCATCCTGACAACAGTATCAACCCTTCCTGTCTCTCTCTCTCATACCCTAACACTCTCCTCCCTAACTCTTTCCTTGATTCATTCCCTTCTTTTGAACGCTGATACCGCAAGGCAGTTGGAGCTTGGCAGGGATGGAGGCAGGAGGATTTGCATAGAGGAGAAGAAAGAGCCAGGCATATCTGCTCCGTGTTTGATGTGTTGTACTGACAGATTAAACTGGAGCTGCCAGACGCTCGCTTTTGGGTGCTGGCTGGTTTTATATGGCTTGTTTTATCACTGTTCCCACAGGACCAGGGAGAAGCTATTGCCCACACCATGACAGCCCAGCGTAGCTCTGCACGCATCGAGGGTTTGAAGCCAGGCACGCCGTATGTCGTGCAGGTTCGAGCCCGAACGGTGGCAGGGTATGGTCGCTATAGCAGCCCTACCGACTTCAGCACCAACCACCAGGGTATGTAAAGCACCCTATATTTATACATTATCTCATTAAAATTAGGTCTTTATACCATATCAAGCATTGGTTTGAATCTAAGCAAAGCTTTTGCATTAATAATCCTATAAATAACACTCAGAAAAATAAATGCTATAAATAGATCTGAGAAATATGATTTGAGAAAACAGATCTGAGAAATATTTCCTATAATATATCTGTTTGTGTGCCTCACACAGCTGATGCAGACAAGACTCTCCAGGAGCAGCTACCCCTCATTGTGGGCTCTCTAACGGCAGGGCTGGTCTTCATCATTGTTGTTGTGGTTATTGCCATTGTCTGCCTCAGGTAATTTTCACTTACCTTAATAATGTTCAGTAATTGCACTTATAAATGGACCACATCAAATGTAGAAGAAATAATTACATGTCAAAGTATACCAATGAAACATATCTTTGAATTGATTTATTTTAGTCACCCATAATGCTTTCTTGGAACCTATTGGTCAATTATTGGATGCATTTTAGGCACTCTCGAAAGCAGATTCATTTTAAATCTTTTAATTTGTAAATTGTATCCAGTGGTCTCAAATGTACATGTTCCCTACATTGGAAATCTGTAATGCCCTGGTGATCGTTGGCACTGGCAGTTTCCATCTTGTGGCCACCTTACAATTTCCACAGCGGAGGGCAAGGCAGCTGTGTATTTAAAGCCTTATCATGCAAAAATTCTCAATTTGCACTCTCTTCGTTTCTAATCAGCACAGTGTGTCTCAGTATCTTAACTTTTCTGCGACTGGAAAAACAATGTAGGCCTTGGCATATTCCGGAACTGAATTTGAATTGGAAATGAGATACAAATCACCAGCGGGTATTATTGGCCCGGTTACTAGTTAGACAACAAAGGGATCGCATTAACATGTAGCTACTAGAGGGGGTTGAAATTGAATTGCATTTAATGGACTGATAGTGGAGAAAGTGTGAAGGAAAGAATTAAAAGACAGGAGTGAATTAAACAATGTGGCAGTGAAGATTCCCAAGTATGTAACGGGAGCAAGACAACCATTGCTGCATCTGTTTTTCTCTGCTGTCTTTATGTAGATTTCACTTCCACCATTCAGTCAACTGAAGTGACAAGGGTCTCTTGAGGCTGAATCTGTTGTCCTCTTAATTGTCATATAATTCCCCTTCTTTAATCGACCTCAATTTATGTCCCTAAAGGGGATGACAGGGAGAGAAAAAAAAAGATCCTTTTCAAAATGCTTATTTTGCTATTTTTAGTTAAGAATTCATGAACCTTTTGTAACTGACTGTATTGTCTTTGGTTCACAGGAAGCAACGTAATGGCTCAGAATCAGAATACACAGAAAAACTGCAACAATACAGTAAGTCTCTACAGAGTTTACTTGTCATTGGATGACTAAAAATGCTATACATATTGTGTATTATGGCAGTGTGATTCATATGGCTATTCGCACTATTGAATCCCCTATAGTCACTCCGGGGATGAAGGTCTACATTGACCCATTCACCTACGAGGACCCAAATGAGGCCATCCGCGAGTTTGCCAAAGAGATTGACGTTTCCTGTGTGAAAATCGAGGAGGTCATTGGCGCAGGTAACCAACAAAAGCTCCTGAGCAACAGGGGGAAGACAGCTAGGCACACCCAGGCCATACCTTTAGAGGACTTCACTCCAAGCGGTACTTCAATCAACTCATCCCGCTCCAAAATACAATCCCTTAGCACCTTACCAATGTCTCTAACAGCTTTACTTACAAAATGGAGCTTCTGAGGTTATCTTCAGAGCTAACTATAGAGCTACCATTCCTGCTATCTTACCAAACCTGTCCTGAGCCTGATTATACCTCTTGGACAACTAATTGTCCTCCTGACCATTTGACCTGTTAACTTCTCCATCCATGGTGCTCCTTCCTGCCCTTGAGACCACTCCCCTTTGTTTTGTAAATTTTGCTAGATCTTAACATTAGTGTTAACAGTTTAGTTTCTGAAAGCCAAAAGCAAAGATAAGTAGGATTCTGGTTCAGTAAGACTTGCAGCCATCTTATAATAAAATGGAGTTGAGGAGCCCCATGCCACACTCCAAAAAACAAGGCTTTTAACATCTAACGCTGCTACCTGAACCTGTTGTTTCCCAGCTTTGTCTAAAGTGATGAACCCCTACCATGTCCTTCCCTGATCCCACTGTTTCTCTTGCACCTGCTTACACATTGGCTTAGACTGCAGACGCAAGTCGTCCAATCCTCCCAAGCTTCTGTCCCCACCTACTTCCTACACTCTTACCCTCACTCCCTCCACACCCTAGCATTCCCTGCTTCTGCCCTTTATCCCTTCCTCTATTGCCTTACTTTTCCCATTTCCTTTTTGGTACCTCAAACCCCAACAATGCTCCAAAAGCCTTTTCCATTTAAGCATTCCTGACCTCACCCTACCCCTTCCCTCGCCCCCTGGATACACTCCAATAGCATCACCTTTAGCCCTGGCTTCTTTTGCTGTCTCCCCCTGCTTCCCCCTGGCTCCTTGATTCTAACCAGTAACTGTCCCTCTCCCCTTTCTCTCCCACACTCCTCCACTCTTCCCTCTCCTCTCCTCTCTCCACTCCACCCTTTCTGTCTCTTTCTTGTCTGTCCATTACCTATGTAGGAGAGTTTGGAGAGGTGTGTCGCGGTCGTCTGAAGCTCCCTGGAAGGCGTGAGATCATTGTGGCCATCAAGACTCTGAAGGCAGGCTACACAGAGCGCCAAAGAAGAGACTTCCTGAGTGAGGCCAGCATCATGGGCCAGTTTGATCATCCCAATATTATCCGCCTGGAAGGGGTGGTGACAAAGAGTCGGCCAGTCATGATTGTCACTGAATTCATGGAGAACGGAGCGCTGGATTCCTTTCTCCGGGTTAGAGATGATTACTATCTTAATAAAATGTATTTATTATTATTTATTTATTTTTGATGCTTGGATTCCTGTTTTTGGACATGCAAGTAATATTTCATTAAAAGGGATCTACTTCATTAAACAAATACCATCACTGCTGAGGTCTAGCACAAGTTTTATCTAAGCAATAGTTTTCTATTGAAAAAGTTTTCACCTATCCCCTTGAAAAAAAAACACATCCTAAACATTCTGAATAGAGATTAAAAATAATGTAGCTGCTAGCTGTGACATTCAGAGATGAATCAGCTGGGTGATGAGTAACATCCTGGAAAGTTAAAAACACTTTGACAGCAGACATTTCTGTTATGAATGGGTCTGTGATTTTTCCCTCTCTCTTTCTTTCTCCAACAGCTGAATGATGGACAGTTCACAGTCATCCAGCTCGTCGGTATGTTGAGAGGGATTGCAGCTGGCATGAAATATCTATCCGACATGAACTACGTGCACCGTGATCTGGCTGCACGTAACATTCTAGTCAACAGCAACCTGGTGTGTAAGGTGTCCGATTTTGGTCTTTCCCGTTTCTTGGAGGATGATGCCACTGACCCCACCTACACAAGCTCATTGGTCAGTATTCACCCCTTGATCCTTTAATATGCATAGCAATTAATAATGTTTTCAGCTTCTGACTGAGGTTAAAAATCATTGTATTCACTTGCATCTATAGGGTGGAAAGATCCCTATTCGCTGGACAGCCCCAGAGGCTATTGCTTATAGGAAGTTCACCTCAGCCAGTGATGTCTGGAGCTACGGCATTGTGATGTGGGAGGTGATGTCATATGGCGAGCGCCCATACTGGGACATGAGCAACCAAGATGTGAGTTTCCGCTCTACTTAATTTTCTACTCTTTTCAACTTAATTTGGGAGTATACTAAAGCCAAACTATTATTTTTCAATCAACAGGTGATCAACGCAGTCGAGCAGGACTACCGACTGCCCCCACCCATGGACTGCCCTACTGCCTTGCATCAACTTATGCTAGACTGCTGGGTGAAAGAAAGAAACTTGAGACCTAAGTTCTCCCAGATCGTCAACACTCTGGACAAACTTATTCGCAATGCCGCCAGCCTTAAGGTGGTCACCAGCACACATTCTGGGTAAGGGCACACATGGACTGACTCATACTATCATGCTAGTTAATATGTTTGCATGATTTGTATCTATGCAAGCAGTATTATAGACTGACTCAAACTGGTTCTCTCATTTTAAATTCAGAATTAGGCCAAAGTTACAGAGGCTTTTGAATTAAGAGACCATTGATTTCAGATCATTTTCAATTGACAAACAATATTGTAAGCTGAGAAACTCTGACATTATAGAAATTAAGAGGACCTTCAGTCAATAAAACATTTGGTTTAATTGCACCATCACAAGGCTATTGATTGTTTTGCCTGAGATGCTTGCTCGGGTCTAAACTTACAAGAGCCTTTTCTGTTTGAGATATTTAATGACATTATCTGCCTTCCAGATGCCAGTCACTATAAAACAGAATCGATCCACATTTTTCTACAAATTTATTGTTTCAGTTGTATTAGCAAGAAGCTTCAGGTGGGTTTTCAGGTGGGTGCCTGCCTCTGGGCCGTCGGTCCTGGGGGAGGGCCTCTAACAACCTGGAAACTGTGGGAGCCTGTCTTTGTCTACTCTGCACTGATCAAAGTTTAAAGGAAGAATAATTAGTTAATGCAATTCAGAGATGGCAATGGTTTAAATTAGCAAGTAACAAGATTTTATAGGGGCCACTGGATAGGTGGCCTGCCTGCTGAGCTTAATGAGGGAGAGATGGGCTCCTGTTGTTGAAACATTTGATGTTCTGTGTACTATCTGTGTAATCCAATCCTTAAATAAACTAAGGAAAGTTCACAATTGCTCTCAGTTTTGAGTTAGGGGTAGGTAAGTAATGCATGGACATTTATCCTTTTGGTTTTCGCTCACAGTTTCCCCATGTTGCACTTAAAGTCAACGTCCCGAAGACGTGAGAGCCAGACCAGTTCAAACAATGCTCCATTAAGGAAAGCTGCCTTCCAGGTTAATGACCACAAACCCTTCAGCCCCAAAGGCAGGAGCTTATTAAAAATCACTCTTCCCATCCATCTAGAGACCTTGTCTTCAATAGAGCCTCTGTTCCATTCTTATTAACTTTTTTCTTATGCTTTTAATTGTTAATTAATCTAATGCCATCAAAAGACAGCTAGGTTCAGCAGAGCAGAGAGCTCGCATAGAGAAGTGTCTTTGGTCTGAAACTTTGCCTCCCAATCCCCACTGCCCAGACCTCATTGTTAGTTATTAAGACCCAAATCTGGGCATAGATCAAGTCTGGTCTCTGTTGATTTTGTCTAATATAATTTAAAATGGCTGCTTTTGTGCATGACATTAAATATAGTTGTGCTATAGTGCAAGAAGGATATTGTGTGCTTGCATGCAGGCAAACATGATTTACCCAAATAGATCACAATAAGAGTGCTGCTCCAGGACCAACAAAAGAGATAGATACATCATGCATAAGCAAACAGTAATTTCTAAAGGAATATAGAATCATAAAATACAATTAATATAGAATTGTTGCATATCAAGTATCAATACATGTTAGGCAACACATCTTAAGACCAGAAAAGTGCTGTACCATATGGACCTGGACCCACACCCACAGCTTCCTTGACTTTCTCTCTAGGAGGCCGCTGCATGTCTCCAGCCAGTAGGCCACAGTGGCAGGTCCAGGCCCTACAGGCCAGGAGAGGTGGTGATGGTGGGGGGTTTGGGGGTGAGGTTTTGGTGGTGGAGGCCTGGCGTGACCTAACCCTCTCTCTCTCTTTTTATCTCCACTCCTCTCTTTCTCTGTAGGGCCTCCCAGCCGCTCCTCGACCGCTGTGTGCCTGACTACACTACCTTCACCACTGTGGGCGACTGGCTGGATGCCATCAAGATGAGCCGCTACCGAGACAACTTTCTCAATGCTGGCTTTGCTTCTTTTGACTTGGTGGCCCAGATGACTGCAGAGTGAGTGTCTGGACGAATTGTTGGAATGCTCCTTTTTATTTTGGTGGTCTTTCATTAGTCCGAAGTCAAGGCACGGTGCACTTTTTATTGGTCCAAATTTTTATTTGTATGCACCTTTAATTGTTCCAGTAAGGAATAAGCATGATTTTATAACAGAGCTTGTGGCATGGACTTGAGCCACCTGCATGGAATCGAACTGTGGTTCAGACCAAGCATTCAAACCAAGTGTAAAAACAGGCTAAAACAGAACTTCAATAGGGAATTAAAGAGACAAAATCAATATTGTAATGATCATAATGGGGTTAGTGATAGATGTGATTATTCTCCTCATCTCGCTTTAATTTACTATAACATTTCTTTTTGAAAATAATTTCACGAACAAAGAATCCTACAAAGTTCATGGTACAAAAAAGAAATTCATGATTTGTAACTATGTTAAATGTCTAGACAGATGTGAAGAGAGCAGTTGGGATCAAATAAACTAATAAAGAAAAAAATATTATAAATTCATCACGCCCATTAAATTGTAATAAAGGATGGAGGCAGGGGTAATTTGTTTCAATTTGGCAACTTGACAGGTGTACCAGTCGGTGGTTTTCTTGTGCTCTTAATGACTAGTAATTCTCCTAATGGGCTCCATTAATTATAATTTTATCCAACATTGTTGGCTTGATGGGACCAACTGAGGAAAAAGAGAGAAAACACTTACATTGTGTGAACTTACTCTGCTAATGTTGTGCGATTGTCGAGATGAGAAGGGCAGACAGACTGGGGGCCGCCACAGGGCTTGTTACTCTCTGACAACGTCCGTCCTCTTGCAGGCTTATTCTTATCGGAAGGTGGAAAAAAAAGTAAATTACGAGTCTGTGCTAGCTTTTAGCTGCACATGTTGCTGTGTAAACTAAAACCCCATGAAGGGATTAGATTACCATTTAAACAACAGGAAGCATTTTTATCATAAAGCCTGTGGTAACCTTTACACCACACTCATTCTACAGTAAAATGACAGCTGTCTGTTGCACAGTGAAATATTATTCCAAGTCATGTCTGTGGTTACACTAATTGTTCTTTCTTCATGTGAAATTTGACATCTGGTAGCCCTAGGTGCAAACCCTTACAAATCATTGACCAACGCTTAAACTATCTCCAGTTTGAGAAGTGGCTTAGCACCACAAACTTGTCTCAGTTTAGCAGCCAAAGGGTGGGGTTCTTCTATTTGCTCAACCTAGTAACAATTTGCTAAAGGGATTTGCTCACCTGGCTACATTCCCATGGGAGTTTATTGCTTGAATGACTTATTTTCTCTCTTTTAGAAACCACTTTGTTATTAAGTGTTAATTGTATAATGGTGGCAATACGATTTTTATTTTGTTGTTGTTGTTTTCTACAGAGATCTTTTACGGATAGGTGTGACATTAGCTGGGCACCAAAAGAAGATTCTCGGCAGCATTCAAGACATGAGACTGCAAATGAACCAAACGCTGCCCGTCCAGGTCTGAAAAGGGGGTGGAAATGCTCTACAGAGAGCTAACAGACGACCCTAGATGCCTGATCATCTCCACTAATCAGATGAAACTGGCTTGCAGTGCCTCGGACAACTTTTTCTTTTCCATTTTCCTGTTTTCCTGTAACAACTGCATTATTTTACACCCGACAGGATTAGATAAGATTATTTTGTACTTATTTTTAAGAACGGAGAGGAAAGCCCATATCCCAATGCCTGCCTCACAAGGCTCCGGTATTGGATTGGCGATTGCATGCGTGCGTGTGATACTTTCTTTTGCAAGGCTGGCTGGGATTCGCCCAATCTCTAAAGCCTCCCATAATGCATTTCTCCCTGAAACTGACTCTGATGGACAGACTCTCCTTGATGGATGGACATTACTTATGGAAGAGAAAATCTAATAGTACGCATAACTTGAATATAAAGACAAAAAATCAAAGTGTGTGGACACGAATCCCTCCAGTGCTAGCAGATGTTCTATTGTGCGTGTGATTTTGTGCTTATTCCCCATCTTCATATTGAAGGTGTTTTATTTGAGGGCACATGCCTCAAACGGACAGGATGAGAGGCACAGCCGAGGGCGAAAGATCACGGATGTCGCAGAACCGGATTTGAGGAAGTTGCATTTGTCCACCAGGTTTAAACTGACAAAAGAACTTCTTAGAATATACCTGGTGAACTCAGGATGCTTTCATAGTTCAGCTATGTTTTCACAATTTCACTTTTTATTCTCTTTTGTTGTTTTCCCTGTTTAGTTTCTGTTCCACGATGGTTTGACATTTAGCTGGTCATTAACCATTATATCAGGATTTTTTAGCAGTTAGAAAAGAGAAGGACTGTGATAACTTGTACTACACTGCGATACGTAAATTTGGTAGCACTTTATTTTACAGTCCTGTTCCGCATGTACATACTATGTACTTATTATAGCAATTACAATAACTGGGTAATAACTAGGTACTAAGCCTGAATCTACCACTAAACCTAACTTTAACCCATGTAGTAGCCTTATATTACCAGTACTTTTTTAGGTAAGTACACTGTAAGTACATGCACTGTAAAATGAAGTGTAACCATAATTTTAAATCAATATGTTTGTCTTCTTCCAGGAAAAATATCTAAGCATCCTTACAAAAGATTACAAAATGGTGCAATATATTAACTGGTTTTCAAAGAATATATCTTTTTTTTAAGACTAAATCTAATCAAATGTACTAAAGATTATAAATATAAAACATAACATACTTGTCAATTGGGTAAGAAAACAAATCTAATGAATACTGTTTTGTTTCTCAAGTAAATTTATCTTGCTTTAAGAATGTTTATCTGTTTCCTGGAAAACAAGACAAAATACTTTCAGTGTAAAAACAGTGCTAATCACTGACCATCTCTAAAATGAGTGTGTGTACGTGTCAGAATGACTATGTTGTAGTGTGTGCGTTTCTCTGTGTGTGTATGTGTATAAAACAAAGGGAGAGTATAAGGATTATGCACACCAATTCTGTAGATGAACATTTCAATGCACAAATGCATGAAACAATTTGTGAGGAGCTCCAGTTATATTATATATCATTAATTAAGAATCAAAATACCAATTTATTGTGTTTTATTTTATTTTAACATATCCCAAGAGGCCAAAAGGAATGATTAATTTATCTAAAGATCTGATATAAATTTGAATCAGTATACACTGTAAAAAAAAAAAAGTTATGATCAACATACGTTTTGACATTGCTTTAACTCATCAAAACTTTCTTCTTATACAAGATACATTTTTTTAAGTATGTTTAATGTAAGTTTAATGTAATTTAAGATGAAATTACTTAAACATCCATGTTGATTGTACTTAAATTCAAGTCGATTGTGTATGCTGACATTCAAAAAGAGACATCCAACAACAACAACAAAAAAGATTTTGGAATGACATCATAATGTTTCTTTGCTGAAGAGGAAGTGCATTGAAATTGGTTTAAGAGAAATGAATAGAGGTGTTGAACATCTCATCAATGATGGGCAGATCCCTAGTCAACCTCTTTAATATTGAAGCTAAGCCTTTCCGTCACCACCACAAAGAGAAACTGATAGTACCAATTGTTTAACATATCCTTTTGTAAAGCTCACTCGCCAAGCGTTTCAGTGATTTCTAGCAATCATATTTTTGGAATTACAGTATTTCCGGGGGTGTTTTCAAATGAGATCTTCAGTTATAATGAAAATTCATGTTAGTGCTCTGCGGGCGGCAGGATACGTTATACTTCCTGAAACTGTTGGTTAGTCTTCCACATTGTTTAAGCCTTCACCTTGCTCATCTTTTTCTTGGGCTGGCAGAGACAGACGACCAGCCCATTCCGGTTTTTGAACTAATGGATTAGTTATGTAAAGTCTTCATGGCCCCACTTCAAACTAGAAAGACGTACAATAAGCAAAACGGTAGCATATCTGATGTGTTAAGAACTAAAGCTAGAAGCTAATTCAGAATGTTATTACCAAAATCTGTATCTAGAATAGACAAGCACAAAGAATATGTGGCACTTTGGGGAAATGGTATATATTCTGCACAGTACTCTGTTTGTGGTTTTGTTTCATAAGTTCACAAATCATGTGATGGTTCCCTCTTTTCTCAATTACAAGAGTTCCATGTAATATAACACGCTGAAGCGATTTTATGATGACAGACATTATCTTTTTTGATCTTGATGTATATGAACCCTGTTCCTTAAAGTTCCTGTCTTGCACTGCTACTAACTTACAGAGCCGTCCGGGAACTAAACGTAGCTGCTTTTCATCATGTCTGACGGTATATTCTCTCATAACTGGATTTGAGTGTGTGTATGTTTGTGTGTATGACTGTATTTAGGTAAGGTGCTATTGTCATTGTTTTTTTATCGCAGCAGTTTCGGAACACAACTTGCATGATTTTTGTTCAATAACTCTGTGCCAATCTCGGACTCTCTCTTTCTCTTCCCTCCACTCCTTTCCTGATCCTCTGTGAGATTTTTTTTCCCCCCTGAGTTTCGAAGTTACTCTTTTATATTAAAAATCAAGCAAAAAAAAAAAAAAAGGTTTTCTTTCCAAGCAGTTGAAACGGTCTTCTCATCACATCGCAAATCACTGACGTTCAAAAAGCAAAATGTCTGCTGAGTGCTGAACTTATATTGAGAGAAGCAAGACACATTTCAAGATATTTTCTTTTCTTGTTCTTTTTTGTTTTTGGAAAGCATTGAGATGTATTTAATGGTGAAGACAAAAAACAGCGATTAAATAATGCATTCTTGTAGAAATATTTTTAAAAAACCCTTTTGCAATTAAATTATTTAAGAAATACCTGTGTTTGGTGAGTCTGTTCTTGCGTGGTTTGCTTCATGGCTTCTGTTGAAAGTTATTGTGTATCGACATGTTCCGTTGTTGAAGTCTTCAATTGTGGTAGCTTTTTTGCAGGAACGTTGGGGCCACAAATTCTTGTTTAATTGAAAGGCCTGAAGATTTTTATGACTATCCTCCTCTCTAAACCATTCTGCGCTGTATTTGAGTGAGGAAGGCTTTGATCTCCACAGGTCAGGGACTGTGAGAAGGTATGTGGAGTTCATGTGTTGTTCAGACGGCTCTGGACATTCACAATGAGAATCTTCATAACTGCCGACATCTAGGCCTTGAAGTCGTATTACTTTAGTTTGAATTGGTTATCTTAGCAATATGTGATTGTATGGTCTTCATAAGCATGCCACTGGTAGCTATAGAGGGCTATTTAAAAAATAAAAATCATTGGCCCCAACATTTTTAGACACTTAAGTCACACTTAATGGTATCCTACGTTTTTAGAATGGTTTCATGTGTTTTTTATTTGATTTTTTATACTTTAATTTTCAGAAAAAAGATTAAGAAGAATATTTAATAATGGCACGTGGTGTAACCGCCGAGTAAAACCATCAGTAGCACGGTAGCATTTTTTTGAAAGCAAAATGTTTTGTTGTTTGTTTGTTTGTTTGTTTGTTTTTGCAAATACTGTGAATTGTTAATTTGTGGAAATTTAAGTTTTTTGGACATTTATTCACATTATATTTTATCATCTAAATTAGCCTTGCCTCGACATAAAAAGGTCAAATTATTTAATATTTTAAGAGATTGATTCTTTTCTATAATATAATTTTATGCTTTATCTTTTGTGTGTGTGTGTGTGTGTGTTTCCGGTTTGTGTCTTATATTTAGTTTTTTCTAGTTTAGATTAGTTTTGTTGTTTCGTCTTGTGTCTTCTATTTTTTGTTGTTTTGTTATGTTTTTGTTTTTTTATATTTTGTTTTGTCTTTTGAGCTTTGTTTTGTGTTTATATTTCTGCATGTTGGCTACACGATTTACCAGTAAAAAAAATAAAAAAATAAATAAAGGTTGTAAAATATTAAGCATTAAGCAAAAATAAAAACATCAATATGAATGCTTTTTAATTCATTTGTGAAATGATTAATAGATCCGGACAAAAAAAAGTGCTATTCTATTGCATTAGATAAAATATCAAGTAGTGAATGCAAACAAAGGATGCTGGAACTTTTTTCCAATAACTAAGAAAACAAGTGGACCAATTCTTGGACTTTACATACTCAGTCCTCTTACTCCTGCTCGTGTTGTCAAGGAGCTGTGTGCTGTTGCACGCTTTCTCCAGGACTGTGGCGATACGCTCAGAGGTCCTTAAAAGGAGGATTACTTGTTTGTTGCCTGCACAGAATGGAGAGAGAGAGAGAGAATACAAAAGAAATCTTACCACACCAAACCCTGTTCCTTGGGCCGCACCAGATAATAGATTCAGTTAAGCAAGCCCTGACAGATATTACGGGGCAGGAATGTGATGACACAGTGCTTGTATTGTGCGCTATCTCTTGATTTGCGATGGCAACCAGTCGCTGTCAGTCTCTGCGGTGAGAGCCGTGACATTACAGTGGCTGGCGCGCACACAAGAGCTGTTGTCAGATTGGAAAGGGAAACAGAGGTGCTTCCAGACGGAGCAACCGCACATCCTACATGGCAAAATGTTTTGACAGCAGCAGACGTGAAAGGTTCTTTAGACCAAGAGATAGCGTTTGTGCAGATTTATGTGCTTACAGAGCCGTACTGCTTTGCATTTGCACGGTTTCAATAGTTTATTCATCCTTTTGTGCAGAGGATAATCACAGAATTCACTATGAGAAGCTCAGTGAAAACCTGAATTCAAAATGGTGGAAGGGAGAGAAATGTTGATTATAATTATATTTTTATTTTATATTTTTCATTTTATTATCAATAAGTATCATTAAAAATACTTTTATTTACACTTATAATACCCAATTCACGTACTTACACACTATTCTATGGCATTTTGTAGTATAAATAGTAGTGCCGTCACTTAAAGTGCACTTTAAATACCCGGATGATGCGCTGGTTACACGCCACCATTTTCAACTAAAAACGTACACCTTTTTATGCGTTTTGGCTGTTCGTTTAAGCGACAACGGCGTTTTGTCGTCTGTACGCGGAAAACTCGAAGAAAAAACGTTTCAGTTTTAAGCATATCGTTGTCGTGTAAACGTACTGTTGGACACTGTCGCAGCTTTAATTACTTAGCGGAGGGGGAGGGGCATCAGACTACGATGTTTAATGACAAATAATATATAAATACCCGATCTCACGGCAATTCGTACAAATTTTACAAGGTGGCTAATTCATACGAATTCATTCAACCTCACTCGCAAGAATTCGTATGATTTTTGCTAAATTGTACATATTTTACGAGTTGCCCAATTCGTATGACCCCGCCCCTAAATCTACCCATCACTGGGGTTTAGACAAATCGTACGAATTCGTACGAGTGAGGTTGTACCAATTCAAACGAATTAGCCACCTTTTACTCATTCGTGCGAATTGGTCTTGAGATAGCGTTAATAAATACATAGTGTAAAGTTCGTCATTTGGGACAGAACTTGTATCAGTGGTTTTTATGCTAATTAGGGTACTGGATTGTTAGCTTAGCACCATGCTAACATCAATCTCTGCTGGAATCCATTGTGAGTCGAGTCCCTTGTGCACATTGTGATATTTTGCATGAGAACCTAGAAAATGATTATAAGACGGCCTTTATGAATACATAGTGATGTCTTGCGTCAACCTTTATAATGCATTATAAATGCAGGCTTCACAGACCAACAGACTGAGCTTTACCAAGCATCCTTTGATGAATATTGTGGACATGTTTTGGTTGATCAGTACAGCCTCAGAAAATACAGAAAGTACAGAGAGAGAGAGAGAGAAAGAGAGCCTTGCACCTCCTTCCCGGCAAAAGCCTTTCTATGTGTTCTTTGCTCTTATTCCCATTAGATTCGCCTCGTCCTCCACCCACTCCTCTCTCCCCCTCACCCTGTTTTCATCCTCGCCCATTTCCTCCGCTCTAATCCCTTTTTTCTTTCACTCGCTCGGTGCAGAGGTTCGGCTAATTGGTCACGTCTGTGCCATGACACGGGGACCTGACATAATTGTTGGACAAATAGTGTGCCGTTTAGCATCAGGCCTGTCTCGGCTAAGCAACATGCAGACAGCAACTGACTGGAAACGCTAATTACAGGCCCAGCACCACATCGCTTAATTGGGAGATGGTTCCCACAAGAATGGGGGTGTTTGTGTGCTCATGTGTGCCGTTCAGAGAAGGAGTTGACAGCGAACTGTGTTTGCAGCTGAGGCCGATGCCAAGACCAGGCAGAAAATACAGACTCTTCCATATGGGAAATCAGTACACAAGAATGATATATCTGCATCATTAAGGGTTTCAAATGTTTTTCCAGTAGTCATCTGTCGAATGGTCACAAATCACAGGTCTTATTATGCACTATTTCATATAGTGTTTCATTAGGATTTTGATAGAACAACCGCAATCTTACCAGGGGACTAATAAACGTGTTTTATTAACTCTTGTCATGTCTTCAGTTTCTTATTTACCACGATTAATGAGCTTGAATGCGTATTTTGGAGGACTGTGCGCATCCTGTTGATTCGGTCTAAGTTAACTTGCAGAAGGTGTTGGCGACATTACATCGTCCTCTGATTTCCCATGTCATTGAAAGTCGGAAAACAGGACTTTATCTAGGCAGGGATCTCTGGAAGCGAGGCTTTTCTCCATTTTGACTTTGGAGAAGGCTCCGCCGAACTTTCCCATTGACGTCAAGCAGGATTATCCCATTCCTACCTCCAACCCCCAAACAAGTCTGTTCGCCTTGACTGATCCATCCAAAATGGCAGCCTGCACTGACAGTGGTGCAACAAGCAGGCCTTTGTTGAGATCTTTGAGCGCAGCTGCACACCCCAAACTGGATTAGCTCGCCATGCACTGTCATTACTCAAACAATATATTAATTATGAGCCACCATAAAGTCTGGAGCTTGTCAAGCAGGCGAATTCTACGTTACATGTATTTTGAACCAGTAACCAATTACTTTACCTACCCGTAAAAAAAAAAAAGTATACTTCAAGTTAATTTCAAGTAAACTGAAGTTCAAGTGTATTTTCCAAGTATACTCTATGTAGGAATTAAACTAAAATCAATTTACTAGTAGTATACTTCTATTTCAATACTTCTTTGGACTAAATTAGCCAACTTTTTAGATTATAAAAGTATATTTTTAAGCGTTTCTAGTAGACTTTAAGTTAACAACTCGTTTACATCTAAGTTTTTCTTTTGTATTGCAACTATACTGTTTTGAACACTGGCTGGTTATGAACTTGCTCAATTTATTTTGGATAATTTTTAACCCCCAAAAAGTTACGGACTGCAGCTTCAAGTGAACTTAACTCTAAACTTGTAGTTTACTCACACCATGGAATAATTGTAATTAAAATCAGCTAAATGTTTATCTGTTTTTATGTAGAAATATGTGATTGCAAAATTATCCTTTTCTTAAGTATATCTCAATCAAAATATTAAGTACAATATAGGCCAAATATTCTTCAACTCTTTTGTATGCTTGTCAGTATAAGTCAAGAGTTATTTAGTATAAATTGGTTAAGTACATATTTAATAAGAATTGAAAGTATAGTCTCTTATTTATTAGTTTAAAAGAAGTATAGTAATATGGCAAATTATATTTGTATGGGTATTAAGAAGGAAATATTGTATAAATATCAGATTATATTGCTTATTAGTGTTTCTTTGTGTATTATCACTATAGGTATTGCATACATTTTCAAACAAACCCTAAACATATTCATTAAAACTGTAAGTTGCGCAAGTTTTGATCTCAAGAAAATGTAAACAATTCTAGGACTAGTATGTGCATAACATATAAAAACACTGTCATTTTCAACTAAAACTAAATGTAGACATTATTGAAAACCAACACCAAGCTACCTATGAGCTCTTTACTATGCACTGAGCTGTTATGTTTCTAAAGAGTGCTGTCAAGTTAATGATAGTTTATTGTTTTTACTTTAGCATGCTTCTTATGCGCCGTGGTGTGAACATTTTTAAGACAAGAGCATGAACTTGAACTCTCAGTTCCTTTGATGTCTATATGTGAGGAATCCATTTAATGCTTGATACCTTGGACTGCTAACCGAAATACAGTATGTTCCCAGCTATGAGGACTCCATCTTCTCTTCTGTTGTCTTTTGATAAAAATGAAAAGCCACCTGACCAGCGCAGTGAAAGATGACCTTGAGATATGTGGGAACGCGCTGTCCTGTTTTTATATTATGTTTTGCGGGTGGAAAAGGTTAGGCTGGGAAAGTGCAGTTAGCGTCTGACATCTCATTAACTGAGCGATGATATTTATCAGTCTAAATCAAATATGCGGCAGACATGCCGTGATAATTTCCCAGCGACCACAGTGTCCTCTCACACGTCCTTCATAGGTATGAGAAATGTCAGAGGCCACCAAACTGTTTTTGAAAATAAAATAGGCAAAATATACAGTTAACATAAATACTAACATGAGCATTTTAAGGATACCTGATTTTTCCTCATATATATATATATAGTGTGTGTGTGTGTGTGTGTGTGTGTGTGTGTGTGTGTGTGTGTGTGTGTGTGTGTTTTGATGCATATTATTATTAATATTATATTTTAAGCTAAAAATCCTTGTAAGACCAATTAATATGCTTCTTTTCATATTTTCCATGTCAAGTTTTTAATAGTTTTCTACATTTGCAAATGAGTTTTGTTTTGTTGTTTTTTTTCGTTTAATTTATTTCCTGTGAGACAGCTTATGGATGTAGATTTTTTATACCATTTTTTACTATAATTTTACATGACATTGCATGAATGCATTTGCTATTCTAATATATATTCCCATTTGATGTATCACTTCTTTATTTATTTCTTTAAAATGCTTTCCTCAGCAGGGAAAAATACTAAAACATTAAAGAGAAATGTGCTAAGTGATGCAAATAATATGAATAACTTAATCTGCTGTTATTTATAAACAGAACCAGTTACTTAAACCCCGTACAGTAGATGTGGTAACACTTTACAATAAGGTTCATTAGTTAACTAACTCAGTTAACATGAACTACGAATGAACAATACTTCTCCGCATCTATTAATAGTAGTTCATATTAATTTCAACGTTTACTAATATGTTATTAAAATCAAAGGTTGTATTTGTTAACATTAATAATGCAGTGTAATCTAACCTGAACAAACAATGAAGAGCTGTATTTGTATTAAATAACATCAACAAAGATGAATAAATACAGTAACAAATGTATCTCTCATGGTTAGTTAACTTAAGAACCTTACTGTAAATTGTTACCGTAGACATAGATGTAAGCGAATCCCCTTTTTGTTAGGAATGTAAAACCTCATCTGCAACCAAGCAACTGTTCTCTTCATATTGTGCTCTAATATCCACATAACCGGGTCTTTCAGTATTTCACCACTATTGTACAAATATATCACCATTTATAAAACGGTTAGTTCAGTCTTGATTCTGTTGTATTCTTATTATTTTTATTATGTTTTAGTCATGATAAAGCAATGGAATTCACTATTAATTAGTAACAACTATATAAGTAGCTACAAAGTAAGCAGAAAGATGTAATATTTTGTAAAGTGTACTAAGTTGAATTCCTAATAAGTGCAAATCAGACCTGCTGTGACCAGGTGGCCCAACTAGCACAAGCTAGCCTTCGGTCTGCATGAAAACAAGAGATCTGAGCTGTTCTAATGCTAGCTGACAGCCAGACAAAGGTGATAACAGTGGGGGTGTTTGGGGTTGTGTGCTAACATTTCTGCAGCTGTGTGTATTAGACTGGGAGGTGTTTTAACATTCAACAAAGTGTCACCTCATTACACTTCACACTTTCTCTTGTTCTACTGTCGCTGACCTGTAAACACCACGAGCCGCCAGGAAAACAAAGAGCGGACGGGACGAAAACACGGAAAGTGTCTCGACCTTCGCCGGGAATCGACACGTTCGCCGCTAACAATGGCACTCCGAATGCGGGTGACCGTGTCAAGTGGGTCATGACGGTAACGTTTAACGATAGGTCAGCCGCAGCTGCGTTTTGGTCACGTGATGCGGGGGCGGAGTCTGTCTGAGCACATCCGATTGGCCCACGGTGGCGGAAATGTGACTCCGCCCGCGGCTAGACTGTGACATAATTGGAAGCGGGGTCATGGAAAGGACAACGCTAGAATGTTGCATTGTGGGGAAACACTGGCGGGTTGGTTGGGGCTGTGATGAGTTTAAGGTCAAACTATTCTTTTTTTTGCTCTCATGTTTTTATTAACAAAAATTACACAAAATACATAAATGGGGATATTTCCTACTTTTATAAAGGAGAAGCATTGTTTTTGGGGGGGGAAACATGCAAATTTAAATGAAGACCAAAATAGAAAAAAAATGACAATAAAGTTCCTCTTGTTAACATTAGGAAAGTATATTGACAAGGAAAAATACGGTCCCACTTTATATTAAGTGTCTTTGACTAATATGTAATATATAAATTAATAATTTGATATAATGCACTTACTGTGCACATTATATTCAGTATTGGGTGTAATTCATTCATTAATTTCTGTAATTTAATTACTCTCCATTGAAAAAGTAAAGTAAGGGATTGCTCTTAATTCTTTTTTTTTTTTATTTAAATGTTATTTTATTACAGTTACATCTGATGTAACTGCATTAACCCCATGGTACTGTTCGCATGTCTGTTAAAAATGACCGATTTTTTTATCATTTCAATAAAAGGATAGTACTATATTTTAGTCCGATAATATTTTTTATTTAAAGTTTTATTATTTTTAGGAGATTTTATGGTACTAAATTATGCACTACTTATAATCCATTTATTCACTTTTTGAAGACACAATTATTATTATTATTATTAAGGTAAGTACATGGTAGTCACAGTTTCACAGTTCCTCACATGGAAGTGTGTTCTTATGTGTATGAATCCATGTGTGCGTATGTCATGGTTCAGTTCTCATTGTTATTAAACCATCAACACGTTTGCACTACTGACAGTGTGTAACTGAAAGGGCGTCAAAACACACTTCCACTCGTCTTTTAATGTCCGATACTCATGGTGTATTAGACAAAGTGAATGTCCTACACCGCAAGGGACGTGACATGTCAAAACTACAACGATCATAGAAATATTGTAGTTTTCTATGATAGTTTTGACATGTCACGAAATGGATTCGCTATACATCTAATACATCTATAGATGTCTACAATACAAGTTCATCAACCTCTAGCGTTGTCGGAGCAGTTCACCCTTGTGCAAAAGAAGTGCACTTTAGAACACTTTTAGAACGAGTACTAATGGAAATAATTAATTGCACGTTATTTGCAGTCAAATTAAAAATTATTCATTTAAATTTAGTTTGCATGCATTTAGCTGAGCATCACAGTGTTTTTGGAGATTTGTAATCTTTTTATTTCATTTCATAATTACTCAAATTACTTTTTTTTTAGATTTACTTTTAGATTGAGAATTTTGAATGAGAAAAATAAAACTAGAGCTTAATAAAATATTTTGTATAAATCTTAATGGAACAGTGGAATAGACCATTTATTTTATGTGATTTTTTTACTATATGAATAGTACGAATCACATAACCTGAAATTGTCCATTCCCTTGTTCCGTTCAAATTTATACAATATGTTTTATTAAGCTCAATTTTTTTTTTTTTTTTTTCATAATACGACTAATTTGTCATTGATTAATCAATTCAATTTGATGGAGTTGTACTATAGGTCTACAATTGAAATTTGTAGAGCTTAAAAAAAGTCATAAATTTTTATATATTTGTAATTACGTGTTTGTAATGATGAAGTTGAAGTTGTAAAACATTCATCATTTAACTTTTCATTACTGTAATATAACACTACAGTTAAAATTAAAATCAAGTATTTTACATGTGCTTTAGTATGTCAGTCAACATATTAAAATAAGTGTACTTCTTTAAAGCACGACAAAAGATTATTAAAACAATTATATATACAGATATATATATATACACACACACACTTTTTTTGTATATTATTATTATTATTATTATTATGTTATTGTTATTGCACATTTCATAAATTTAAGTGCACTGAACCAAATACAACAACCAAAACATTTTGAGAAAAAAACAAAAAACAAAAAAAAAACACTTCTTTTATCCATTTAAAAGTCAATGGGGTCCAATATTTTGCTGTTTTGGGACTCATTGACTCTCATTGTACGGACAAAAACATTCTTCAAAATATCTTGCACTTCACACTTTCTTTCCCAATCCATCGAATGTTTGGAATTTGTTCAAGACCATCATAATTTGCCCTGTGCTATTGACTTCTGAAATGATGGTATGGTGACAAATCAACACACACACACACACACTAACACACACACACACACACACACACTCGATTTCTCCTGTACACTCAGGTAATGAGGTTCCTCTGCACAAATGGACTGATTTGACGGTGCAGTCCGATGCCGATTATGTTAATGCCTCTTTGTGCCGTGGAAAATGGGGCCAGTTTAAGAGCCTTATTGTTTTCTTTGTGCCCCAACTGCTTTGTTCAGTTCTAACTGTCTGTCTCTCGCCCTATATGTGTCTCTCCCCGCACCGTCTGTTTGATCTACTGTGACGATAACTGCTTAATCCACACGGCCACCAGCACCGACTGAGAGGTCACGGGTGGGTCATATTTTCCAGAAATAGCTTAATTGGTGCGAAACACTAATGTGGTGTCTTAGTGTGTGTGTGTGTGTGTGTGTGTGTGTGTGTATGTGTGTGTTTCTCTCAGATATCCTGCAGTCTCGTGTTCTTTTCTCTCTGTGGCTCTCCAGAGTCATGAGACACGCGTGTGTGGGTTGCATCGGAAGTTTGGAGCACTAGAGAGCGTTCATCGCTATTTCCCTCATGACAGAACTGAGCGTGTAAACCATAACTTCTGTAAGCTGTTTTTATGATCAGAACACTCATGCTGACAACACACTCTATATAATCATCTTGACTTCATAAAGGCAAACTTAGAACAAGCATGCAGACTGTTCTGTCGACATCCATTCATCCATCCATCCGTCCATCCGTCCATCCGTCCATCCATCCATCCATCCATCCATCCATCCATCCATCCATCCATCCATCCATCCATCCATCCATCCATCCATCCATCTATCCATCCATCAATCTATCCATCTATAACAAAATCAATATTTCAGTATCCATTGTTTTTTTTTATCCCATTTTCAATGCTATGACTAAAAAGCTAAAGTAAAAGAAATATAGCCTATGTCTTAAGTTCAAGTTTTTGTAACAGAATATCTGATATAGTGGAGTCATATTCTAGAGTATTCCTTATAAATTGT
Source organism: Meda fulgida (assembly GCA_030578275.1). NCBI lineage: Eukaryota > Metazoa > Chordata > Actinopteri > Cypriniformes > Leuciscidae > Meda > Meda fulgida. The sequence continues at coordinate 19,151,578 of CM060637.1, forward strand.
GAAAAATAAAGAGTAAATTATGCAACACACAATAACACACGATCAAATGCTGGTAAAGTGTTCTGCGGGCAGCAAGCACATCCAGCTCTTGTGGTGATGAATAGGTTTCAGTCAAGACTAAAATGGGTTTGGCCACATAATTGCTCAGAAGGATCCCCGGGCAGTTGTCGAAGAGATTGGAAACTAAGAATTACATTTGCATGAAAGAAAAAAAAAAAAAAAAACCTTGATAAAAGTGAGTATTATTCTCAGATGTGTGTATATTTAATCTGCATCCACTTAAAGGCATCAGGACGGTGTGTGAGTGTGTGTGTGTGAGTGTGTGTGTGTGCGTGTGTGTGAGTGTGTGTGTGTGTGAGAGAGAGAGTGTGTGCGAGAGAGAGTGTGTGTGCGTGTGTGTGTGTGTGTGTGTGTGTGTGTGTGTGTGTGTGTGTGTGTGTGTGTGTGTGTGTGTGTGTGTGTGTGTGTGTAGCAAAAAGTAAAATATTCATGACCCTCAGAGCTAACCAGCTTTACTTACCCAACACCTTGACCAGTCGACACACAGATTTGAAGAGAACCGAAAACCCACACAGTTTGGTCAGTCTTCAAATTCTGGCTGTTATGCCCAAGCATAGTTTCTTGTTAAATGACATGTGAACTTACATATATCATGCTATTGGGCACAGTAAGCAAGCTAACGTTCAATACATTCTATATATTTTGTTCAATTAAAAAATATAGACAATTTAATCTATATATGTTAGCGTGTCAACAATGAGCGCAGTTTCTGAAGGGTGAGGGAACTCATAACATGACATAAGAGTGAACCCGTGATGAATCAAACATCAAATAAAGCAAAAACGACATGAAGAAACTGTAAAGTAGTCATTCGGTGCCATGTTTGATAAAGCAGCATCTCAAATACATTCATTAGCAGAAGTTATTACTCCATCACCCACATATGATGTCATTAACGGTAGTCCTGTAAATAGTTGAACCAATGAACCAATGATCAATTCATTTCTCCAATGATGCATCATACTATGTACACTATGTGTCGCCTGAAATTTACCGTAAAAATACGGTTGCAACATTTTAGGTTTCACAGACTTAACTTAAATTTACAATAAAAACACGTATTTCATTATCTGATATAATGTCAATTTACCCACCTATTGAAGTACTATATCTGTTTTGCACCATTGTAATACACTGACAACCACCAATCACAGTGTTGATGAGAATCACATGATGAATCAAAGCTCATCACAAGCTGCTCTTCCACAAGCTGAGAATGTAAATACTAATACAGTATAGAAGCCGCACAGTGTCATTCACACAAGCACTAAACACCATCATGGTAAAAATGCAATAAACATTAATGTAACAACATTAAATGTAACATAAAACCCTTAATGTACATAATTGATTAGGAAAAAAATAAGAAAAACTATGAAGAAACAGTTATTTCGACAAAAATACATCAAATGTGAAGTGTCACGCAGGGAAATGTAGGAATGACGTGTTTTCACTGTAAATTATACAATGACTTTTTCTTTTTTCACATCCAAAAACGTTAAATTTAACGGAATTTTTATGTAAAATGACATTAAATGTACGGTTATATCTCACAGTTATTCGCCGTATACGGAAACTTTCTGTCAACCATTTTTACAGTCGTTTACCGTTTAAATAACAATCATTTTTTACAGTGAATGAGCAAGTTGCGTTGTTGTATGGGAAACGCATGCCAGGTGTATTTCTTGCAGAGTCTGGGAATTTAAATCCAAGTCTTTTCGTTATTGACATCAGCAGTGGCGGAAGGGTCATCAACGGGTCGCACTTTCCGCAAATATCCAAATTTGATGAATATAACGTATCTGGGCTTGACTTGTCGCACTGATCCACAGAGAGCTGGTTCATCCGGCTGGAAGCAGCAGGCGGGCAGGAGAGGTCACAGCCCAGCAGAAGAGGTGTCGGTGGGTCACCCTCCAGAGGACGACCCTTCAACCTCCAGCGTCTGAATGTGCTATCTCTCGGCGGGACACCGTGTTCTCCTCTTGCCAACAGCCGAGCCCTGCTGTGGCCCGACACAACCTCTGCTGACATGCACTAACACCCTGCTTAACACGGCTCCCGGTGCGGGTCCAGACAAGGCTTCCTGTCAGCACACAGCTGCTCATTGTATTGGAAATGAAATAAACACACTCACAAACTTCATTATGTTGTGATGCAATAAACCGCAGGTGTGTATGACTCAGAATATCTCAAAGGTTTGCTTTTATCGTACTGAATTGTATTGAAAATTGACTTTTTAAAGAACTTGAAAATGTGCTTTAAAAACAATCTTTTGTTTCTTTTAACTTCATCAGTAAGATGCTCGTCCACGTTTACAAGCTGCCGAAATCTTTTGAGTGTTTTCGGAAACTTGCCTGACAAGTCACGATGAGGTAATGAGGAGGATGATATAAAAAATAAAATAAAATAAAAAATATTGAAAGTCTCTCAAAGCTTCAGTTTCTGGTCGTGTGTAGCACCTACTGCTCTGCAGAGATTTTGAACAACGCTCAGAATGACTAAATAAATAATCGTTTGAATTATATTTGCATAACGAAACAGAGTCTATTTATTTTTAGAAATTCGAAAAATTATCAGAAAGAAAGTAGTAGTGTACTTATTTAATAGTCTTATAATTGCCATCTAAATTTTTCAAAGGTATAAAATAAATAAAACAAATACACTTTGCACAAAGAAATAAACTAACATTTTTAGACAAGTATGACAGTTTACTGAGAATGAAAATGAGTAAATAAATGACAAAGTACTGTAAATGACTACATGAAAAAACAATTGCATAGAAAATCTATTTATTTTGTATATAAAAATTACCTTTTATTTTATAGTATAATAATGACTTGTTTTAAATGTATTATTATTATTATTATTATTAATTATAAGGACTAACTTATATATATATATATATATACATAAATAGTTTGCACAAAGAATATACACTCCATACTCTAAAAATGTAAATAATGTATTTAATTATATTTAAAGTATGATGTAATAACAATATTGTTAATAATAATATATGTTTTGTTGAAGTGTCCTACTTTTAAAATATTCAATGCAATGAAAAACCAATTGCTAAAATAATTGTTTTGATAAAAAAAGTATTAATGAAGGAAGCAAATATGGTGCTGTTAAGTTCAACTATAGACATATATAGTGAATAAGTGCAAAAAAAGGAAGATTAATTCAATCATAATATGTAATATGACAGAAACCGAGCCACAGACCTCAGTGTTTGGTGAATCTCCATATTGACCCAAACAAAGAAGACTTGCAGAGGCGGCTGCCTGGAATAAAATATGAATTCCTCGACTTTCTATGACTTTTATAAAGGCAATGATTCAGAGCTAATCGTCCAGACTCATCTGAGAGAAAGTGCAGATCTCGGTCTGTATCTGTATGCTTTTTGTGCTGTCTGTGCAGCCCATACACACACACACACACACACACACACACACACACACACACACACACACACGACTCTTGCCTCTGCAGTCCTAAGGCATTCTCAGGCTTCTGAAACTTCTGGGCTCAGAGGAGACACAGAGATGCGATAGTTTGGTGAGACTCTTATGAGGCTTGCATTTCATTTATTTCACAGTATTTCAAGTCATCCCTGCTGGATCATATTTAATGTACAGTACAAGATGTAATTAAGGGTTAGTGTTTTTAAAGGACATTGGCTCAAACATTTATGCGATAATTTTATTAAGGAAGCATTTATTAAAGCTTTTATTATTTATTTTTCATTGTAACATTATTTTGAGGACAAATAAATATATTTTAATTAATATTTTTCCACCAAATGGTTAAAAATAAAGGTAACTATTCTGGAATGTTAATTTAAAAAATAATCCAAGAATTATATTTGAAACTATTTTGTTTAAACACAATGTAAAAATAAATTCATAAATAATAAAAAATCTGAACACTAAATGTAATCACTTTCAGACCATTAAATACAACAAAAAATATGATCTTTATTGTTACCATAATGAAATTATTTTACTTATATTATTATACAGATTTCTATTACAGTGAAAATGACTGTAATAGTTTAATAATTCTTATATAAAAGTACCCTCACCATATTTACACAAATTAAATAATACTTCATAATATATTTTGCATAACAGTAAGAGAATTTTTGCCTGACATTTGCATAATTGTCATGAAAACAATGTCAGAAAGCAAATGGTCTTTGTTTTTTTTTAAACAAAATATACTTCACAGTAAAATAATTTTAAAGTGAAGTTTGTTCATGTCAGGTTTCACAAGATTGCCTATTTCACGAAGACAATCAAAACTTTATTCCATGTACCTCTGATCCGACAGGTTTCAATTAGTACATGCGAGAAATTTCTCGGTTATTTTACCGACAAAGTAGCATCTGTGTGTACCTGCTGCTCCTGTGCTTTCTGCTGTTTTTGAGGATTTTAAGCCAGCTTCACTTACGCTGCTTTCTGAGGTAGTGCAACACATGAAACCCACCTGTCCGTTAGACATTGTCCCAGCCAGGATAGTGAAGGAAGTTTTTAATAGCGCCATTGGGTCGAGTTTACTCACTTTAATTTATTATTGTCTTAGTCTAGGTTGTGTCCCAGCTGTGGTCAGGCCCCTACTTAAGAAGCCAAATCTTGACCCTTCAGTGTTATCTAATTTAGACCAGTTTCTCATCTGCCTTTTCTATCAAAGGTTTTTGGAAAAAGTTGTTTTTATACAGTTACAAGCCTTTATGCAGAAAAATTCTATGCTTGAAAAAATTCAATCTGGTTTTAATCACGTCATAGTACTGCGTCTGCACTGCTCAGAGTACATAATGACATTGCCTTGTCTGTGGATGCCGGGAATCCTGCTGTTTTAGTGCTTTTGGACCTCACAGCGGCGTTTGATACGGGGGACCATGCAGTCCTCCTCTCCTGCCTTGAGCATTGTGTAGGCATTCGAGGTTTGGCTCTTCAATGGTTTAGCTCCTATTTAGCAAATAGGAGCTTCTCTGTTATGATTGGTGAATGCTCCTCGTCAGCTGCTCCTCTTTCTTGTGGGGTACCCCAGGGTTCAATTCTTGGCCCAATCTTGTTTTCTTATATATGTTGCCGTTAGGGAGTATTATAGGAAAGCACAACCTGTCCTTTCACTGTTATGCTGATGATTTGCAGATTTATTTGCCTTTAAAACCAAATGATAGTGTCACACTAGACTCCCTACTTAGTTGTATAGAACTTAATTGAGATTTTAACCCTGCGTGAACACAGCCGGTCATTACGGTCTTCAAACCAATTGGTTTCAGAAGTCCCAAGGTCGAAGTATAAGCGATGGGGTGATCAGGCGTTTGCAGTTGCTGCCCCGAGACTCTGGAACAAGTTACCCCCTGATATTCGTACAATTGCAGATTAAACTATTTTTAGGTCTAAACTTAAAACCCACCAGTTTAGCATGGCTTTTAATACGCAGTAGTAGTGTGACAATTTCCTTTTTCCTGTTTCTTTTCAACTTTTTCTTTCCTTTTTTGATTTTACTGTTATATGTATTTATTGTATGATATGTTGTTTTATTTTATTCTATGATGTGAAGCACTTTGGATACCTGACGGTTGTTGTAAAGCACTATAGAAATAAATGTTGATTGATTGATTTATTCCCTATATAAATTTGATTCACTTGCCAATAATGCATTTTCTTAGCGCTTCTTTTTCATATTTTGTATCCCGGTTCGTTCCAACGAACTGCTTTCATCTGTTGTGTCGTTTCTCAAAATATGTGTGTTTCTCATTTTTGTTATTGACGGACTACCTTTGTTCCTCCTTGTTCTATTAAGCAAAGGCTTTGTTATTGTCTTAACCGCCAGCTCTTCACTTGTTGAATGACTAAGTATATTTGTATTGCTAAAGCCCAACTCCAAAAAGCAGGTTTGAAAAGACATTTTAGTTCCTGACTGAAGAACAAATATCTGTGTGAGTAACAGCAGTTTGCTTTGCTTTGATGGTGAGTCACTAAACCTAGCCAGATATCAGCCGAACGAAATATAGTGGACTTGCCGACACACCGCCTTCATTCCATCATTCACCTGGGTTTTAAATGTGTACCGAGTTGAACAATTATTACGTCTGAAAAGCAGGTGTCTCGTCTTGTGTCTTACTTCAAAGTCCATGACCAGCCTTTGATTTGCGTGAAGCTTATGCTACATGATCAAATGTTTATGGTGTTTGTTCAAAACGAGAAAAGGTAAAAAAGAGCAGGTGCAAAATGTGTAAGGTGGATTCATTCATTGTTTGTAATCTTTCAAGCTAGCAGACTAAACAAAACCATTTGATGTGGAGTTGCATTTCAGTGTTGAAAAATAGCTAATTAGCTAACAGTTGTAGCGCTATTCACTACAAAGCGCAATAGTAGTTGTTTTCTAAATAGATACAAGGATCTAAGTTGCTTTGTAGTGTGAGATAACACAAAATTTTAGCTTTTATGCAATTACACATTTGACTGATTCAAATGAATAACTATTGCTATTATTTCAATGTATACACTGTAAAAAAAGTTGCTGACTTAAATGTTTAAGTACAATTAACAGTCAATGTTTAAGTCCTTTCAACTAAAATCGTTAAAACTTTAAAAAATGAGTTTAATGTTGTTTAACTTGTAAAAAAATATGAAAATTGACTTATTTTGAAGAGTTAAAGCAATGTAAAAACATAAGTTGTTATAAAGTATTGATCATATATGTTTTTACAGTGTACATTATGCATGTGTATATAACTTGACCTATTTATCTGCCGGTTTAAATGTAGTTTTACCAACATTGTTTTGCAATATTCTCATGAAAGGCCTCGGTCGCTTCATGCGTCAGTCATTCACAGAGGCAGAAATGCCAATGTGTCATTTCTGATACAACAAATGTGAGGGAACTTTGATTGGGGGAACAATATGAGGAACAAAGACAGTATGTGAAAGCCGGCAGCTGAATGATCCCGCTTTAGCGCTCCTCGGAGAGCGTGGTGTGCTGGATATGGACTCTGTGTGAGTGTGTATCGCTCGGCTGCGGCTCAAAGCAGATGCTTAGCAGACGACTCTGTTTTCTGACAGCCGCCGAGTGCTTGTGGGAAAATAGTGACAGTGGATCTCGGACGGGAAGCAGAAACAGATACCTCGAAGAATCTGGAAGCGTCAGCTTTTTTTCTTTATGTTTTCCCCCCTTACTTTTGACAACCTTTCAACTAGATAAAAACGAGGCAACACTTTATTTTAAGGTGACGTAGTTAGATGTTACTACATGTACTTAATATAGTAATATCAGTAAATTATTAACCAACTATGTACTTACTATAGTAAGTACATAGTTGGTTAATATTACTCAGTACTTATATGAGTAAGTACAATGTAAATACGTCACCTTAAAATAGCGTGTAACCAAAAACCAAGCTAGATAATATATCTTAAAACTCTTTTTCATCCGTAATGCTAACTGTTTGAAAATAAATATTTTTTATTATTTTTAATAATTTGTCAATAGGGACTAATAATAATAATAATTATAATATGTAACTATGTCTTAAATGTATTTTTCATCCCTTTAGGCTAGTTGCTGTAAATAAATAAAATAATTTAAATAAATAAATTAGTTAATATGTTTATTTATTTTTAATTTGCAAATAGGGATGACAGATAAATAATAAATATGTTATTATTATTATTATTATTATTATTAGTCCATTTTGGCAAATTGTTTAAAATTAGTAAATTATTATTATTATTATTGCATGCAATATATTTAAACATTTTAAAATGAGTTGATATTCTTTAATGGATATTTAGATTAAAATGGATCCAAACTAAAAATGACTGAGAAGAAAAAACTGCAGTGCAAAAACTTAAAGTTTGCATAATCATCAATTAGCAGTGGCATGAACTTTCAAAAAATGAATAGATAAAGCAAAAGAACTCAAAACTTAGTGAAGCGTCTTCTTTCCACCAATCAGCAGTTGCGAATGAAGAATAAAGCATTTTTCCTTTCAGGCCTCGATCCTTCTCCCTTTTAGCTGGGGGGAAAAAAAAACAAAAGAGAAGGAGGGAAAGGGGTGGAAAAGGCCATTCAGGGTTCGAAGAGTGTTGCTAAACAGGATTAGGAATTTACAGAATGAAATAAACACCGTCTCTGTGAATGGCGAGGGGGACGGAGGGGATCTGAGTTTGAGGAGTGAGGGGAGACAAAGGGCAGATTAACCATCTGTGGGGTTCGGTGTGCTGTTGCGATTAACAGGCTTAGGATTCATCGGTGACTGTTTGCACAGAAGCAGGCCCACAGGGGACGAATGGAGAGAGGGTGTGCTGGCAAAAGTGACCCGTCCGTCCCTTATTCCAACCCCCAAACCACCCCCACATTGATGGGACACTGTACTGCCAGCCAAAACTCAGCGGTTCAGTTCAAAACCAATTCATTCCAACACACAAATCAAACACTAGGGAACTCAGCTGTTTTCAGGCTTGAGTTTTATACATATATTAAACAAATTCACCAAGTCTCTAATGGCTGCAATTACACAAAATATATTTTAAAATGTAGTAATATACATATAATGTCTCGCTCTACCAGTCGGTTTGAAGGAAGAACTGTTTAATACGCATTCTCACCATTGCTAATCTAAAAACAATTCCTCCATCTGAATTTATTTCCTAACACCCACGTAATGTGCCGAATGTCAAGTCCTATACTACAACCATTCAATACAGATTCCACCAGAATTTGGCTCATTAACTTGAATGAGTTAGATAATGACTGAGCTAATTTAAGCATTTTGCAGTCAATTAACACTGTACGGAAACAAAGTTTGGACCTAAGCGTTAGTCTCGAGGCTGTGTTCACTCAATATTGGAAGCATAATTGTGATGGATGAAATGATGGCAAAAGCATTTTCTTCTTCAGTGGATGTTATAAGAGGAAAAACAGGTCATATCCTTGTCCGGATTTTATTCTAAAATGAATGCTGGAAAAATTACAATATGAAATAAATGTTTTTCTCCAAAACCCATTGAGAACAATTATTTGACCCCTTTTATTAAACACTTTGGTAGCACTTTATAATAACTGCACGCTATTAATCATTAGTTAAGCATTAGTAAACAGTAAATTCATCATATATAAAGCATTAATAGACATTAACTTTTTTGCAATCTCTTCTCCTAGAGTCTTCTGCTATAATGCAGGATGAGTTTGGAGAACAGCTCTGGGTCTTCTGCTATAAAGCTGGATGAGTTTGGAGAACAGCTCTGGGTCTTCTGCTATAATGCAGGATGAGTTTGGAGAACAGCTCTGGGTCTTCTGCTATAATGCCGGATGAGTTTGGAGAACAGCTCTGGGTCTTCTGCTATAATGCTGGATGAGTTTGGAGAACAGCTCTGGGTCTTCTGCTATAATGCCGGATGAGTTTGGAGAACAGCTCTGGGTCTTCTGCTATAATGCCGGATGAGTTTGGAGAACAGCTCTGGGCCTCTGCTATAATGCTGGATGAGTTTGGAGAACAGCTCCGAGTCTTCTGCTATAATGCCGGATGAGTTTGGAGAACAGCTCTGAGTCTTCTGCTATAATGCCGGATGAGTTTGGAGAACAGCTCTGGGTCTTCTGCTATAAAGCTGGATGAGTTTGGAGAACAGCTCTGAGTCTTCTGCTATAATGCCGGATGAGTTTGGAGAACAGCTCTGGGTCTTCTGCTATAATGCTGGATGAGTTTGGAGAACAGCTCTGGGTCTTCTGCTATAATGCCGGATGAGTTTGGAGAACAGCTCTGGGTCTTCTGCTATAATGCCGGATGAGTTTGGAGAACAGCTCTGGGCCTCTGCTATAATGCTGGATGAGTTTGGAGAACAGCTCCGAGTCTTCTGCTATAATGCCGGATGAGTTTGGAGAACAGCTCTGAGTCTTCTGCTATAATGCCGGATGAGTTTGGAGAACAGCTCTGAGTCTTCTGCTATAATGCCGGATGAGTTTGGAGAACAGTTCTGGGTCTTCTGCTATAATGCCGGATGAGTTTGGAGAACAGCTCTGGGTCTTCTGCTATAATGCCGGATGAGTTTGGAGAACAGCTCTGGGTCTTCTGCTATAATGCAGGATGAGTTTGGAGAACAGCTCTGGGTCTTCTGCTATAATGCCGGATGAGTTTGGAGAAAAGCTCTGGGTCTTCTGCTATAATGCCGGATGAGTTTGGAGAACAGCTCTGGGTCTTCTGCTATAATGCCGGATGAGTTTGGAGAACAGCTCTGGGTCTTCTGCTATAATGCCGGATGAGTTTGGAGAACAGCTCTGGGTCTTCTGCTATAATGCCGGATGAGTTTGGAGAACAGCTCTGAGTCTTCTGCTATAATGCCGGATGAGTTTGGAGAACAGCTCTGAGTCTTCTGCTATAATGCCGGATGAGTCCCAGTCCCTGACCTGAACCCTATAGAAAATGATTGAGTGAACTGAGGAGAAGAAGCGCCAACATGGATCTGGGAATCTGCAGGATCTGGAGAAACTCTGTATGGAGGAACGGTCTCTGATTTCAGGTCAGGAGTTCTCCAAACTCATCTGGCATTATATATCAAATGGATAAACAATGCAGATATATTGTTTACAGCCATCTTTGATCATATTTACCAAGGGGGCAAATAATTCTGACCAGCACTGTATGCTTAGTCATATTTCACTGACTGAATGACGTTTACCAATTCAGTGTTTAATGTCAATTTCATGACTCTTGGTATTAACCTGACACGTCTTGGCACTGTACCTTTAATACTTTTATATGTAAATCTCCTCTGTTATGATTGGCTAACCTACCAGTACCAGTGTAGTGTGCAGTGTATGTGACATCTCATGTGGTGCAACTTCACAAAAACGTTATGATGTTTATTAGTTTAAAAATTATGTTTTTCCATTAAAATATATATATATACTTTTTCAAAGCGTACACTTACTTGTTTTCAAGGCGTAAGGGAAATACGTTACTTGATGGTTACATCATGTGACATTTTTAGACATTTTGAGTAAATTTCCTCAGAAATCATTGCTGTTACAGTTGAGGAATGTATGATGGGATCTGAAAATGTACTATGACCCATAAATGATCTGCAGAAGCACTTGGGTGTTGTTTTTGAGCAGAATCTCATTCCGTCTCCACTAATCCTCTCAGCCTGATTTCCATCAAGCAACGTTTGTGCGCAGGACTCAAATGAGGCCTTTAGCAACTTCTAGTTTTGTTCTCATTAGTTCGCTTGGCTTGTAAATTTGCCAATAGACTAAGTGTGGTTTGCACATGCAGGCTGATTAGGCTGCTTTTGCTGTGAGGTGGATCAGTGCTGGAGAAGATCTTCTGGACTGGCCATTAGTGGATGGCGTCTCGTTTAATTAATCGCCAACGCTCCAGTTTAACTCAGCTGTGAACACAGTAAAGAAATTTTCAAAGTGTAATGTTAAATTGGCCAGCCACAAGCTTCTCAAATAAAGAGTCTTTGCCTGAGGTAAATATTTTACAATTGATTGCAAATGAAACTGCAAACTCTGCGATTCCTGTCCACGGCCTACAGTCTACAGTGCTTCTGTGCTGTATATCATATAAATAGAAAAGTGTGCTCAGATTGAACATTACACCGTCTGTTCAATTATTAACATCCAGCTTTATAGTGCGAGGAACAGTATAGCCGAACAAGCTCTTGATTTAGTTACTTTCAATATTTATTTCCCTGTCCTTTCATATGCAGCATGATCTTGAGAAGTGTTACTGGACCTTCTTTGTTTCTGTCTATACATAAATGAATCTCACAAAGCTTAATATAAGAACAATTGTTGTTCATTTTGACATTGTTTCATCACAATTAAGCACATTTTCCTCCCAAATCCAATTACTGTGACACAAGAAAAAAAAAAAAAACTATTATAAGAAAAATGTATAAATTCAAAAATATTTTTATATAATGATACTGTATTATTTGCAGTTAATTAAAACTATTATTATTATTATTATTATTATTTGTAGTATTATTATTATTAGTAGTAGTAGACCCCCCTAAACCTCACTTCAATCCGGGTCACGGCACCAATGTACCCCTTGGTTTACTCACACAGCTCTTACTAGCTGGGCACGGTTACAGTCACCCCCCTAAACCTCACTCCCATCTGGGTCACAACACCAAATGTAACTGGTCCTACTCGAGCCGATCCGAGTGGGATTTGAACCAGCGTCTCCGGCATAGGAGGTGGGCGCACTGACAAGAACGCTAAAGACAGCAGCCTCTAGTTTCAGTCACAAGTGCGCGTCTTGAGGCTTGGGGAGTGAGGTTTACATGCACTGCTCTCAGTAACTAGGCTCAGTAACATTCACCCCTCTAAACCTCACTCAAATCTGGCAAATCCGGGTCACGGCACCAAATGTAACCGTTCCTTCTAAACCCGCTTCGAACCGGTGTCTCCAGCATGAGAAGTTGGCGTGACAGCGAGAACACATATTTGGGCGCAAGCTTTCTCCCAAGCCATAATGAGTAAATTCTTTGGAGACACATTCTGGTATTACGCTCTCTTTATTGTAAGTGCCCTGCAGCAACAGGCTCCTTGGGCTGTTTGTTTACTCTGTGTTTTGAACTCCACAGGTGGCTAATGTGGCCTTAACAGCATCTTCTCGACTCCAAGAGAGACCGACTTATCTCTCAAACACCAGGGGCCTATCGCAGATTCCCACACAATTACTTTCCTCACTCCTACCACTCTTGAAATGCCTCTACCGTGTGCACACACACTCAGTGTCCTGCGTAACTTATAGAGCGCGTCGCACTAAAATGTCAGGGGAAGATCTCGACGCAAATCATCCCCTGTTGGGAATCATCACAGCAGGAACTAAAAGGCAGAACTAGGAATAAAATCCCCTAAAATGTTACCAGGCAAACACAGACAGTAGCCATTAGGGGATTTTAACCCCATTTTTAATATTTACAAGCTTTACCTCTATTTCTGCCTTAAACCCTACTGGGAAGTTATTACTTCGAAAGTTTTAATTAAAGATGCGTTCAAGTCATGTTGAGCTGCATGCAAATAAAGTCATAATTACGAATGAGAAACTTTGAGCCAAGCGTTTACGAATTGGGGAAATTATTTTTCCATTTACAATCTATATTACGGATATTAAAACTTAATTATGGCCAAAACCAATAGTTTTTAACTGACAAGCTGCCATAGAAAATTGGTCCTCAAAGAAAATCCCGCTGCGTATTCAATCTGCGCTCATCTCATAAACATGACCATTGTGACTGCAACTGAAGACCGCATTTAGTTTCTTTCCTTCCGTGAACTCCTGATAAGATAAAGCAAGAGTAAATACTGTCATTTTAGGCAATGATTGGCAGATTGCTCGGATATTGCTTTGGAAAAGTGGATGTCTGTGGAAAAGTGATTTCACATGGATCCGCATTGTTTTGCTACATCAATCTCTCCTAACTCATTGCATTATCAGTGTTTATTTCAAGCGCCAGGTCTTGTAATTCACTAAAGAGAATGACAGCGGTCTGTCTGTCCATATCTGTGGCAAAAACCAAAGCAAATTGAATAAAAAGCTAAAATGAAAAGCTCTGTTTGGAATGAAAGAAATGGAAATGCACACAATGGGAGAGATACAGCGGTAGAATTTAGCATAGCTGTTTTTTTGTTACCACCATTCTGGCTGTATGAAGATATATTATATTTTATTCTTCTGTTTCATACATCAAGCTAAAGGAGCCAATTAATTCAGAAAATTCTCAAAGACTCGTTGGGAATGGGCCGTAATGACATTCTTAACAATAAACTACGTATTAAGAATGCATTCATTCCCAAGAGCAATGCCATTTATCGAGGTGCGTAAACATAAATGTAGACCCTCTTTTATGTTTCATTTTAAACCAACAAGAAATGCTACTACTACTGCGGTTCAGAAATTCAAGCCTGACTTTTTTGTTTAGTTTCATTTCTGCTATAATTACTGTGATACTGAGCAATTTTTTCTGGATATTTATTAATTTAGCCTTCTATACTTGTTTCAATAAATAAATAAATAATAAAAACCATACAAACAAATCAAGGCCTCCGATGCAAAATCCTATAAAAGCCAACTATGTCAAAAATGAGATTATAACATTGAGTGAATGCTCTCCGCACATAGTATATGTTCATCAAATACTTTCACTTCAAACTCATTAAATACCAGCCTCAGCCCACTCAGAAATGTCAGTACTAGAAACCTATACATAGAAGCCTGATTAAAATGTTAATATTAAAGAAAAACGCTTAATAAAACATTAGGCTTTTAGAGTCTTCAAATATATAAATGTGCCAAAAGAATGAATGAATGAATAAATGAATGAGACAAATCTTACAAATGCTTTCATGTATTCATACTGTATCATGCAGATTTAAATGAACAAATAAATTAATTAATCATTTAATTAATTAATACTTTAATACCATTTTCAAGAAAGTTTCACATACTGATTCAAAGTCATGTGGTGTAATCATCAAATAAAATGTACTTTTCACAATGAACACGTGACACACATCTTAATGATCATTTTCAAAATATTAAAAAAACATTAAGGTAATAAAAATGTTTACAAATATCTTGAAATAGACATTGACAATAACATTGACTTTTGAGGAGTCGCACCATTTGTAATTTTACATCCTTGTCATAAAAAAGAGGTTAAATTATCTACAAGGGCCACTCTATGATATCATTTCCTGTTTTTTTTTCTTTTTTTCTGTATTGTGAAATATAGATATATTATATGGGATAACATTAAAGAGGACCAATTATGCCCTTTTATAAAGTCTTGATTTAGTTTTGGGCTCTACTAGATCCGGTTTTTATGCTTGAATGTTCAACAAACATTATTTTCCCCATATTCTCCATAGTTGCAGCTCCTCTTTTCCCAGTCTGTCAGTAACACTCAGGGATGTGTTTCCCGAAACCATCGTTCCAACGAACATTTGCAAACAGCATCGCAGAGTTGTGTGTTTGGAACGACAGCTCTCGACCTGTGGTTAGAAGCATAGTTTCTTGTTTGCATGACATGTGGACTTAATAAATCCTTATCTTGAGCCAAATAAGCAAGCTGACATTCAGTACAATCTATACCTTCTATTTAGAATACATACACGTCATTTACGTCTTTCACTTTGTCAAGAGATTTAAAGCACCGTTATTGGAGATTATGCATGTGCGAACGTGCTCGACTATGTAAGAACGAGCCTATGATTGAATCTGGAAATAAAGCAAAATAACAGAAAAATTAGAATATTTGTCCTCAGATGCCATGTCTGTAATTTATATCAAAACATCTAGCATTAATTTGATCTCAAACAGTTTCATTAAAAGAAGTTATTACTCCACCACGTGCGTGACGTCATAAAACAACGGTTGAACGACCAATTTGCGAAAATTTGGAAACAGTCGTAACTAGCTAATTGATTTCTTCAACGATGCATCGTACTATGGGTGTGAAGCAGCGAGTTTCGTCGTTGTACGGGAAACGCACCCGTTTACTTCCTGTGTCTATCAAGCCACTCCTTCTGAAAAGCACACTGTGCTCTGATTGGTCGGCTGGAGCAGTGTGTTGTGGTTGGTCAAGTGTTTCGAGTGCGTTTGGGAAATGTCACGCTCTTACCATAAACACCAGTTTCAACACACTACTAATTAACTCAACCAGGCCCCGCCCCTTTATTCTGCGTATTAATTATTTAAATGAGGAATATTGTGATGTGTTCGTTCCTGGAAGAAAACTCAACGGAGGCGTTTCAGAGAGTTCAGAAACACTGACGCTGATATAGAGAAGAACTCCCGCTGGAGGGACTTTGTAACTTTGCAGAGCTTTTTCATGCTCAAACAGCAACATTACACTAAAGAAAGCACAAGAGGTCCTCTTTAAAGGCCAAACCAAAATGAAGAAAGTAAGATTTGATTTGCAAACCAGGGGCTGTATTGCACAAACTTCCTATCTTAATTATTTCAAAAAGTGAAATTAGTTATTAAACAGATAAGAGTACTAACACTTTAATGAGTCACTACAAAAATTATGGAGAAATATTTTTTTTTCCTTGACATTTTTTCTAAAGGAGGAATGCAGCCTCTATCTAGACACACACAGACAGACACAAACCACAGACACACACACACACACAAACACACACACACACACACACACACACACAGAGTGTGCTTCTCGACACCTGCACACCTGCCAGATCTCATGGAGAAGTGCAAAGCTCTCCAGGAACAAACGTGCAGTTCACCATCCTCCCGGATAGCTTGCAGTGCTGCTGTGAAGCCAATATCAAACGTGCGCAGATCTTTTTATAGAGATATTTGTTTTTTTGCGACCAACAGGGCTTCCTGGCAGAGGCGAGCAGTCAGCAGTCCCAGTGCTGTACAGTCTGCTCTCGGCCAGGAACTCAGAACAACACACAACAGATGCAAGCATCCCAGCTTTATTGGTTAAACAGCATTGTGTTGTCCTGGACCCCCCCCTCCCTCTCCTTCTCCCCCTCCCTCTCCTTCTCCTCCCCCCTCCTCCCCCTCTCCTTCTCCTCCCCCCCCCTCCCCCTCTCCTCCCCCTCTCCTTCTCCTCCCCCCTCCCTCCCTCCTCCCCCCCTCCTCCTCCTCCTCCACCTCCTCCCCCCCCTCTCCCTCTCCTCCCCCCCCCCCTCCCCCTCTCCCCCCTCCTCCCCCCTCCATGTTCCTGGAGCTAAAAATAGTTTTGCAATGCAGAATATTGCAGTAGGATCCATAAATTAGATCAAAGAAGGTTTTATTAATGCCATGAAATACTAATTATTACTAGAGAGATCATTATTAAAGAAGCACGAAGGGAATTGCAGCGATGCCCTGAGTGGCTACTTGTGAAAAAAAGTCTGCTTAATTGTAGTGTACTTCAAATTTGAAAAGTATATATTAAAATTATGTACTTTAATCATATTAGAAATCATATTAATACAATAAAAGGTCACTTAAGAGTGTTTTCTATCCGCATAAAAATAGGATGCCTATCATCCATCCATCTGTCAATCACAATCAACACCTTGAGTGTTTTTTAGTAAATGTTCTGGTTCAACTGATTATTCCTTCAGCTCCAAAGTAAAATATATATTACTCTCAGCCACATTAAGCATATTATACTTTAAAATAATATACTTAAGTGTGAACTGAATGTAATGTTTTCGGACACTTAGTTGCATGTTATTTACAATTAAATCAAAATGTATTATAGTTTAAATTAATAGTAAATGCAATTAGATAAACTTTAGAGATCACTTTTTGACCCATTTAAGTATGACTTAAGTACATCTTTATATGTAATCTCATAATATCATAATGCCTATCGCCAAAAGTATTGACAAGCATTTATAGTAAACTAATGTAATGCAATGTAATGTAATTTGGAACTTGAAAAGTGTGTATTTGTTACACATTTGTAAAGATGAAGCTGTACGCTTTTTTTCAAGGTGTCATTGTTACTGTGTAATTATATATTAAAGTACAGAGTAATAAGTACTTTACATGTATGTTAGTTAAATAAGCAAAATAAGTACTTCTTTAAATAGTGACAAAAGATTACTAAAACATGACTTAAAACTCTTCTCAAGTGCGTTAAGAAACATTATTAAAGAGGAAGTACTTTTATTTCATTAATGTTATTATCTTATGTACATCTTTCTAAAAAATATTCTTTAAGATTTTAAGTACACTACAAGTGAACATTCAATAGAATTAAGCACATTTCCTTGCCCAAGGGTTAGTTATAGCTTACTGTCTTAATGACTGTTAGTTTTATCACATTTTATTGGTTTGAAATAACGACTTTATTGGTCACACTATCTGAAAAAAATACTTCACAAATAAGAGATTACAAACATTGTTAAATTTATAAGGATTTCATCCTTTTAGATTCTTTATCATGATATAAAAGGACAGTTGTACCACCCTAACGTTTTCGACAAATTCAAGTCATTCCATTTTATTTACTCGCAAAAGACAATTTGATTAAACTTTATATTAAGGTGTCTGTGTTACAGTATAATTATACATATAAGTACTGACTAAGATTAATTAACCATATGTACTATGGGGTTAAGGTTAGGATTAGGGTTTGGTTTAGGGTTAGTCCCATGTAACTGCGTATAATTTATAGTTATTACTACAGTAACTACATGTAACGTGTAACAAGGACACTGTGAAATAAAGTGTTACCGCCAATTTTTACTTGTATTTGTCTCTGGCAAGTGTTAATTTCGGATCTTATTCCTAACACGAAATGGTCTTGTACTTTCAAGCAATCATTAGTATTCCACTTACTTGAGCAAGCTTCTGATGACCAATGTTTAACAGTCGATACAAGCATCACAGGGCTTCAGTCACATGGGGCTCTTGCTCATTTGCAGTGCATTAACAAACAGCCTTGAGTTGTGGAAGTGCAAAAAGTGCAAGCCAAGCAGTAATGTTGAGGGACAGTGAACGAGTTGAAGGGTGCCGAGGAACCACTTTTTGATATCTGATGAATGATATGGACTAGTTGGAATTTGGCTGAGGAAGAAGTTTCTTGAAGCAAATAAACATTGACATCAAGTGCTCTGAACGTTTCCCGAACTTAGTTCATTTCTAGCTGGGAAAATGTAATGAAATGGGCCGGATGTATTTGAGGGATGTTGGACGGCCAGGAAGCAGACTCGGATGAAGTTGATAAAGAGAGAAAGGCAAAGAAGATAAAAGAGAATCACTTAAAGAGGGATGAAAGGAAGTTTTGGTTGAAGAGGAAGGTGAAACAAAGGCTTTGGGAGTGACAGATTGATGGATCACCCAACGACAACTAGACATTGAGTAAAAGCAGATAGAAAACATGCACAATCTTGAACATTGCACTCTTGAAATGTTAGCAATTTAAGTCAATGAGGTCCAACAGGACAAGGACAAAAAGGTAGAGTAAAAATAATTCAAACGTCTTGACTGGCATATTCCAGCATCAAACATCATTGGTCATGACGTTTGTTCACATGACGTGCGAGGTTTGTTGTTAGTTGCCTTAAGAGGTTCACATCACCATGATTAATGTAGTCGGCATGTGTGTGAGAGTGAAAGACAATCATCTTCATTTGTTCATGTGATTGTCACTTCAGAATACTTAATATAATATACTTTTATAGTACTTTTAGAGCTTGATCACCCAAAGAGCTCTTCTCAGTTTTTGTGTGGTAACTTTTATTTTGATGGTCCCCTTCTGTTGACTGTAAGTAACTTTGCAACTACGTCAACTAACTCTCATTAGAGTATTGGCAGACTGACTGCTTAGTATCTGATAAGTCTTTTTTTTTATGTTCCCCCAACAAACAATAAGTAACTTTGCAACTAAATGTTAACTTATTTTACTAACGCTAACTCCCTATTCTACTACCCTAACAGTTCACTAATACTCAACTAATATTCTAATGAAAGTTAGTAGACATGTAGGTACAACATTACTTATAATCAAGAGAATGTCTAAAGAGGACCATCAAAATAAAATGAAATCCATGTAGCAATGCTACAACTCCGCTTTAGGTTCTAGAATAATAAGTTTGTCCCACTGTCCAACTCATCAGTGTAGTCTCTCTGCTGGAAAATCCAGCTAAGTGGAGGGTTTTAGTCAAAGCTAGTCAAAGCAGGAGGTCCAAGCTGGTTTAGGACGATTCAGCCGAGACAGCAGTCGGCAGTCGATCGTAGGGAGCATTGGTGCCAACGGTTCTATGGTCTACTGAGGCTTATGGGGTTTTTGAGAAACGCAGATCCTGGTTTGAACTCACCACCATGTCTGAATCTGTAACAATGTACAATTTCAATTATCCAGCAGGATTTAGGTATTTCTTCAACTACAGACAAAAACTTTTTACTGTGCCCTCATTTATTTATTTTTTTTGCCATTTTTCATTAGAAGAATTTATTGTTTTACACTTGTTTAAAATGTACTTTAAATCGCAAAACCTGTTGTGAGCTCGGACAGACACTTCCTGTTTAATGTCCCGATGGCAGTGTTTCAGAGCTCCGTATGTCAACAATGGAGCGGTTCAAAGTGATTGACCTTGGACTCAAATATAAAGAAATGCGGTAAGTGCTTAGTTCAAGGAGTTCAGTAAATTTGGCAATTTATTCACAGATTCCAACTTTCCAACTTCCCGGATCAACAGCTTGTGAGCTAAACGTTGTTAAAATTACAAATTACACCTATTTCCAATTATAGTTACATAGACAAGAAGCTACAACCCAATTTTCCTCGAAACATGCTTTAAAATATAAATTGATCTCTGTGAGAAGGCGGCTGAGAAATAAGTCCGAAAGGACCATCTGCCCCTTTTTTTTACCCATACCAAATTTTTCCCACCATGTCCATTTAGGGACTCCATGCAAATGCAATTTATAATGGTGGAAATGGTTAATAAAACGGACATAATTATCCTCTGATTAATATATTCACTTTTAGACATTGTTATTGGACAAATACAACTTTTTTTTTTATTCTTTATAAAAGTCCATAGTACCAAAAGTCCCCATAGCTGAAGAAATTCCCACAGGTGAAAAAAATCACCTGGACTTCTCTGAAACCCTCAAGTCCCAAACTAGAGAAATATGAGCTGATGAAATTTTCTATGAACACATCGAAAGGTAAACTTCCCGATTGTTCCCCGAAAGTTGCTGAGCTCATTAGCGAATCCGAACCGCAGATCAGGTCGCAGTGCCATGCGCCTTGGCTGTTTGATCACATGACAGTTCCTCAACATTATCTTCATCATTATCATCATGGTCTTGGCAACAAACCAGGCAGGGACAGACAGTAGACATCTCCCCGTTCTCTTTTATCATCCCTCTTTCAGCCAACCTCTGTAAAATTATGAACAGGAAATAATGAAGCCAGAATGCACACCACAGTCAAGTTCAGCAAATCTGAAAGGTTCTGGAGTTTCCCTTCACTTCCTTTTCCTTCATTTCCCAGTTTGCTGCATTGCCTTCATCTTGAGCTTTGATCACTGCCCCTTTTCTAGGAGACATCCTCTGTCTTTCTCTCCATCTCTCTCTCCCTTCCTCGGCTTTGATCAGTATCAGGCAGTCTTTCTCATCTCTGCCCTCATTCACTGGCTCACATCTCAGAGGCTTTTGCAGTGAGAATCCTGGCTGCGTATGTTTACGTAATGCTGTATATGTTTTTTTCGTGGCGGACACTTTCTTACCCAAACCAGAAAAAAAAAAAAATTATTTCAATGAAACATCAGTCATTATTTCGGGCGAAGTTGTCTGCTAGATTTTTTTGGGATGTTTTTTAGAATTTTTTTTTTTTTTAACTTCATTGATTTTTCATATTCTGAAGAAACTACAACTAGGATTGTTGTGGGTGGTTGCACGAGTGGTGTTATCCTGTGAATGTGGTCTTTAGCATGTTGCTTTGCATTTGAAAATGTATAGATTAAAATTATAGTTTTATGCTGCGTCCTCGCCGTGTCGTATTTACAGTAATTACTAGATAACAACTCCTGACGTTCTACACTGTTATACATTTCATGGGGTTTTTACAGTAACTTACTGGCAACACTGTTGCTAGTAAGTTACTGTAATTAAGATTTACAGTACAATAACCATATTTCAGTTTTACAGTAACTACATTGTACTGTAATTACATAATACAGTCCAATTACTGTAAAAAAACCCAGGTAATACACTACTGTAATTATTTTATTTGTACTAAATATCTATTACATTTTATAATTTTGATATAGAATTAACTATTATTATTCAACGCAAGTACTACTGACATAAAACATTGCACATATAACACAACATAAACAGTCTGCCAATGCTGGGACAGTGCATCTTCCCCATTTCTCCTCTCTTAGGACTTTTTGCGGTGCATTATGTTGTATCCTCTGGAAACTTTAGGCAACAGAAAATGAATGGGAAAAATATAAGCAGCCAAAAACTACATATAAGCACCTGCATCACCCGTGTGCTGCTCCAAAATGTACGCCAACTTTGCTCACCATGCACTTTGTTACAGAGATAAATGTGTTCCCTGAAAAAGAAGTAGAAATTACAAATTACAGAAATGTCTAACTGTCTATTGAGCTGTTCAATCCTTGGACTCGGACTCATGTGTTCCCTTGTGAAAAAGATTTACTTATAGTGTAAATCAAATCTTACAAAAAAATACTTAGTATTACAAAGTATTACAAAAGAATATTAATAGATAATATTAATGAAACCACCTACTTAGGAACAGTGTTGGGGAAGGTTACTTTTAAAAGTAATGCGTAACAATATTGCGTTACTCCCTAAAAAAAGTAATTGTGTTAGTTACTTTTTTATGAAAAGTAATGTGTTGCATTATGTTACTTTTTCTCATTTGGGCTGGACTTGCTTGTTGATTTTTTAGTAACAAAAGTGTTTTTTTGCTAATGTAAAGGCTCTTTCACACGTGAAATGAATAAGCCTCAGGCTGAAGGAAATGCAAAAGTACAGTAGAGGGCACAGCTCAAACAAACATTGCAGTTGAGCTGAATAATAGGACGCAGGAGAAGAAAGTTCAACACTAACTTTAGCAATAAACAAAAGACACACTAATGTGGTTTATCTAAAGTCATTATTAATACGGTGTAATCAAATAATCAATAGTTTGCAGCAAAGAGATTGGCTAATACAGTGAGATTAAGTACATAAAGTATATTTGTGTTATTTAACATATTTAATTATTGCAGCGTAATATTTTGAATTTTCATTTCACTGTTTTTATTCATTATGAGTAATATTTAATCTCTTTTATGCAAGTGAGGTGAATAAATACATGTTCATATTTATTCTAGAACTACAATAACCATCATGTTCACACACAACACCTCTGCTCCTCACTCATGATTTCAGCAAAGAAAATGGTGATTTCTAAATGGTACCTGCTATATTGAGAAACAGTTTTAACCATTTTGGCTAACACCATCATTCTTAGCTGCAGCAAATGCACTTCTGCAAGAGTTTATGCAGCAAACGTTTGCCATTTTCAGAAATAGCTGATGACCAGAGGCATTGCTATGTGGGTGCTGAGTAAATTTACTAGCCTTAAAGGGACAACATATCATCCTAAAGATGATCATTAGCATTCGACTGGATTAGCATGCTAAATGCTAGATCCTAAAACTCTGTGCACATACTGTACATTTATGACGATTGTTAAGCAAATTTGTTTGCAAACATGTGAAAACACTTGCAAGCAGGCACTAATGTAAAGGCACCTCGGCTCTGAGAAGGTGGTAGTCATAGAAACGGCAAGAAAAGAAGAGAGAAGGTAGGTAGACACTGAACAACGGTGACAGGTCATTTCTTTGCAGGTCTGACCCTTAGTGAACAGCAGCTCCATTCTGTTGAGTAAAGACATTGTTCATATGGAGAGAGGGACAATTCCAGGAGCTAACTCTCTGAGGAAGCCATTTCTCCTAATGTGCAACATCCTAAGAAGCTGTACTGGCTAAATTTGCTTGTAGCACATCTCTCTCGTTTTCTTTTTTGTCCATATCTGGAACTGTGTAGCGAGTTTAACTACTCGGTTACTTTCGTAACCTCAGTTCCCTGAGAGAGGGAACGAGTATTGCGTAGCTATACGCAGTGGGGAAACTCCTTTTGCTTGATTTACTGAAGCTTATGTGTAAAACGCATTTGCAGCTGCACAGCTAGCACATTGAGCGTCTGGCTCGCTCATAGGCAGTGCTGCGGCAACTGCACATCCAATGGCGTGGGCGCCTCTGACGTGCGACCACTGAGCTAGCCCTATGTCATTACACGTCAGATACTATAGTCAGATACTATAGTGCGGCCGGCTACTCAATATTGTTCCCGCTCTCAGGGAACTGCGGTTACGATAGTATCCGAGTAGTTCCCTTTTGAACGGTCACTTCGTATTGCGTAGCTATACGCAGTGGGGACGCCATGGAAAACGCTGGACTATAAGTAACTGGTTGCCACTGCAACTCAGGACCCCTGAGCTCACAGAACAAGCCAGAAAACCAAGTATAAATAACAGACCAGACACCGTCGTGTCAGTAACAAACCAACATAATATACTAATAAAACCAGACACCGTCGGGATTATTAGTATAGGAAAATACAACCGGCCAAAGCGGGGTTTTATATATATATATATATATATATATATATATATATATATATATATGTGTGTGTGTGTGTGTGTGTGATTGTGCACAGTAACATTTTTAGACAAGACCAGACACTGTCGGGCCTTAATCATACCGAAAGCACCTTCACCTGCAGGGAAGGCACCTTAAAATTATAAAACTTCATAAATGTGGAAGGCGAGGACTAGCCGGCCGCATCACAAATATCTTGAATGGCAAAGCCAGATGAACAAGCCCATGACGAAGCCATGCCTCTGGTCGAAGGGGCCTTGATACCTATGGGGCAAACCTGACCCACTGAGGTATAAGCCATAGAAATGGCATCCACTATCCATCTAGACAGTCTTTGCTTAGTGACTGGATCACCCTTAGATCGGCCACCAAAACAGACAAAAAGCTGTTCTGATTGTCTAAAAGACGCAGAACGCTCCAGATGGATTCTCAGCGCTCTGACAGGGCAGAGAATATTAACCTCCCCATCCTCGGCAGAAGGGGGAAGGGCTAATAACATAATAACCTGTGCTCTGAACGGCGTTGAGAGCACTTTGGGTACATAACCATGCCTGGGTTTGAGGATGACTCTGGAGTCATCTGGTCCAAACTCTAAACATGAAGGGCTCACTGAGAGAGCCTGCAGAACTCCCACTCGCTTGATAGATGCCAGTGCCATCAGGAGAGCATTCTTTAGCGAAAGAGGTTTAAGATCAACCGACTGGAGCGGTTCAAAGGGCGGACGCTTCAGAGCCCCAAGGACCTTGGAGAGGTCCCAAGGAGGCACAGAAGGAGGTCTGGAGGGGATAATCCAACTAGCACCTTTTAGAAACCGTACCACCAGGTTGTTTCTTCCTAGTGATTGGCCAGCCACCAGAGCATAATGCGCTGCAATGGCTGCCACATACACTTTGAGCGTGGACGGGGTGCGGCCCGCGTCCAACAGCTCCTGCAGGAAGGAGAGTACCACAGATACTGTACCTCACATGACTCTGGGTCAAAATGATTTTTCGAGCACCAGCTGGAAACACCCGACCACTTCAAAGCATAAAGGCGCCGAGTAGACGGGGCCCTGGCTTCAGATACAGTACTCACAGTGGGTGTCCCTGGGTACCCATTTAGGGGCCATACATGGAGGGCCCATAAGTCGGGTCGAGGATGCCATATTGTCCCGTTGGCCTGTGTGAGGATGTCTTTCCTCCTTGGAACAGGCCAAGGGATTGTGTCCAATAGCTGAACCAGCTCCGGAAACCACGGCCTGGATTTCCAGACAGGGGCCACCAGAAGGACTGGGCATCCGCTCTCCCTGACCCGTTTGATGACTTGTGGAATCATCGAGAGGGGGGAAAAGAATAACGGGGGCGGTTGGGCCAGAGATGGGCCAGCGCGTCCCTGCTCTTCGAGAAGAACACTGTGCAGTGGGGTGTTGGTTCTTAAGGCGAAAAGGTCGATTTCGGCCTCGCCGAACACACTCCATATCAGACTGACCGTCTGTGAGTTCAGGGACCACTCGCCAAGGGGAGTTGCCCCGTGAGAACATATCTGCAACCAGATTCTGAATGCCAGGGATATGTGCTGCTCTCAGAGATCTCAGATTGGTCTGTGCTATCTGCTATAATGGTGAATTCGGGGGAATATTATAGGCTAAGGCCACGCCCCCTTGGCGGGCTCTGACGTGTAATGACGTAGGGCTAGCTCAGAGGCGCCCGCGCAATTGGATGTGCAGTTGCTGCAAATGCGTTTTACATATTAGCTTCAGTAAATCGAGGAAACGGAGTTTCCCCACTGCGTATAGCTACGCAATATGAAGTGACCGTTCAAAAGGGAACCAGGTTTAATTCCAAAGGATTTTGAGAACAACTGAAATAGTAGTTTATTGTGAAACATACTCAAAAATTCTTTATTTATAGCCTCTAAAAAGCAATGTTTACTGTGCACTGCAGCTAAATATAGTTACATTAATGAAACATGTAGTTAAGTTAGAATTGGAAAATTAATTATTGGATAAATTTTATTTGAAGTGTCATTGTGACATTTCAGTTTTTAAAAAAAAAGAGTTTACCTCAGACCTTGGTATCTTGCACTGCAAAAAAAGTACTTGAGAGGCAAAACAACTGAAGATATTTTGAACTATTTTTTTTAAGAATCTGCCAGTGGGGTCAGAAAAAATTATGCTGTTTCTAACCTCATTTTTTTTTCTTGTTTTAAGCTTAAACTTTTTAAATTTAGATATTTTTAGATTGAAGTCTTTTGCATCTGAAGTAAACATATGGTGATTTTACCCACTGGTGCTGTTTTATGTTTGTTTGTTTGTTTGTTTTATAATTTTTTATTTCATCGGAATGGTATGAAAGTTGGCAAAGGTTTTGGTTCGTAAAGGTTAAATGGTCATGAAAAAAATAGTCCCACCTGTATTGTTTGCGTTAAAAAATTATTGCATTGGAAATAAATAGGAAACTAATTTTATCTAGTAGAAGTGTTTGGTATATTTCATATAAAAATATATTTTTTGGTGCATTTTTCATAACAATAAATGTAAAAACTTTGTTTTTAAGTTATTTTTTTACAAACTTTTTTCACTTCAGCAATAATCTGCTAAGTGTCGTCTTTAAAAAGAGACCAAACTGAAGTCTGTGCACTAGAGCATTCAAGTTGGAAATTTGATTTCCATGTGTATGCTCAAAAAGTGAATAAATGGATTATAAGTACTGCGTACATATAATTTAGTACCATAAAATATCTGTACTGGAAAACAAGACAACAATACTGAGGAAGAACTACTTTCTATGGACATTTTTAATTCTGACGACTTATCCTCTGGTTAAAAAAAAAAAAAAAAAAAAAAAAAAATCAGAGTTTGGTCCTTGCCCTTCTACATGCCCTCAGACATAATTATAATATAATAATAGTTATTATACTGTAAGTAATATTTTAAAATAATGATTTTGTAACCTCTCTCAAATTATAATAATTTTTATGCTGTAATGTAGATTGTTAAGACAAATGACAAGAAAGGACATCAAACATCTAAATACGACTGAGAAAATCTGCCCACCAAACCAGTTCTCAGATCTTTTACTAATTACTAATTATCTCCTCTGCTTTTAAAAACTTGTAATTAGCCGTGGAAGACGTAATTAAGAGTTAGACTACAGGAGGCAGCTCTGTGGAGAAAAAGGATTACATTCTAATCTCCGCAGAATTCTAAAACTTGAACTCTAAATTGTACAGCGAATTCTAAAACTTCAAAGTCCAACTGAAATTAAAATGCCAACAGTAGCATGTGACTAAAAGAAGGAAAAGTTGTTTCTCTCTTTACTTTAAAATGAAAGTTGCAAACTCTAATACAAATGAAAAGAAAAGAAAAGTTATAGTTTACGGGAGAGAAACTTACAAAACACAGTAAGCCCTAAATGAGCTCTGAGTGTTGCAGGGCAGCTAACTAGCTGTCAGCTGAGAGGTGCTTTGTGGTTTGCTGTCCAAATCCAGACAGAAGTTGGAGAGAATGGAAAAGCTTAGCGAGTAGCCTTCATTATTTTCGGTTTACCTGAGCACCAGGGATTTAAAAGTAAACAGTGGAATACTTTGTTGACACCAATTAGTCTTAAAGCTTTCAAATGCCTGAAGAAGAAAAAAAGTTCAGTAAACAATGATCATTAGCACCTGAATTCACATTTCAGGGTAATTGCAATCTTATAGAGTAAATATTCACTACATTATGTTATCTAAAAATAAGTGTATGTGTGTGCTTGTCTCTCACTCTCACTCTCTCTCTCTCTCACTCTCTCTCTCTCTCTCTCTCTCTCTCTCTCTCTCTCTCTCATAGCTGTAGACCAAATGAATGAAAGAATCTCTCAAGAAATACCTAAATGTAAAAAAAGAGAGAGAAAAAGAAAATGTTAGGATATATTAATCATGAACATGATTAAATATGTAAATAAAAAAAATATATAAGCAATATCTCACGAGTAGCCATGCGATATCTCTCTATATCAGCACGGCTGTCATTCGGCCATAAAGCCATGATGATATAGAGCCATTACATGCGATATTGCTTTTATACAACAGTTTGACGGCACAATAAAAAATAAACCTGTGAATAAATATGAAACAACAACAGAGTGTCTTTTAAAAACCCTCTTTTGTGGAGAACTACTTCCTTCCGCCATGGATTCAGTTGAGCCCAAGCCTCCACGACTCACTCTAAAACATCACTTTAGAAGGAACGTTGAGTCGCTTCATTGAAGCTTGTATGTAGAGTACAGTATTGTGGTATTATGAGACAGAGATCGACTAAGCGAGTGTATTAATTACCTGCATCTGATATTCTTCAGGTCAATCTTATATTCATAATCACGAAATCAGTTTGAAAGTCCCCTGAGGAAAATGATATCCTTGTCTTTGTCATTTTAACAGTTAAGAGAATTTCCCATGACAGTGCTTGTCAAAGCATTTTTAAGTTGCTTGTTTATAACCTTGTTTCAGTCCTTTTCAATATAAACGTCTTTACTCACTCATAAAGACAGTTTTTGCTGCTATCTAATGGTGTAACAATGTAGCTAACTTTCACTGAAGTCGAAACTACAATCATTAATGGACCCAAATACGGCATGATATATATATATAATATTGAAAAATAATATTTAAATAAACAACATTGTAAAAGCCAAAAATAGTTTGTACAATAGCCAGGATACTGTTCTGTCAAAAGTAGAAAAGCAGTGCTAGTTATAGGATTCCAGTTAAAAACTAATACTCTAATGAGAGTTGTGGTCGACATGTAGGTGCAACGTTACTCATAGTCAACAGAATGTGTTAAAGGGACCATCAAAATAAAGTGAAACCAACTATAAAGTTATGAAACTTAAATTTGCCCTTACCCAAAAAGATTTGCTCTGGAACAAGTAATAGATGAATACGACCAAAGATTGCCAGTTTGATAGAGTCAAAATGAATTATGCATCATGTTTAAACACTATCTACATAAGAGCCAGCGGCAAATTCCCGAAGGACTGTCCGAGATGAAGCTGTACAATCTCCTGGTAAAATAGGCGCTATGTTTATAAATAATTTGCATATTTGGGGTCTAAATAATTACATTCTCGACTAAAAAATCTGAAAACTACACAACAACAGTAGTATTTGTAAAATGATGGTGAGTTTGCTCGTCCGCCATTACACTTGCTGTGACGCGGAGTGATACAAACGGTGAAACGGTTAGAGTGCTGAAACTGGGGGAATATCACATGGAAAAGGCCCTCAGCCAATCAGAATCAAGCACTAACAAACTGTTATATATACAGATCCTTCTCAAAAAATAAGCATATTGTGATAAAGTTCATTATTTTCCATAATGTAATGATAAAAATTAAACTTTCATATATTTTAGATTCATTGCACACCAACTGAAATATTTCAGGTGTTTTATTGTTTTAATACTGATGATTTTGGCATACAGCTCATGAAAACCCAAAATTCCTGTCTCAAAAAATTAGCATATCATGAAAAGGTTCTCTAAACGAGCTATTAACCTAATCATCTGAATCAACTTATTAGCTCTAAACACCTGCAAAAGATTCCTGAGGCTTTTAAAAACTCCCAGCCTGTTTCATTACTCAAAACCGCAATCATGGGTAAGACTGCCGACCTGACTGCTGTCAAGGGCAGGGTCAATGCAGCTCGCTATCAGGAGATTTTGGAGCACTTCATGCTTCCACCTGCTGAAAAGCTTTATGGAGATGAAGATTTCATTTTTCAGCACGACCTGGCACCTGCTCACAGTGCCAAAACCACTGGTAAATGGTTTACTGACCATGGTATTACTGTGCTCAATTGGCCTGCCAACTCTCCTGACCTGAACCCCATAGAGAATCTGTGGGATATTGTGAAGAGAAAGTTGAGAGACGCAAGACCCAACACTCTGGATGAGCTTAAGGCCGCTCTCGAAGCATCCTGGGCCTCCAGAACACCTCAGCAGTGCCACAGGCTGATCGCCTCCATGCCACGCCACATTGAAGCAGTCATTTCTGCAAAAGGATTCCCGACCAAGTATTGAGTGCATAACTGAACAATTATTTGAAGGTTGGCTTTTTTTTTGTTTTAAAAACACTTCTTTTATTGGTCGGATGAAATATGCTAATTTTTTGAGACAGGAATTTTGGGTTTTCATGAGCTGTATGCCAAAATCATCAGTATTAAAACAATAAAACACCTGAAATACTTCAGTTGGTGTGCAATGAATCTAAAATATATGAAAGTTTAATTGTTATTATTACATTATGGAAAATAATTAACTTTATCACAATATGCACATTTTTTTTAGAAGGACCCGTATATATCTATATACAGTTGTCAGTAGTCAACATTTGAAGTGGATCCAAAACTATTCATCAAAGTTATACATACATTTTGAACAATACCCGTTCTTGTCTTAGGACAACTGTGTTTAACTTTTTTGATCCACTTCAAATGTTGACTACTGTATATAATAAATATAGGAAAGGTGACAGGAACCTGTTGTTTCACATTGACCTCTTCTTCCAGACTCGTGTTGTGTTAAGTGAGAATGATGGCTCTTAACAGATTGCATCTATGTGTTCCCGTACCATACCTGATTGCTTTGGCTTGAGTCTCAGTGGCCACACCTTCCTGAAGCTGTCAGTCGAGCTTGATCTGTCAAGAGCGCTATCATAAACTGCCATTATTCACTCATCTGGCTCAGGTTATGAAAGTATGGCTGATCACCAGACGCACTCAAATAACGACATTAAACATCAAGCGGGTTTCGGGTCTGTTAATACAAGACTATGACTGGTTGTGAACAGTCAGCCATAACAGGAAATTAACTCTCAAAAGCTGAGGTCATTGGCTTTGTTTGCGTTCTCGTGAGATATGATCATAAGTGGTTACCTGCTATAACCTTGCCTATTTCAAGCAGTATTCTCATTAGCTACAGTATGTTTCCATCCAAAGTTGGAATAACACATAAAACAACCACCGTTTCTATCCCACGTGTTCAAGAGAACAAAGGCAACACTTCCTGGAAACCTGGTGCAAAATATCGGTAACACTTTAGAATACGGTTCCTTCGTTAATGAATAACTACACAGGAACAAATGAGTAACACAATATTAAGAATCTAGTAACTACTATTAACTAACAAGAAACTCTGATTAACGAATTAGTAAGTAATAGCACACACATGAAAGTGGTAGTTCACTATTAACTAGTCAATAACTACTATTTCTTTATACTTCCCAGATAACTACTGAAAAAGTTTCATAATTCATGCAATGAATTATAGATTCTGTGTAGTTATTAACGAAGGAACCGTATTCTAAAGTGTTACCAAAATATCTAATAAAAATGGAAGCAACTGTGGCTCTTTTTCATACATCATAAATGACTTGTGCGCAAATGACAGCCGAAACATGCAGTCATGTTATCTTGCGTTTGGAGGTGGATGGTGTTTGGGAATGCAATCGTTTCGGGGAGGGAATTATTTGCCCCTTGGTGCCCAAAGTGCCCTTTTGTCAAGGCAAAAAATTTCCCTCTCCTTTTGTTGTAATTAAAGGCCCTTTTGTGGATGCCTGCCCAATCTAACTATTGGTAAAATGAATGAATAATAATTTAGCTGTAAAAAAAATATGACCCACATGATGACCTTTCACCTGACGAACTCACCCGGGAGTCATCAGCTAATGTATTATATCTCCTATATGTTTGTTTTATAATGTTTATAGTCTCAGATCAACAACAACAGCAAAGGCAGCAAACTCACTTAAGGACTTTAGTAAGAATTTACCAGAACAGGTATCACAATGTTAAAATCCTTAAAGTATTAATTGCTGTAGTTTGCTTTATTTTTATTTTCATTGTATAAATGTAACTCTTGTATTTTTGCAAATGAGTTTTTCGCCCCCTTTTATACCTTGAGGATGCCAAGGACATATTCTAAGTGTAAAAGTAGGCCATGTCAAATAATTATCACAATAAGTTGGGCTACATTGTGTAACAAGCAAAATAAAAATGATACACATTTATTTTTCACAATATGGAAACATAGTTCGTTAAGAGCATGACTCAAACATGCCATTAATGGGCTTATTCAAGTCCTCTTTTTTTTTGTTGTTATTTTTATCCACTCCGCATCTCCTGTGTGTTTTAGCAAGGCCGTCTGTGTTGCAAGTTAGTGAATGAAGATACTGGCCAGGTTAGGTGTCACGACTGCTTTATTAATTTATCCAGAGAAAACGGATACCGCCATACAAATGTGGCTTTTTGTTAATGACTGTCATACTACAGGATTTAACACCGAGCAACAGCTCACTACCAGTTACAAATGACACTGTAACAGTCTGTCACAGGCAATTCTAGATGCATTTTTCATGAATTCAATTCTTTAATTATCATTCGACTGTTCTGGGCCGCCATATAGTGGCAAAAAAAATTTGGGCCATTGCCAAACTTACTTGCCAACCCCTGATCTACACAATATAAACTATAATATATTAGTTGTTATAACAACTTCTAGTGAAAATGTCCTACTCAAACAAAACGTCTCAAAAGCCAGTGATATTCGGGATCATTTTCATCTGATGTGCCATACATGAATATGTAATAAATTTCAGTCTGCTGCAGAACACGTGGAATACTCCGCAAGAACATTTTTGGTATATTTAAGAGCTCGACTGCGTTCGTCTCGATTCACTTCACTTTTTGGAAAAGAACAGCGTGAACAATCTGTGAAACGACTCCTTTTGTCCTCCACATAAGAAAGTAAGTCATACAGGTTTGGATCTACTTGAGGGTGAGTAAAAGATGAAATAACTTTAATTTCTATTCCTTTTCAGTTCATAAGCGCACTAATCTGACGTCTACAGGCTGTTTTCAGCATGACTATCATTCACCGTCACCTCAAATCCTCAAAGGTCTTCACTGTAGTTCCATGAAATAAAATTACACACTTACGGTGTGATCGGATGTAGTCACAAGCATTCAGGTGTAGTTTATCAGTTAAGAGGTTTCAGTTTATGAAGTCACTCAGCTGAGAGATGAATCACCACAGAGCTGTTCTTCTGAAGACCAAACCAAAGAGTAAACCAATGATTCATCCTACAATGGTCATTTGCTTTGCATTCCTGTTACAATGAAATGCCGGCCTTTCCAGAAAGGTATTTGTAAAGAACTAACAATTTGTATATGATACCGAAAACACCAAATCCATGATTCACCCATACATTTTTCAATAAGTAACAATACAGTACACCTACACATTTTCTTTTTTGCTCTGAAGTCAGGACCTTTCCGGTATGTGATTACTTTTGAACTTCTCCCAACCACATTTTTCCTTGTCTTTTCTGTTGTCAGTCTAGCAGGAGAGACGGGTCTCGAGGGAGATGTATTGCTTTAGGCTGTACAACAGCAAATGTACTCATTCTTCCCCTCTCTCTCTCTCTCTCTCTCTCTCTCTCTCTCTCTCTCTCTCTCTCTCTCTCTCTCTGGCCATTCCTGTCTTTCTTTAACAGTTCCTTTCATCTCGTCACCTGTCTGTTTGACTGACGCGCTTTCAAGTTTATTTCTGGTCTGGAGTGTGCAGTCACGCACATAAAATCCCAGAGTTAATATTTGATCAGTTCGCTCACCTAAGATGCCTGTAATTCTTCACTTATTACTTTGTCTGTCTCTATTATTATGCAAGCAGCCTTTGTCATCATAACAGCAATTGAATGAGTTTGGCGGCTATGACAGTAACATATTTAGCAAAGACACTATCCTAAAAATAGAATTGGGTTATATCTGTTTGAGGAGTATTCCATAAATATTATGAGATTAAATATTCACTAGACAACCGGATGAAACTGCCACATTATTTCATTCTTAAAGGTGAAGTATGTAGTTTTTGTGATCCTACTACAAACATAATGCATATTTTGCAAACAATCCTTTTTTAACAGAAATATCACAAACATCTCTTACAGGTGCTTTTGAAGGCTTGTCTCAACAGGTAAAACTACTTTCAATAAAGAGTCAAACATATTAGGAAAACTTTTAGCTGTAGTGCTAAGTGTCATGATGAGTTAGCAATCGAGTAGACTAACATCCTGTCTAGATAACGTATATCTGCACCAGAGGCATTTTGACATGACTCAGATAGCACAAGTACGTCTCTAAGATATCTGCTAAAGAGCACTTAATCTGGATAACATCTCGTCTACAAACATCTCATAAACGTAGTTTTACATACACTCATAAATATCTTAATTGCATTTTCTAAATGTCTATTCAACATTTGATAGGAAATATCTTTTTACACCCTGTTTACATCTGGTATTAAGATGCGTTATGGTCGATCGGATCACAAGTGGACAATGCTAAATACAGTTGTAAACGGGGTCTAAAACATTTGAGCTTGACCACCTTCAACCACTTCCAGAGGTTGTTGGAAACACATTAGGCAGGATTGGTTACATAGTGTAAACGCTCATGTGTTTGAATGTGTTCAAACAGCCACTAAATATCATCTACTCTCCGTCTACTGACCTAATGAGTAAATATAATGGGAAGCGGCTAACCAGGCGGGATTTAAACTTTGACTGCTGGAGACCCAAGTTTGGTTTCAAGATTCTTTCCTGATTTCTAACACTAAAGCCCAATTTATACTTCTGCGTCCAACTCACGCCGTAGCTACGTCGTAGGCTGTGTTTAGCGCGCGTAACCTTCGGCGTACCCTGACGTGCACCTCTCCAAAAATGTAACGACGCGTCAATCCTACGCGGACGCAAACGCTGTGATTGGTCTGCCAGAACCCCTCCCTCGGGTTTCACATGCTCCCTCTGCATGTGTAATTGTGCGTCAACGCGGACAACGGTGCAGAAGTATAAATTAAATGATAGAGGCTCCGGCATAGGTCCGACGCAGAAGTATAAATCAGCCTATACTCACAGCGTTCGGCTGGTCTCGCGGCTGTCGGAGCAAAAACGAAAGCTATTGCTCTCCGTATGTTTTTCAGTCGTCTCCAGGCGCGTTCATATGTAAATTGTGTGAGCTTATTTTGTCAATTAGATCAATAGATCTGAAAAAACAATATAATTACCTGCCCATAGGCCCTCCCCTTGAAGAACTTAGGACAGAAGTGATTGAAAGTGGACAAAAGAGATGGATTTAACACCAGGTGTAAAAGGGAATGTGTCTCCCTCGTCTACTTGTGATCGGATCGACCAAAATGCATCTTAATACCAGCTGTAAACAGGTCCAAAGAGACATATTGCAGATGAGCAAACACTAAAAAACTACATCTTGCAGATGTAAATGCAGACATCGAATAGATCTGTCCATGATGTACGTGTGCCATCATGGGACGTGCTACAACTTTTTTAGGCTGTTGCACTGGACACATCAAAGTAAACAATATAAACTGAAATATTTGTCTTTCTGAACGGGTGCATGGTGATGTTTGTGAAGCATCCATTGTAGCGCATTGCATCTCAATACCCCGGTTGCTTCATGACCTGTTTAATCTTTGAAGGTCTAAATGCAGTGAATTTTGGCTTGCACTCCTGTACCCAAAGCTGAATGTATTTTCCCATGTAACATGTCAGCCGTGGTCCCTAACCCTCTAAACCCCCTCTGGCTCCGCCTGCTACCGTAGCCACGCCCCCAAACTATCGCTATTGGTTGAGCTGAAAAGAGATTGACGGATCTGAGAGGCCCGCTCTCACTCTTTAGCTGGTGCCTAGAGGGCTCAATGTTTACACTTTTGGGGGAACCACGTTTGGGAAACTAATAGTAGTCAATGAATGATAAACTAGGTTGAGAATGTATTTTGACAAAAAACATAGGTGTTTAAAGTCAGCATGAAACAGAAGTTATGATAGTCTTTTCTTCCCTTTTGTGACGTAAATGAAATTGCTTCTCAAACAAGATTTTTTTTCCCCCCAAATTGTTCAAATATTTCTATATGGAGTTTCTCTCAGACTCCGTGAAACCAAATATAAAAAAGGGAAATATGTCCACAGGATTATACATTTCAAGCCATTTCACGGGGGTTCTATTGAAACATGGAAATCAGACATCTTGCCTGCATATCTTATCATGAGAAAACATCACACTGCATGTGACATTTACTGTCCATGCAGAAAGAAACAGAAAAATGTGTTGGGTGATATGAATCTGAAACAGAAATAATGCAGTGATGCAGGTATATGTTTCATTTCACCTTGAATCATGTAAACAAATCTGAGTTCTGGAGAAGACATTCTGATGAAAGGAACTACGGGTAGAACATGCAGTTCACTTCCATAATCAACAGACATTCATCAAGGAAAACATCTCACTGCTGGACAACAACATACTCATTTACAACTATCTCAGATAGCTTTGGCCTCTTTCTTGTTCCATATTGATTTTTTTTATTATTATTTAGATAAAGTTTGAGTTGAGATACAACTTCTATATCGCTATAATAAAATACAGAGATACAGTACTTTTTCTGGACTCTATCAAAACAGGTTTCACAAACATTCACCATGCAGAGACACTATCAATACTTAAAATTGTGCTGTTTTTGTTTTTTTTGTTTTTTTTCAGCCAGTGAAAGTCAATGGGCTTCGGAACAGTCAAATGCCAAGGACCCTAAAATATGAGGATCCATGTTTTTTCTCAATGTGTACTTCAATGTACACTCTATGAGAAAATATTTAACAATCATAATGAACTGGTTATTTGCAAAAATATATATTTTCTTCCCTATTATATTTGCTTCTGGAACAAGAACAAATGTAGGCTGGGGCTTGATTTTGTCCGTAGGGAATTGATTGGATGGTTGTGGTTTTGCTATTGGTGGATCTCATGTGAGTGACAGGTCGTCCCACCCTCACCAGTAAACACGTCATCAGAAAAGAGAAGATGCTGTTTTTGTTCAAAACTAGAGGTTCACACAAGTATGCCGACTTCTACTTCAGAGAACCAAGGAAATGTGAGAAGTATCCACAGAAGTATAAACTTGGTGCTTTCTCAGTAACAATTTAACTTGTGCTCAAAACTATAATATCGCATACAACCTTTGCGAATAAAGCAGCGCTTCCATCCCATGTGTTCAAGAGAACAAAACTTCCTGTGAAATTGCAGCAAAATATCTGTAATAGAAATGTAAGTTGCTGCAGTCAGCGAAGCCACTGTGGGACTTTGGCTCAAGCATTTCAGAATGACCAAACCAACATTTAAGATTCTGTGCAATGTGGTTGGTCCAGTGGTTAGTCCAGTTATCCAATCAGATCTTCTGATAAGGCAAAGCACGTGAGTTGTTGTTTTTTTTTTTTTTTTGCGCATTGAGAGATTTATTTGGTAAACGTGTTTCCATCGTAGTTTATGTGCATGACTTCTTATCGGATAACATTTTTTATCCCCCTCATTGGAACATCTTGGTGTTTCCATCCAGCGTTTTTAATGCAATATCCTAAAATGTGCACACAAGTATGTGGATGGAAACTGATTTTTGTTCATTTTTAACTTGCATACCGCAGCTTTCATTAGAGTTCATTGATATCAGTTTCCCTCCAAAAATCGTGTTCCATATCCCCAAACGTTTTCAAAAATATTGGAGAGATTTTGGTTGTGTTCAATTTCACTCCCGGGGTTTGTCCTTAAAGTCAACATGAAAACATAACCTCCAACCACTTTTCACCATCAGATCAATTGCTGATGGATATGACTGCATTAGATTACAGAAGTAAAATGGGTTGCAAAAAACGTTTCACGCTGACTTTCAAGCCCCCGCACATGATAATTATCTCAACTAGAAAATAAAAAAGTTCTTTGAGGAACTCAAAAGTTCTTTTGACATCAGCCTGTTTTAATGTGTTCAAATATCTTGAAGCTGCCATATTATTATTATTGGTGCTGTGAGTGAATAATGTGCTTTGGTATTCCAATGATTGAAACCTCTTCCTAGCACAACACGTAAATTGTTCCAGGTCTAACTCTTGTGGAGTACTAGATAGCTATCTTTCCCCGCATGAAAAGACGCAGTCATTCTCATGGCTTGATAGATGTACCTCTTTACAAGGTAACCTTTCTCTGAGTATAGGGAATGTGCAGACATTATGGGCGTAGTTTAGATTTCACAGTATAAACTGCTTTTCATCCTTGTTTAGGGGGAAAAGAGGACATAAATGCCAGGCTGCTTTTGCTCAGACCCCATAAAATGTTATACAAACATAAGTCAGATTACTTTCCCTCTCAAAAGGATGGATGGCTTGATTGTTTTGCGTTTAGTGAACAACAAGGCATTTGGAATGATGTCAGGGAAAGGACATGTTGTGATTAATACTTGATGTTGTTCTGGCACCACTTCTTCCAAAGAAGGCAACTCCAGCTGGTAATTTTACGGATGCAAAAGGGAGCATCGCTTTATTCGCCATGGGACACATAATTTACTCTTGTAAGAGACGTTTTGATTTATTTTCCATCGAGGAAAGATAAACTCTGTGCAACCTTTCACAAAATTGACCCATACATTATATTCCATTGTGAAAGTATGCATTTAGTTCAAACCATTTGGTTTGGTTGTGATTGACAACATTCTTTTTCTTAAATATTATATTAACATAAAATAAAAACGGACACTATTGACTTTGGTAATACACGCTCCTAGAGTTATTTTGAATTATTTATTGGTGCACACAATTGCAAAAAAAAAAAAAAAAAAAAAAAAAAAAAAAATATATATATATATATATATATATTATAATGCTGTATAATATAATATAATGGTTACAATTTATATCAAGGTGTCCTTATCACAGTGTAATTACACATTTAATTAATATTAATTAACCATATATATTTATGTAATATGCAGGGTAAAAATTTGTAGAGTTTTGGTGTAGGTTTAATTGCATGTAATTATGCATAATTTACCCTTATTACTATAGTAACTATCCTAGCCCACATATAAAATAAGGTGTTGCCAACTAGCTTGTAGTGGAATTACTGTAACTACTACCCAGGCAGCACCATAGTGTCAGCCTAGATCAGGCAAGACTTTTGAGAGTTTATTCATCTTCAGATGTGTATTCAATGTGCAGAATTTAAGACGGCTCCCTTTTCAAATTCTGCGATTTGTGACGACGCTCTATAATGGATTGTACAAGATGTCTTCGACAGGTACAGGGAGGTGCGATGCGCAGATGTACTTGTTGGCTTGAGTGACTAAACTTAAAACAGGGCCAAGCAAAACAGCTTTTAATAGGAATGAACCTTGTCTTTGGCAAAGCTTAAGAACTCCTCCCTGGAATGATAGGACACTCAACATCCCTCCTTATTTGGATCTGAGAGGATTGGATGAGGTTATCAATTTTAAACAAGGAGATAAACTCAAAACATACCAGACACCTTCTGGTCAGGATCTGTCAAGTAGTTTTCCAACAACCTTTTTCATTAATGGACTTGTGTCTAGGAGGTTCCAGGACAACTTGTTTAAGGACTGTGAGAAGAGGATAGATAGAAAGACTACTTCCACACTCTTAAAAATAAAGGTTCTTCATTGGCATCTATGCTTCTGTAAAGAAACTTTAACATCCATGGAACATTTTCATTGCACAAAAGTTTCTTTATAGTTCTCCAGATTTTAAAATGTTACTTACACTTAGAAAAATAGCTCTTTACATAAAGGTTCTTTGGGGAACCAAAATTGTTCTTCTATGGCATCGCTGCAAAACCTCCTTTTGAAACGTATATTTTTAAGATTGCAGACCCCAAAAAACAAGGACCTAATTATACCCGTCTCTTATTTCTACCACCTGTGAACACATATATCAATCAGTCAGTCTGACAGCTGTGTCAGCGGGACTGAAGATGAATATGGCTTTTTGAAATGCTGTGGGTCATTACAGGGAAAAGATAAGGTGAGGAACGCACCTTTAGAGACTGACGTGCTGCTTAAGAGTGATTAATTGGCCGTGTCGGAGAAATGTACATAGAAAGAAAAAACAGCTGTTTTAATTTACACTACTGAATCAGGAATGAGTGCTTAATTTGACAGCGATAGTCTCTATAGAACGCCATAAAACACACACACACACACACACACACACACACACACGCACACCAAATGAGAACCTATTAAATGAAATAAAGCTGTATTAAACAAAGCGCAAAAATTGTTGAATTTGAAATTTAACATTTCATTGCATGCTTTCTGAACAAACAATAAAAGTGAACATCTCTTGAATTCAAGGTTACCCCTATAATAACAAGTGTGGAAATGCCCTGTTAATCTTGTTAGTAAATAAATAAATAGATTCATAAACTTAATTTCAGTTTTGGGATCTCAGTGGGGCAAAGATAAGGCCAGGCCGTCTGTTTCGGTTTTACACTTCCCTTATTACGTAATTAACTTAAAACATTCAGTATTAAAACTTCCAACGACTGGAAAATCAACAAATATGCATGACAAAGAAATACTACTTTACTGATGGTTCTGATATACGTACTGGAATCTGAACCCTATTTGTTCAAAATTACATAAAAAAATTATATTTTTCATCTTCTCAAATCATTTTTTTCATATCTGATTGCGAAAAAAATAAAAATAAAACATAATACAGATTAAATAAAAATAAAACCTTAAAAAGTTGTTTTACTCATTTTAGAAAATAAATAAATAAATAATCAAGCAGTAAATTATTGTTATTGTATTGAATCATACAAATTGTCCACCAAATATAAGTATGTGTGGTAACTAAAAGATGGGAAGCCATTTTCTTATCAGACGACAAGAAAATAAAAAAATAGGCAATTATATCAGTAAGAGGACCAGTATGTCACGATCAGTAAGTTGTATACAAATATCATATTTTCTATGCTGTCAATGCTAGTTTAAGTACATGTCGTAATATTTATGATTCAAAATAATAACAACAATGATAAATGTTTTTATCTGGGGTAAAAGTAAATCAAATGTATTGAACAAATAATTAATCAATTAATTAATTTTGGACTGTAGTATACGACCTGTAATGAATGCCACGTTGTAGTTTACAACTATTGCTGAATTCAGAAATCCTTTATTCTACAGTATATAAAAACGGTTCCATTTGAGTTTTCACACTTATCTTCTTCACAAAAAAAGACCATCATTTTGTCCCAGCATGCAGCATACACTCACACAAGACAGTGTCATCCACTCCTGTGTCATCCTGAGAAAAAATATTGACTTAGTGCCCAAATATAAGACAAAGACTGTGGTGAGAATTGATCTTATGTCATCGAGTGAGGAACAAGATTTAGTCGGGTACAATCTTTAGCATTTCCTCTTTAGCGCTGGAGGAACCACTCGACTCAAAGTTTAGTTTGAGAATGCCAACAAAGATCCTGCATTAGTCAGAGATTAAGAAGATTATAAGCACCTATTTGACTTTCATATGCATGGTCGGCGTAATTGTGCTGTTGTTTCCTGGGTGAGTTACTCACAGATGATAGGTCGCTGCCTCCATGTTGTTTTTCTCCCAAATGTCTTAGTCATAGATCCTGATTCACTTGAAAGATCCAGTACACAGCTTTGGGCATTGTTTTCACTAGACAGGGGCAAATAATACAAATTAAAACTAAATATGTTTTTTGAAACAATGTATTTCAGAAAAGAGAGTTGCTTTAATCCTGAATCACTTTAGAGCAGAACTTATTATAGACTCCTAAAGAACTCTGAGAAAAGGATTTTTCAAAACTAGAATTTTGTTTGGATTACACAACTTTTGTGTCTCAAGTAATGCTGCATGGTATTATGAATTTATAATATATCTTAACCCTTTTATGACATTGAAAAAAGGACAATTATCATAATATGCGATTAGACTGGATACATTATAAGAAAAACCCGCTTTTGTTCTTATTCCAAATGCAAGGACAGATGCACAGTGTGTTCATCACTCGACTTTGGCGATTTTGGGTCCCACTTTATTTTAAGTGGCTTTAACTACTATGTACTAACATTGAAATTAATAATTTGATACAAAGGACTTATTGTGTACATGTTTTTACATTATGCTTATATTTTAAAAATACCTGCATGTAATTACAGCTGTCATTAATTTATATAATAACATTTGTAATTACATTGTTGACCCTTCCCTTACACCTTAACCCACCCTTAAACCTACCCATACCACCACACCTGTCCCTAACCTTACCCGTATCACACCTCAATAGCAGCACAAGTGTTTTACAATACAACATGAAGACAATAAGTACATTGTACTTATTTTTGGATGTAAGTACATAGTACTTGAAGCCACTTAATATATGCGATTAATAATAATAATAATGTTAAATTAATTTTGTTTAAAAAACTTTGATCCGTCAAAACAAGTGCAGCATAACCAACTTGCACTGTAAATTTCAATATCTTGTAAACTCTAAATCTAATAAAGATTATCAATATATTCAAGTTTTGAGACTTGGCTTCTGAGTTTCACTGACTTAATATTTCAGAGTAACAGTGTACTCCCAGACTGAATCCACAGAGACTTTAAATTGGAAATCTCACAAAAATAGTCCTTTGGAAACTTGAATACTCAAGTAGCAGGTAACATAAACACAACTAACATTGACAATGACCAGACATTGAACTAAACCAAACCAGAAAGTATTTATATACCTGGGAAATTAGCCAATTAAATGACAACAGGTGAACAAAATGACTAATCAAACGAACTGAGAAACTACGTCAAGACAGACAACCTAAGATCAAAGAAAACTGATGACAACAAACTGAAAGTCCATAAACATGACATAAATAAATTGCATTTTTATATTTTTGGGGGGCTTTATTTCACTATTTTATTTGCTGTCTTGTGTCAGTATTAGCACAATAATGAAAGCAAAAACATTTTTTTATGGTCAGAGTCTTATTAATAAAAAAATAAAACATCTCAAACCCAAAATATAACAAACCCCCTTTAAATGTTTGAGGTTTCAGTAGAATGGTGTTTTTGATATAGGTGTTAGCACTACGATTTCAATAGACCATAATTCAACATTAAATGTAGATTAGTTAACGATTAAGTGAGATGTAAACATATTTATTACTTCTCTTCCTCTGAAACCACAAATAACTGTGACTAAAAACCTAAATTCAATTTGTTCATCATATAAAGCGATCGAGTTTCTTCAAAATATCTGGACTAAACCACTTCATATGGATTCGATTTATGATCTCTTTATGAACCTTTTGAAGCATCAACATGTCAGTTGCGTAGCTGTCAATCTAGAGACAGAAAGCTCTCAGATTTCAATACAAATATATTTAATTGTGTTCCAAAGATGAACGAAAGTCTTATAGGTTTGGAACGACATGGGTGAGTGACAGAAGTTTCTTTTTTTTTGGGTGAACTAACCCTTTAAAGTAGCAATATAGAAACTAGGAACAGGATTTCCACTTCCC
Source organism: Meda fulgida (assembly GCA_030578275.1). Classification (NCBI taxonomy): domain Eukaryota; kingdom Metazoa; phylum Chordata; class Actinopteri; order Cypriniformes; family Leuciscidae; genus Meda; species Meda fulgida. The sequence goes on from CM060637.1 coordinate 19,195,247, forward strand.
ATCAAGCTTTGCACAGTGCTGGATAGGGAGAGAGCATGTTGAAAAAGTATTGTTTTATGCATTTTTTTATACAGATGATAAAATGGGGGGAAGAGGATGTTATGCTTTGTCACTTTTCCCAATTTCAGCTATTTTAATAATTGTTTTTCAATCAGTCAAACAATAACATCAACAGAATGCTAGGTTTGAAAATACCCTCGCCTGTAATCTTCCTCCAGCCTACCAACTGCAAAAAAAAATAATAATAATAAAAAAAAAATGTACCACTATCAAAATGAATCTGCTAAAGAGGACAAACAATTCAAGATGAGGTGAGAGGTGCAGGTAAACTAGTTTATCCTGTGGCTGGCTGTCATTTGTGTGGTGATAGATGACAGCACAACTGAAGCAAAATATTCATTAAGCCTGTGAAAGAGTCAAAAGAGTGGACAGATATGCAGATCAAAGCAGCGCCTTCCACACTGCACTGTCACATGCAAAAAGACTTTAATCTCCCAGTTGCAATATTGAATGAATTAGTCTCACAGTCTAGCGTGAGAACTGTTGACTTGCATGTCTTGGCATGTCTAAGTTTGAGGGAACGTTTATGAATTATCTATAATTACAGGCATGTGGTTGTGTTGGCTGGTTATGTCAGGAACCTCCAAATTGATGCATGTCCAAGTTTTGTTGAAGCAAATATGGATCATGTTAAAGGTGCTGTAAGATACTTTTTTAACAAGCATAAAATGTTTCTATTACCTGACAGATATGACTAAAATAGCTGTTGTGAAAAATCACACATCTATCTGCGACAGCCCAAGGCTCTGTAAACACACACAAAAAAAGCATCAGGGGAACAGCCCGTTCTTGTTTAGCCAATCAGAAAAGTAGTCATTTAGAAACATACTCTTCCCATCAATCATTTTGTTTGACGGGATAGAGGGCAAGTGGTTGAAGTTGGCAAAATGGCCGAAGTTAGAAAAACCAAGTGGTCAAGGTTTGGCGGATTTAATGCATTTATGCTTTATATTCTAATGTAATCGTATTTTATTTATATATTTTTTTTCGTATAGATTTTATAGATGTCACGTGGCCTATGTCTATGCCTTGAAGCTAACTCAATTAATGTCGCTATGACATGTTGAAACCATCACAAACAACTCTAAACTATTCCTCATTTGAGCCTTTATGAGCTTGTTTTCCCGCGTATGCGCTCTGATCCAGCAATAAATTCAGAACGTTAAATGAGTCTGTATACCTGTAAGCAGTTTAGAAAGCACTAAATGGGTTGCACCACTCAAGTGTGCTAGTTTGAGGTTACACGCTAATCTAGCCAACCACTAAAGCGGATCTCGCCATCAAATCTCTAAACAGCCGATATACCAGAGTTCCTTAATGCCATTGCCATGACAGCAGTTTAAGGAGTCAGTCTTTCTGGTATGACTACAAGTTTGACATTTTACACATTGCACAGGAACCTATTTGCACATTTTGGGGTTTGCGAGTTAATTACTTCAAAACAGTGATAAGGAAGCTACTTTGAAATTGAAACTTCCCAGCTTCAAGCTAGAAATGAAATGTAGCTGTTATAGCTAAAGTCAAGATTAAAATGTTATTATTTAAACTATGAACTACTTACAAAAACATATTACTAAATAAATATAAAGTTATTAAATTACATACATTTAAAGAAATGCGGTTTACAAGACATTTACTTCAATAATGTGAGATTTGAAGAAGAAAAAAATCAATGGAGAAGAAAAAAAAAGCAGGAATTGATTTTATCCATTGGAAATTTGATTGATTGTGATATCTGGAAAAAAAAGAATGTTGTTTCAGAGGTGAGGCATTGAAGAAAATCCTTTCAGCAGCCGGATCGTGAAACAAAGGTAACAATTCACAAAAAGCTTTAATTTATTAAAGTTAGTTAACAACAGCAGTTAACACGAACTAACAATGAACAATACTTCTGCAGCATTTATTAATCTTTGTAAATCTCAGCATCTACTAATACATTTTTAAGATTAAAACTTGTATCTGGTTATATTACTTACAGGAACATTTGTATGAACAAAAGTTAACAAATATTAAATGTTGTAAAATATCTCACTTGTTGTTAATGCTAGTTAATACATTAGCTAATGCTTACAAATAAAAACGTATTTTAAAGTGTTGACGAAAAACAAAAACTTATGACAAACAATGTTAAATCAGTCCTAAATCTTACAGGAGATTTCACCATCACAATATCCCAAAAAGTTTTATTTTGTACCTCCCTTGTGTGGAAGCAGACAACACTGCCAGTCTGTAAATTATAAATAAGTGATCAGGGGAATGATTAGAGGAAGAGAACGTGGCATCGATGGGACATGAGCATTCGCTCTGCTTGAATCCAGCGCCCGCGGCGTTATCCCTCACAATGTGCTGAGGCAGGGGTTAAACAAGTAAACAAACCAAACTTCAACTATTAAAACTTAATCAAATGATAATTTGTACGGTTTCTTGTTGAACGGAAACTGGCAGATATTAAGAAGAACCAGCTGGCAGGGAGTTTGAGAACCGTCACAAACAGTATTGAGTTCATCCAAAATGTCTGTTTAATGTTGCAGGTTTACATGGAGGGGAGTGAACAAATCATTTAATCCGAGGTCAAAGTGATTGCTCAAGGGTTTAGCAGCCAAACAAAGCAGCAACTCTATTTTCTAAACTTTATTAAAAAGACAAAAACAAGCAAAAAAAAAAAAAAAAAAAAAAAAAAGATTCATTGTTCGGATTGATGTTCTTTCCTTCTCGTTGGAGATAATCACTTGATTAAATTCCTGGAAAATAAAGGCTGATTCAATTACAGTTAAGACACACTCATTTAAAGCTGAAACTGGCGCCTATAGTATTATTGTACAGAAAAGAAAATAGACAAACTGTGAGACAAATGGCTCGTTTATGAGAAGCATAAAATGGGACACTATTATGCCCTGCAAGTAAGAGGACGTTGAGTCAAATTATAGGTTTCAAAACGCAAACTATAAAGTTTTAAGCAGATTAAAAAATAAACAGTGCTCAATCATCGCTGATACGATCATCACAGATAAGATCTTTCGAGCGAATGTTTGTTTGTCTCCTGCCACTCTTTCCAAAAGGATTGGCTTTGAAATGCAGTAACTTACAAAATCTCCAATGAGCCAAACTGAAATCATTGTTCTCTTTAGAATTGGTTTCAAAGGCTAATGGAGAGAAGTATTCTTTGCTCTCATTCACTCAACAATTCAAGCTCATTTCCCAGTTTATCTCCGCCGTGAGTCGCCCGGGCTCGCTATTCTTACAAATGGAAATTTTACAAACGAAACCCTCAACTCAGTGGGCCAAACCTGAATTGTATCTAAATTGTAGCGTTTTTCATTTGTAAAATAGTTTGTGACATTTCAGTTTGTGTTTTTTACACAGATGAATAACAAAAATGGATGGATGGATATGTAAAAATTAAAGTAATTTATGAGTCCTTTTTTGCAGTGGTAGACCAACAACTAAAATGAGTAAGAACGCATCCTGTGTGAACGTCACCTTAAAAATATTAATTCTGGGACTTCTTGGATTGTATGAAAACAGGTTCGGCAGTCTACATTCTTTCATGTGTTTTATCTGTGCAAAATCGACATACCTCAAAGGCTGTAATACACAAAGCAGATGATCACCGGTCGTTCATCTGTGGCCAACACGGCTTCTTCAACACCACGTTCTGTGATGTGAATATGAGCAATGGAGGACTTTGAACATGAAACCAGGGCGACGCTTCCAAGACACACTCACTGCAGTGAAACATGGAGTATGGAGTCATGGAAAGATCAACATCTATGATGATAATGAAGAAAGAGAAAGAATCAAATAAAAAAGATAAACAAAAGTATCTGGCAGAGCAGTACGAATTAAATGTATCCTCTTTTGAACTCTAGCAACGCCCAATTTAGGGAAAGTACACAGTCATTTTCAGAGATGATCAATAAAAGATTTTTGACATATAGCGCAAATTATTATCTCCCCAATTTCTCATAACTTTAATAATCTTGGTGCCCAGGAATATGTTTAGAGTCGCCACACCTGCCATTTATTTCTTTCCATGGGTGTTTTTAGATATCAAAAGAGCCCAACCCCAAGTCTCAACGACATTTTATGACTTGGCTTCTTCCCTTTAATAGAAGTCCATGGGAATTTTCAGACGTTTTATCGTTTGCAAAACAAAAAATGCCAGTCTGATCACTTTTACAAGGTATTCAGATTTGCATTCTAATGATGCTGAAATAAACAAGGATGCACACCCACATATGTGCAAGTACACAAAAACGCATATGCTGACTGGGCCGGACTCAGTGGTTGTTAATGACAGAGCAGAGAAAAGCATCCAGGTGCTGTGCAACTGTATTGCTCTCTGTTTCTCACACAAACACACACAGACTTGCAGAGCATTGTGGGAAAATGCCTAACTGACCCCCCACCAAGAGCTCCAGCCTCAAGCTAAACATTAATTACACCGTAATTCCACTTCCCCAGCAGTTGAGCGCGTTTCTCAGGCCAACATAAAACTTGATGGAAACAGAGAGCTTCCTGTAGAACCAGAGTTCATTAGCGGTGTTTGCTAAGACGAGTATCACTGTTACTATTGGCTTAGGGTTAGTGATATGACCCCAACTTCAAGTCTGTGGTCACATTTACCACTGTTCAGCAAATCATTGTGGGCAAAATTCAGAAATTCCCTTAGGAATCCATGTGAACAAGATTTTTGTGTGAGGGCAAAATATTTCCACGCACATATTTCACATCAGGTACACCTGGTTAAGCAACCTTCCAGAACACACTAGCAACCACCTAGCAATGACCCTGAACAAGCTAACAACACCCACCATTGTGGAAAAACAATTCAACAAAGAGGTGTGCCCCAAGGCTCAATATTGGGGCCACTTTTCATCATTTATGTAAATAATTTGCCATTAATTTTCAAATACTGTCATCTTCAAGTTTATGCTGATGACAGTGTCATATATGTATCTAAATCTGAAACTTTTTTACATTTTTTTCATACTTTTGAAAATTAATACTTTTTTCAGGATTCTTTGATGAATAAAAAGTAAAAAAAGAAAAGCAGTTATTTAAAGTAGAACTCTTTTGTAACAATATACTCTACAGTTCAAAAGTTCGTGGCTTTTTGAAAGAAATGAATCCAAGGATGTGTTAATTTATAGAAAGTAATAGTAACGATTTATATTGTTAGAAAATATTTATATTTTGAATAAATGCTGTTTTTTTTAACTTTTTATTCATAAATGAATCCTGAGAAAAAGTATCCCAGGTTTAAAAAAATATATATATTAAGCAGCACAACTGTTTCTAACATTGATAATAAATCAGCATATTAGAATAATTTCTGAAGGATCATGTGACACTGAAGACTGGAGTAATGGTGCTCAAAAATTCAGCTTTGATCACAGGAATAAATTTATATTTTACCTTTTTGTTAATATATTTAAATATTCAATACATAATTTAATTGTAATAATATCAAATAAATGCAGGTTTGATGAGCATAGGAAACTTCTTTTAAAATCATTAAAAAAAGTAATGTCTCTAAACTTTTGACGATATATATAAAAGTAACTAATGTTTGTCACGCAAAACAATCCTTAATTAAAAAAAAAAAAAAAAAAAAAAACATGGTCACAACAGTTGCCATTTAACATGGTCATCAACATCAGTTTTCTTTCTGGTTTATTGTTTTGTTTTCTACATAAAGCATCATTCAAATGTAGTAATTAAAGACTATTAAAGATCCATATTTGACCAGGGTTTAAGTTTAAGTTAAGTTAAGTTTAATAAACCCCAGTAGGAAAGGAGGAGATCTAGTAGGACGATAGGAAAGCACACAAAAATGCGTTGGTGCGTGTACGTCACATGATCAGATTAATCAGCAGATGAGGCAGCAAGACTAAAAACCAAATCAGATGAGTGCTTTACGATAGTCTCGGACCGTGTTGTGCCTCCAGGTTTAAGCTGGTGCGAAGAAGGATACTTTGCATTCCTCCAGCATTGATCTTATCCTGTCTCACCTTATCTCATCTTCTCAAACCCCTCCCTCTGGATTACTCAGAGAAAGACAAGACAGAGAGATCACCGATTCTAACATGCCTGTACCTGTCGTGTGCTCTTTAATGGATGGATTGCGGTACAACCGAGACTGTGCTGACATCAAAGTTGTTTTGAATGCAATATCTCAACGTCTTCTACGTCAGCAGACTCTGTTTTGCACCCAAACAGAATACGTCGACAATGATAAACGTGGATGAGTGATGAATGCAAGGAAATGCTCATCAACGCTCGTCTCATGTGCCTATACAGGAATAATCGATGGCTGTGTTCTGAAGCAGCATCACACGTATCCTTAAGTGCAATCTATGCTCAGTGAAAAAAAACTAAAAGATAATAAAGTTCAAAAAGTAATCAAATGTTACAGAAAGCAAGGAAAATCTAAATAAATTTAAGATTATTTTCTTCAGTCCTAAAAAATATCAATAGGTTTAAATAAATGTAACTGTTTTTTTCCCCAGTATTTTTTACTGTGTATTTTTTTTGTTCGTTTTGGCTACATGCTAATGACTATGTTGAAGTCAATTTTGAGGCAGTATTTATGTATGTAAATATTTTTGCTGCCAATTCAACAAAACAGACGGTTAACATATTACATTGTAAAGACAGAGTAAAACTGCACACTCAGGCAGCTTTGTCAGGGTACAACTTCTTACAAAATGGAGAACATAGAAGCAACAATTAGTAATGACATCACAATCAACATAAAATAGTTAGAAAAAAAAAACTCTTTATTAAGTCTGTATTAAGAGAACAAAAGATACATCAACAATTGAGCACCAACAATCACAAACATGATAAAACTCACATTAAGTGTGCTTAAGGCTGCTTGTCTGCCGAAACATCTGCAATAATACAAATTAAGTGATTGTGCATCTTTACAGAGCTGTTTTCTTTAACTTACACCTCAAAAAGGTGTGTGTTTGCTTTAGCTGTTGATCATTATAAATACATAAAACAAAGTTTTTTTTCCCCTTTTTAAAACTAAAAATAGCTAGAAAATGGTGAATGTGAAATATAACTGATAAATAAATAAAAAAGTTTTTTTTCCCCTTTTTTAAACTAAAAATAGCTAGAAAATGGTGTATGTGAAATATAACTGATTTATAGACTATCACACATCATTCTGCCAATTTCAACAAAATCTCATCTATGTATAATTAAATACATGCTAACTTAAAATGTTTGGATAATCCAGACAAAACAAAACACATTTCTGGATAATCCAGACAAAATAAAACAAATGTCTGGATAAAAAACAAACAAACACACAAAAATGTCCTGATAATCCAGACAAACAAAAAATGGAGGCAAAATAATCCAGGCAAAATAAAACAAAACAAATCTCTGGATAATCTAGACATAAAAAAATATTTCTGGATAATCCAGACAAAACAAAACAAATGTCTGGATAATCAAAAGAAAAATACATTTCTGGATAATCAAAACAAAACTAATTTCTGGATAAAAAACAAACAAACAAACAAACATACAAAAAATGTCCTGATAATCCAGACAAACAAAAAAAAAATGGATAATCCACTTTATTTTTTTAAATGTCTAGATAATCCAGGCAAAACAAATGTCTGGATAAAACAAAATAAATATCTGGATTATCTAGACAAAACAAAAATGGCTGGATAATCCAGGCAAAATAAAACAAAACAATTGTCTGGATAATCTAGACATAAAACAAATGTATGAATAATCCAGGCAAAATAAAAACAAAACAAATGTCTGGATAAGACAAAAACATATCCCTGGATAATCCAGTAAAAAAAAAATGTCTACATAATCCAAACAAAACAAATACTTCAGCAAAAAAAAAAAAAAAAACGAACCTTGTTTTTCTCATTTCATTTATTTCTCACTGCATTTGGAATTATGTTGCCTTACAAGGGAGCTGCAGTAGACTGCCAGGCAGCTCACTAAGTTTTAGAAAATAAGTTTTTAGCCTATTTTTACCTACCTTGCCCCAGGACAGCCTACTCAGCAACAGCTAACAGGAAACACATCAGACAGACACCTATGGCGTGACAAACCTAACAATAAACTCCCTTTTGGGGGTTATTACACCTTGTGTTGCTGCATAAAAAACTGATTTGAGCAAACTTTCAAACGTCCTTCTGAAATTCACAAGGAAATGGTGACTTCAGACTTTTGCATGTCTTATCAGGCTGATCTCATCCGTCACTTGTTAATGTAAGAGATGGACAGAGATCTCTCAAACAAACACTTCCTGGTTTGGGTAGATCCTTTCTACAGCTCTGGGGTCAATGATTCATCATTGTTTCTGAGAAGAGATCATTACTCAGGATGTGTTGACCCAGGGCAGTCCCAACGGTGGGGGTTAAACTCACCCTAACACTTCTTATCAATCACCGTCTTGGCCCCTGGAAGACCCTCAGGGTAAAGCGACTGCTCACTTCCTGCTAGCCCAGACGACACTTCTGCCTCACCTGAGGGACTGCAATGTTTCATCTAATCAAAACACTGCATAAAAAGCTCAGAAACCCTTACAAAGTGCTGCATGATCATGAAACATGAAACAGTGATGCATCAGATGGTATTTACATAGTACTTTAAAGTTTAGTGTACTTCAAAGAATATTTCCCAAATAATAACTAAACATTTGTATAAATGCATATTTGTATTGCCTTGCCAACAAATGTGAAATATTACTGATTTATTCACGATTTCCTATTCACTACTGATGCTGACTATCATTCTCCCAAATTCAACAAAACAAAACAAATATCTGGGTAATCTAGACAAAAAACAAATGTCTGGACAATCCAGGCAAAACAAAACACAATAAATACCTGGATAATCTAGACATAAAACAAATGTCTGAATAATCCAGAGAAAATAAAATAAAACAAATGTTTTGATAATCCAGGCAAAACCAAACCAAACAAATCTCTGGATAATCTAGACATTAAAAACGTGTCTGGATTATCCAGACAAAACAAAAGTAATGTCTGGATAATCCAGGCAAAACAAAACAAATGTTTGGATGAAACATACAAAACAAAAAGTCTGGATAATTGAGACATAAAACATATGTCTGGATAATCTTGGCAAAACAAAACAAAAATGTCTGAATAATCCAGGCATAACAAAACAAAAACTTTAGCGATTAAATGTACTTTATTTATAATTTCTTGTTTTATCAATTTCTCATTTTATTTGGAATTTCAGTCTGTCACCTTACAATGCACAGTATTAGTGTACTAAATAACTAACCAAATAACTAAATTACAATAAATAATTTATTCATATTTTTCCTGTAAAAAAAAAAACCCTGGAAAATGATGGAGCGCATGTAAAATATTACAGATTTATTAATGATGTCTCATTTCAACTGATGCTTCCATGACAATCCCACGTCATTCACCCAGTTTCAACAAAATCTCATTAGTTAGCCAGCAAGATATGATTTATTTATATATTTGGTGGATGTACTCATTTATTTGTTTATACATTGGGCCAGTTTGTTTTTGTATAAAGCTATAATGGGAAAAGGCTATAAACAGGAAAAGAAATTGGAACAGGAGACATCATGATCCCAAGGAAGACCCCATTGCAATTCCACAGAGCAGAAGCCTCTAACATCTGGCCTGGAGACTGACTCGGTAATGAGTGATAAAGACAACACTTCCTGTCTCCCAGGGATGTGATATATGTGTACAGGTGCACTAAAAGTCCACCGCATGACTAACTTGAGGAAACAAAGCTTTGCTATCTCTTTGTCATTAGAAAGGTTATTTCGCTTTCTTTTTTCTTTTTCTTTTTAAATGACCCTCAAATTTATGGCCAACACAGAGAACATATTAACTTGTATCAAATGGCCCCAGGTAGGCATGTCTACTCTAATAAATACCAGACATCAACCAGCAATAGATGCATTTTACTTTCTGGGTGTAACAGCCTCATCATTCACAGACTTACTGCAAGGAACGAGTCATTTTTATTCTTTCTGGTATAATACTTGATTTTTTTTGTCAATTCCCTATCTGTTTGTGCAATATTGCTTTTGTGTTGGGGGGGGGGGGGGATAAAAATACCCTTCAATCAAGCTTACTGGTTAGACTTCAAAATGAATCCACTGCCCCATATGATTGTGATTTCTGTATTGATCCAAAAATATTTTTAAATTATAGGGAGGCAGATACTCCCAAATAGTCTTTCAATACCACATAATACAGTGTTCACAACCCATTTTACATCCATAATGATACTCAACGTGTTTCAGATGCGTAGTATGGGACATGATTTTACTCATCATATCAAAAATGGCGGCAGACATTTTCATCTTAAAGTTGCGATAAAATAGAAGTAGCACCTGTTTTTGTCTTTCGTATTGTAATGTTATCTGAGTGAAACAGATAATCGAAAAAGGATAAAGGAACTTGATCCTATCCACTGGTTGTTGTTTGGATGGAGATAGATTTGAATGTGAGCTTCTAAGAAAGGGCGGGATTTATCTGGACAAAATTATTGGAGAAGTTCGACAATATAGTAGGCTAAAAACTGTTTGTGACTAAATAAGTAGCCTATGTCCGAATTCATAAAAGAGTTGGCAAAAAGTGCCCGGATGACCTAGGCTACTACTTCCGTTAAGATTTTTAAGTGTGCATTAGATGGACATTTTATTATTCCTCGAGGCCACATGGAGTGACGCAACTGATGACGAATGTAGTACGTCCAGATTACATTCATACACACATTCATACTATATAGAATGCACTTTTGTAGTGCTTTTTTAGAATGCGATTTTGGACGCAGACAAAGTCTTGTCGTTTCACCGAAGATCCAGTTATGACTTTTTAATTAAGAATTACGAGGTCAACAAAAACACATGCATTGATGAATTGTTAACAATAAAATCAATAACATGCATTTAGAAAAAAAAAATAGGGTGAATTTTCATTTCATTCTTACTTTAAGATGTAAAACTGTATGATTAAAGAAATGGGCATGCACACTTCCAAAACAACAACAACAATTGCCCATAATTCAGTTGTGTTGTATGCAATGAAAGCCCGTTTCTCAGTGGTGCGTCGCAATTTCCCCACATTAAAGAGTTAAACTGAACTACCTCGCGTCTCCTATCAGTTCCTGGCCCGAGGGTTGGTGGATATCAGACTTGAGATGTGGAGATTCTTGGAAGGTGTCCACTCGTGTGCCTGAGGGTCTTTCACCCCTGAGACTGCAACTCTCCACAACTCAAGCCATACTTGTTTAATTGGACCCAGGTAAGATCTGTGCTCAGATGTGGTGCAACTTTGCTGTCGGGAATGTTTTTATGGAAAATTAGGCATCTTTTTTGGCTCCTCCATAATTATTTCAAGCTGCATTTGACACTCTTTGATTGGGTTTCATTTGCTTCTTCTATCTTCATGTGTTTCATGGTTTGGCTGCTGGTAGATGCTTAATTACATCATTCCAGGCATGAAAGTAACTCTATTCTGTTGTTCTATTTGGTTTCACTCTATTTTCTAAATGCATTTTATTGATTTTATTGTGAACATTTTTGTTATGCATATCATGCAATTCTGACTTTATATATCTCACAATTGCGACTTCTATATTATGCATTTCTGAGTAAAACTCAGTCCGTAAAAAAAAAAAAAAAAAAGTCTCAATTGTGGGGATAAAAAGTCCTAATTACCTTTTTTATTTTTTGGTGAAAATAAGCTGCCATACACTACAAGTACACATTCAGTATAATTAAGTCTCTTCTTTTTCACAAGGAAGTATATTTCAATGTATACAAGTATGAGTATCCTTTGGGATCCCTTGGCATTGCTAGCAACATGTGCTAATGTAACGGAGGCCAGCTAGTAAGAGCTGTGCGAGTAAACCTCACTCCTCAAGAGGTACGCTAGAGGCTGCGGTCTTTAGCGTCTTTGTAAGTGCGCCCAACTCCCATGCCAGAGACTCCAGTTCAAATCCTGCTAGGATTGGTTCGAGTAGGACTGGTTACATTTGGTGCCGTGACCCAGATGGAAGTGAGGTTTAGGGAGGTGAGTGTAACGGAGGCCAGCTAGTAAGAGCTGTGTGTGTAAACCTCACTCTACTGGCCACAAGAGATGCGCTTACGACTGATGCTAGAGACTACGGTCTTAAGCGTCCTTGTTAGCGCCCGCCTCCCAGGCTGTAGACGCCGGTTTGCATCCCACTCAAAGCGGGTCGAGTAAGACCAGTTACACTAGCAGTTGAGCTACAGGGACTTAAAGATATAGAATATCAGCAGACCTGAATCATTTATAATCTACATCTTCAAAGTATCTTACAACTGAACAAGACATCTGTGTCATAAAGCCCACAGACTAAGATTCCTTTTTTTCTCTCTTTTGAACAGAACTGGAATGTTTTTCTTTTCTTTGTTTTGGTCGTTCACAGATCCATGAAAGAATTTAGCCAGTGCCAGACAAAGCAATCTTCCTTTTTGTGCTTGTTTTAATACAAATGCCAGACACTAACATACATTAAGAAGCTGAAATATGAACTCATAAATGTAACTTCAAAGAAATGCAGTAATAAATATCTTTGGCTAATAAAATATGTTTTACAGATGCATTCCATGCATTTCAATTACAGTCATCATGGTAATGAAGTCCTCTTCCTGTGTGATCTCTGGTTTTTGTAATTGGTACAGCTAATCCTGCATTAGCAATGGAATAGTAAATATTTAAAGGTACAGTACACACAAAAATGAAAACTCTGTCACTATTTATATCCCTCGTGACATTCCAAATCAGAAAAGCCACACAACTGATTTGTCACACAAACAAGATGAGTATGTTACTTCTCGTATGGCCAGTTTGTTCCAGTGGTCAAATGTAATAGGCCAAACAAAGGTCAGGCAGACTTCCTAGCTTCTGCATTTAAACCTAACTTTAAATGCTAATAAACTGTCAAAGAGCAATTTTGTTTAGGACCTACATATGAGTTTAAATCTGACCTATGGAAATTAAAGTCATAAGAAAGACTTCCTAAATTGAATTACCATGTGATGCTTGTTGATTACAGTCTCTTTAATTTGATTCCTCCCTCTCTCATTTTCATTATCTCTCCCATCATTTGATAGTACAAAGCAGCAGATTGGAGAATGAATAGAAATCAACGTATTCAGTCACAAATGCACGACATGGTGAAAGCAATGAGTGACATCAGCAAAATACAGAGAACGATGGTACAACCACAGTTCAAATCAAGGTTGTCATACATTTAGTTCTTGACTTTGGAAAGATTCAAATCTTTGCCATTATGTTTTTGCATACGTCAGTCAAAATGGGGATTTCAAGAAAACCAAAGACTTCTACGTTATACTTCTGGACTTTTTTTTTGGGAAGCTTTTCTTTGTGTAATTGCCAGTGAGAGAGTATCTGCCAAAAAATGTTTTTAGAGAACATGAATTTCTTTCTCAAGTCTTGAGCCAGAGAATAACTAAAACACAGAGATCTTGGGAAAAGCATAAGAATCATTGCTTGGCCAATGAAAGATATTTTCTTTATTATTCATTTAAAACTATATTTCGGATTTGTTGCACTCTATGAAAGAGATGAAGGGATAGATAGTGGATAAACGGACACATTCCATCAGCTTACTCCGTTAGTGTTGAATTTAATTGTGGCAATCATTATTGAAGTTGGGTGAAATATGACCCAGACATTTCTTCGAGCAATATGGGGATCTTAACATTCTAATTTCCAGACCTGGAAAATGTATACAATCTTAATCTAAAAAGAGATTTATATTGTGCAAACAAAATGTGTGCATCTAAAATATGAAATTGACTGTAAATTACTCTTTTAGAGAGCATTCTTAAAAATAAAAAATAAAAATATTTAGACTGACCATTAAATCCTAAGATCACAAACGGCTGCAAAAGTCATTAAAGTTCATTGGTCAAAAACATTTGCAACCCTTTTGAGATTCACCCTTTGATACTTTTGACAGGTCGCACACAATAAATGTGTATTAGCTGACATTAAGTGAACCCGCTGACACTATAAGGTTACCCCGTGCACATGCAGCCATAAATACTAAGCGCCCTTCATGCCACTGGATAGGTGCCGCCGATGAGTAAATCTCTGATAACTGTGGCCAAACACAAAGCCCTGTTGAAATCAGAGCCCTGAAGAACAGCATCTGGTAGCCTGAGGACTGAGACATGATGGGAGTGGGTGGAGGGCGGCGGGCCGTACCAACTTCTGAAGTATTCTTGTGCTCAAAGATGAAAAATGCCAATTATGCGACCTCTCCGAGGGTTTTGGCAGGGTCAGGCTAACTCAATACACTCCTTCTCTCATCTCTCGGATCTCCTTGTCTTTCTGGAGAATGTGAAAAGAGATATGCTAGGTGTCCGACTGTCGAGTCATGCGGAGGGGTCGCTTTACTGTCAAGGTGTCAAACAAAGGGCTGTTTTGTAGAGGTACTGTAGGACAACCTGTAATTCTTATCCTCCTCTCGTACTCTTCCTTGGCACTCAAGCTCTCCGTGAAATAGGAAACAAAGCAATAACTCGACACCACCAGCATTAACAAATTGCTTTCTTGTTTTCGCCGTGTCCCGAGGGGAGGAAGAGGCGACGGGGGAACGGGAGGTGTAGAGAGCAAAGGGATATCTTTTTCTAGACAGATTTTCAACATCTTTTGTTCTTCTGTCTGGCCCCGGTTGTTTGGGTTCTCGGCTCTACCGAAGAGCATCCATCATTCAACCGTTTCTCTTCTTGTAAACAAGGAACAACGTTAACGGTACATGAGAGATTTGTTCCGGTAAAGGCATCACAGTTTCGGATTTACTCTGTTTATAGTGTCTGGTCCTGGCTTTGAATCCCACCTATTGTTTTATTTATGCTTTCAAAGTTTTTGAACAACCACATCTGGGAAGTTGAACCTAAGTGTTGATCTATCAGCGGAGGCTTTGGATGTTGCGTGCATGGATGACTGCACTTGCTGAAAACCCAAAAGCACGTTTTAGTCACACCTTCCGGTCGAGCCTATCTAACTACCGCTTGAAATGCCTCATTGGTCAATCTATCCTACATTGATACACAGTGAATGATTGAATAAAGCAAACTATGCTTAAAGACTAAATTAACCCCCATGTTAACTTTCTTAATTATTGTCCTAATCTTTCATCTTTCACTAACCATAGTCATTTGATGTGCTTCTGAAACCATTTACGACCTGTGCAACCAATGCCACATGGGAGTGGAAAGTAGGTAAGGAAATATAAGGAAAAATAGAGTTTAAAACAACTTTGTGCATTTTGTTGGTTTTATATGGTTTTGAAAAACTTTTAAACAATTTTGAAGAAAAGATGGTAACACTTTACATTTAGGTTTGAATTGTTACAATTAGTTAAGTACATTATTTAACATTAAATATAAAAGAAAAATAACTTTTTTTTAGTTAATGTTAATGTCAACATTTACTAATACATTGTTAAAATCAAAAGGCAAATGCTTAAGAGTCTGATTGGATCACTATTGCAGTGTTTATAATGTTTCTAGCATGTTATATGATTGGCAACAGTTCTAACCCTAAGGCCCCATCCACAGTACTGCATTTTCATTTAGAAACGGAGACCTTTTGCTCTGTTTGCTGCTAACCCCGTTTCGCGTTTTTAATCTCCGGAGGGCGTTTTAGTGCAGACGGTTCAAAACGGAGGACTTTAGAAACGATGATGCAGAGGCTCACGCTCGGCTCTATGATTGGGTGTCATCAGATCATGGCGTATCCTTCCCTGATTCGTCAGCCAGCCATCACATGACCCGTTCCCGGAAGAAAACATACCTTCAAGTAAAAGTTCCACCTTGTAGACATTTCTAATCTTTGGTCAAATTCTTTGGTACTTTTTGGTCAAGATCTTGCATTGACAATGTCAGAGTCAAGCAGGGTTAGAAGAACTGTTCCCAAACATATAACATGCTAGAAACATAATAATCATTGCAATTATGACTGTCATCTGTCAGACTCCAGCATTTGCCTATTTGTGTGTGTGTGTGTGTGTGTGTTTACCTTGGTAACTTTCAGCTGTGGTGTTCCATTTAAAAAAAAACAACGGCATATACAGTGTGTGTGTGTGTGTGTATGTGTGTGTGTATACAAGAGAAAAAAACAACAACGGCATATACTGTGTGTGTGTATACAAGAGAAGAAAACAACAACAACGGCATAAACAGTGTGTGTGTGTGTGTGTGTATACAAGAGAAAAAAACAACAACGGCATATACTGTGTGTGTGTATACAAGAGAAGAAAACAACAACAACGGCATAAACAGTGTGTGTGTGTGTGTGTGTATACAAGAGAAAAAAAACAACGGCATATACAGTGTGTGTATACATCCCCCCCCCCCAAACACACACTGTATATGCCGTTGTTTTTTTTTTTTTTAAATGGAACACCACAGCTGAAAGTTACCAAGGAATCACTGAATACTGCATTTCTTTGAATAGCCACTTTTATTCTGCTGGTTTTAAATAACCATCATTGTGAACTTCTTCAGGTTATAAAGTATTCAACAAGAAGATCAGGGCCATGCCCTGTCCAAAAACAGAAGTCATCGCTTCCAGGGAGTGTATTCATGTCGTTCAGAGAGGCCAGGCTCATGCACCACGACAGATGGGTGCAATGAATTAGTAAAGGTTGGGTTATGTGGGGGTGAGATGTTCTCTTCTCTGAATCACTGTGACTCTTCACTGTACGCCGACTGACTTGTCTGAAGCCCACTGCTTTCCACATAAAGGATTAAATCATCTGCAGGTCAAGCTGGTAAAAAAAAATCCTTCTACTTCTATTTCCCTTTTGAGTCCCTGTGCGGTGATACTGGTATAGATAAAAGAAAGATGATTCATAAGGTTTGTACTGTATACTTCAGCACAGTAGCTATAACCATCCCCCCTCCCAAGACACTTTTCACTACATGAACAGAAGCTTGTAATAAAAATATCTGCAAAAGGGTGAATCGTACCAATGAGACCATATTTTACCACACAATCAAAAGAAAGAGATTACGAAATAAATAAATAAATGTATTATTCTTTTTTTCTTTTTAGGGGAGGGGCAGTGTTGGGGGGGTTCATGACAATTAACCACATTACTATAATGGAAAATACAAATAATTCAAATGAATATGTAAATATTAAATATCTGAAAAAGAAACTAAATGATCAATCATTTATATGCTATGATAGTATGTATTGTTCTTTATTTATGTTAGGCTGAGTCGATAGTAATAATAATAATAATAATAATTTTCTTTATATTATTTACTGATATAAAATAAGATTTGTCTGCTATATCTACAATAATCACCATAAATTAATAGTAATGTTTTAAAAGGTCAAATTTAAAATATCAAAATGTTTTGGTTCTTAAAATAATATTGTTTTATGAAAGAAAGAAAGAAAGAAAGAAAGAAAGAAAGAAAGAAAGAAAGAAAGAAAGAAAGAAAGAAAGAAAGAAAGAAAGAAAGAAAGAAAGAAAGAAAGAAAGAAAGAAAGAAAGAAAGAAAGAAAGAAAGAAAGAAAGAAAGAAAGAAAGAAAGAAAGAAAGAAAGAAAGAAAGAAAGAAAGAAAGAAAGAAAGAAAGAAAGAAAGAAAGAAAGAAAGAAAGAAAGAAAGAAAGAAAGAAAGAAAGAAAGAAAGAAAGAAAGAGGTTGGGTGGATGATAATACATTATAAATAAAGTGTAATTAAATCAAATTAAAAGAAAAATTAATTTGCTGTCACTGAGCATAATAGAACAAATAAGGTTTTAAAAAAGGTAACATGTCTTTGTTCTTAAAATATTTAAATATTTTCTTATTGAAGTACAATAAACTGTTTCATTAATATATGTGATAAAGCAGCAATAACATTTAAAAGAATAATATTATTATTAAATGTTATTGCTGTTGTTGAAATTATTTATTATGTTATGTTATTATGTCATGCATTTATTTATGTGTTGTTGTTGTTTTTTTCTGATATTTACTAAAAAAAATATACCTTTAAAGTAAAAAAAACAAAAACAAAAAAAAAACCAACATGAATTGTCAGTGCTGTTGTAATGCAGACAGTGAAACGGGAACGGGGTGGCCAGGTTTCTTGGAGGCAGTAGGTGGATTACTGGAGTGTGTGAGGAGACCAGTAAGATTAACATTCCTCTGGGATTTTTAACACTCTGGGTGACAAATTTGCAACACTGGCCCTCTGTATTCCCTGAGGGAGCCGAGAACTAATCTGCCACTGAGTTTGGGAGAGGTCAGCTGGAAAAGAAGTTAAAAAAAAAACCCAGTCCGAATAGTAAGGATCAACAAATGACTGCGCAGAGAACAGGAGCTTTCTCATTAACACTGCATGAACTTGGCGTTACCAGGACATGTGTTTGATTTATCTAAAATGTTGATAAGGGGCAATGTGTGAATGGACTGTAATAACTCCTACTAATGATAATGTTCTTTTCAACATCATTGGATTAAGATAAAACTCTTCTACATTTGGTCTTGAGGCACTTTCATTAACCGAAGTCGGCTGTGTCTGAAAGCGTAAGGGACGAGACTCATTATTAGGCTAAACCCCTGAATAACCCAGTGCACTACAGCACATGTAGGGATACCAAGTTCACACACTAACTAATAAGATGCAATGGCTTTCGCAACCCATTTAACTTCCAATCTGTGACCTATTTCTAAGTGAAAAAATAATTTTTGAGGAAGGTTTGGAGAAAAAAAAAAGTAGAGTGAGAGAATTTCATCCATCTGAAATGATACGGGTTGTGAAAAGTGGTTGAAGGGAAGGAGCAGATTTGGTGATATTTGCTATAAAGGAAAGTAATTTCAAAGTTTTGGATGAATGATTATGACTATGGAAATGTAATAACTGCTGATGAAAATGATAATTGTGTTAATACAATTTAAAGGTGAACTCCATCATTATGTGTAATTTAAAAACTTACACACATGAATGAATATTACTTTTGAAAAGCATGTTCATCATGATAAAAATTGCAGTTACATTAGTTGCCCAATGAAAGATATTTATTGTAAATGCAGCGGTTTGCCTCACGTTGAAATCACAATAATCAATACTCTCCTAATTATGGACAATGTTGTTTAGAAATTTTTAATGCAAATGTTTAATGTATGATAATACATCCATACCAGCAAGTGTCAATACTTCCAAGACCGGCATGACAGCCAGGGCAAATTTTAATAGCACACTCACACGCACTCGCACGCACGCACACACGCACACACACACACACACACAACAAAAACAAAAAAAAACAGTCTCTCACACACACAAAAAACACATTCACACACACACTTGTACACAGTGTTATTGTAAACTGAAGCTAAATCTTAAAAACAATTTAAATAAAACTAAACTAAAACTAAAGTAATATTAGATGACTGGAACTGAAATACTTTAAACCTTACTAAAACTTAAATAAAATTAAATTAAAGCTAAATAGCTTGTTTATATATAAAAAAAACTACAAAAATTTACAAAAGCACCAAAAAAATTATCAAAAAAAAACTAAAATTGAAATTGAAAAATATAAAATAAAAGTCCACACCTGTAAATAATACTAAAATAAATAACAATTAAATACATACTTTTAACAAAAGTATATAATAGTAAATAACATATACACAAAATTACTGAAGGTTAAAAAAATTAAATATTTTATACATTTCAAATAAATAAATAAATAAATAAATAAATAAATAAATAAACAAACATACACATGCATCCCAGAATGTTAACTAAACATTACAGATAAAATTATAATATTTTATTAGAAATCCTGATGTTCTGATTACATTTTGGAACTGACACTATAGGTAGAACCACTTATGCTATCATCATGCTAACTACAAAAAGACCATGCAATTAACCGTGAATTATAATTTCAATCTTTCCATAGTGCAAGTAGTCAGCTATCCATGCTAGCCTTCATCTACCTTGCTAACAAAGCTACATGCTTGATTCGAGGTTTAAAAATGCACCTTTCCACGTGTCTTCCGTCAGTCCCTGCTCCCACACCCAGCGGTGCACATGTTGAGCTGTTGTTAACATGACGCAGAGCTTGAATGCTGCCTCTTGAGGGGGTGTATGACATGTTGTATGCTCAGGGGTGTTAACAGCAGGAGGTTTTGTTTAACGCCAGTGCCTGCTTTTTGTTGGAGTCTGCCCTCCATGTGTGCTTGAAGAAAGCCAGTATATTAAGCCTTTGATACATCGATTTTTGTGCTGTGAAATGAGATACAAAGGTCACTCCATTGGTTTCAAGTACTACGACTCAGTATGCGATTGCTTCAAACTTGATTATTATCCATTAAATTCACCATGAAATCAAAATGGACAATTCTTGTTTGTATTGCAGTATTTATTTTAACTGATTTATCCGTGCACATCATTTTTCTTAATTCATGTTTCTCATAATCTTGAATAAGAATACATTTCCCTCCCTCTTGCAGCTCATCTCTTCTCGAGGGCGGGGCAACCTGTCAATCACATGAGATCCACCAATAACATTCCCCATGGACAAAGTCAAGCCCCGCCCTAAATTTGCTCTAATTCCAGAAGCCGCTTCACTCAGATATTGGTCACAATAGAGAAGAAAAGTTCATGCTGAGTTGATCTTGATTGGTCAAACACATGAATGGAAAAACTACTGACAATAGCTTTTAACTCTTTGCCTACCATTGACGTATGTTCCCATAATTTATGACATGACTCTTCACCCACCAATAAACACACATTTTCTGGCAATGCATGTTTTCACTGCTATACGGTAGGGGGCGCTATGACACATCTTCTGAAAGAGTACAGAATCTCCTGATCAAAAACAGGCAAAGAAGAAGCAGAACCAAGCAATATCGTATGTAACCATATGTAAAATAACGTGATCATCAACATTAAGCAGCATATAACTCTGCATATAAAGTGAATGAAATGTTGACCCAGGACGAGCTACAGGACTTTAAAGCTTTGGGAGTGTTGATGGACTTGATCTACTCCGATCTGGATGATTTTGTTTTATGAAATGCATGAAGCTAGAACAAATGTTTATTCTCTAGAATAAAGAGGCTCTTTTCTTTCTTTTGACATAACTTGTGTTCAGGCTTTCATAAAACTAAATATTATAGGGGTCATGAAAGTTTTATGAAAATGATAAAATATGTTGGCGCTGAGTCGGAACATAAAAAAAAAATTGTAACGCTGTTGGGTAAAGAGTAAAAGAGACATGAGATAAAGGTCATTTCATTGTATTTTGAGTACTATGACTCAGTATGTGACTGCTTTAAACCTGATTATTACCCATTAACTTGATTGGTTAAACACATGAATGGAGAAAAAACACTGACAATGGCTTTTAAAGAGTCTCTTAATGATTATAATATGAGAACTATGGCCGACAAATGCACTGGGCAAAGCCACTCCTTTGACTTACCTTTTTAAAGGGTCAAAGGGACAAGGCCCACACACAAACACACCTGTCCAAACAGAGACACCACATCCGAGAGAGAGAGAGAGAGAGAGAGAGAGAGAGAGAGAAGAGAGAAGGACAGTGCAGTGAGTGATGGGTAGTTCATTTGCAGCCATAGACGGGGAAGCCCATGCAGAAAGCAGCACGTCCCATTGAGATGCATTATGTTTACACACCCACCTGTCATATAATTCATTCTCATTTCCTCTTCTGTCCACACACATCATTGAAAACGGCCACAGCCGTTTGCATGACAAAACAAGGGTGGAGACAGCCTATTTCACCAGGAAATGTGAAGTAAACATAAAACATTTCAACGAAACATAAAACTCCAAACCAGCTTAACAAATGAAACTTATTGTAAAGCTTTACCATTTTTTTTTTACCCCAATGGTCAGTCAAGTGAAAATGATTTTAAGTGGTTTTCAACATAATGCCTCAAATGCTATAGAGCTTGATCTGTACTGAACACAGAAAACTGCTTTCAGTTAAAGAAAGTGTGTGTGCCGATTTATGCAGTGTCACTGCTTTGTCTCACTTGCTGACATTCTCGATCGGTGACGCAGAGAGCATGCAGGCCTGATTCATGCAAACCGCTGATTCACATGAAGGAAAAATGACTCGAGCAAGAAAATACTTTATTAAGCGCTTACCTGAATGGAAAAACAGGCGAAAAATCTGCTGCATGGCAAGCATAATAGCTCAGCTTTCAGTGTCAGCAGAATATGTGGCAGCGGTATGCATGTAAAAACAGAGAATTTAGGCTCTGGCCATCAGACCAGACGGACGTGGTGGAGAATGCGGGCAGCATTTCCTATAATCGCAGAGGTAATTAGTTTGAAGTGGCATACAATTTCAGATCTAGCTATTGAGTCATCCGTAATGTTTTGATGAGACATCATTATCCAAGCACTTATGCAATAATTAATTAAACTTTCCTGTTACTCTCAATTTATCAATGGCTTTTTGGTCTGACATATTACACCTCTTATATGGAGGAGCCGGAGACAATGAAAATAGTGATGAATTTGCACCGTCAACTCATTCTTTTCATCACAGATGCTGTGACTGATTGTGTCTCGGCTGGAGGAAATGCCGATTTCAACCTATCTTGAATAATATACTGGGGATATGATACTGGTATACACTGGTTTTCCCTAGCGGTGCTTTGTATGTTGGTTTCAAACACCTAATACAAAACATTTTTAAATAAGGATAATGGGTAACACTTTATTTGACAGTGTGCTTGTTAAGCATGTTATATGTGGTTACTATAGTAATAACTATACATTATGCATAAAATTGCATGCAATTAACCCTAAACCAAACCCTAATCTAACAATAACTCTAAGTACATGTTGTTAATTAATATTACTCAGTACTTACATGTATAATAACATTGAAACAATGACACCTTAAAATAAAGTGTAACCAGATATTGTTGTTAACTTTATCCTTCAAACTAATTGATGTGTAATCATATTCATGTTAAATCTGTCGGGTAACAAGTGACCACAATAAAACCGCACTGGCAAACATTCAGACAAGTGTCAACTATATACTGAAGATAGATTTGAGTTAAATGCTTGCAAAAGAGTCTTAATTTGCTGTACGGTAATTTTATAGATTGATTTAGTTCTGTAAGCTAAGAATTTGTACGTTACTACATTTTTAAGTTTCTTCATTATTAATTGTTTTACAGTTTTATGTTTGCTTAAAAGTCATTCAATATCATATACTATATAATTCACAAATATACTATGTGCATGATGCCATTTTTCTTTAGTGCTTTTGTATCTTGATGTTTTTAAGAAAATGTATTTCATTTTATAAATAATTAAAATAACATAATAAATAAAAATTATTAAACTATAACAATGTAATAATTTGAACTTATCAGTATTATATTATTATGTATTAAATGCTTTCTATACTTAATTGTGACTTTAAAATTATTTGTAAATATTTATAATTAATAATATATATATAGTAGTCAACATTTGAGGTGGATCAAAACTTTTCATCAAAGTTATACATGAATTTTGAGCAATACCCTTTCTTGGTGAACTTTTTTGATCCACTTCAAATGTTGACTACTGTATAAACAATATTATATATATATATATATATATATATATATATATATATATATAACAAGGTTGTAACTGTAACTTTTCTATTGAAAAAGTTATGTTTTTATGTATAATCATAATTATATGATAATACTTATATGTAAATAGCATCGTTGGCTACCAAACTACAATAAACTTTTTATGTAACCCTACTTCTGACAACCAACAATCCTCTGATCTGCTGTTATAGTACACAATTATATACATTTGTCAGATCGCGAAAGAATGACCTGATCCACTTTGAAGCATTACAATAGAGGGTTGATCAAACTCAAAAACACATAACAAATGTTAAAAACAAGAGAAACCAATTAGTTAATTCAAATCCAGCAGGTCTCTGCGCTGCAACACTTCTGGACCTCCCATGGTGAATCATAATATATTACGCTGACAGAGTTATAAAGCAGCGCTGGGCTTCAGTTATGCAGAATATGATCAAACTGTGATTGTATCTGGAGGCATGCAGCAATCCCTCGCTCTTCTTCTGCTTTTGTTGGCACACACCAAAGGACAAGACAGCAATTATTTTGAGCTTTTGGATTCGTTTCAAGCACACAACTGTTGCACTTCTCGGCCATAGCACTTATATTGCATTCTGCGTGGAGATATATCAATGCAAAACTAGTTTTACATGTAAAAGTCATTATCCCAGCCCTGCTGTGGTGCCTAAAACCCAAAGCCTGTAGCACAGCGTATCTTTGAAATGTGACCCACCTTTGCCACCAAGTGGCTAAACACCAGTGAGACTTACACAGGCATGTGTTGTTGAAACCCAGAAACGCAATCACTAAGCTTTCCTGAACAATAACGCTCTGTGTAAAATGACAAACAAACTACATCTTGCAGGAATTTAACCCATGTGACGTAGGCTGTAATTCACTTTTGTGGAGACACTCAAACCATCCAAAAAGCTAATAAACTAGCGCTCAACCATCTTGGCCCACATTGTAAACTTGCAATGCTTTCTCATCGGTTCAATGAGAATGTATCTGGGTTCAAATGCAGTACTGCAGGAAAATAAAAATGCCTCAGTCGCTTTCTTTAATACAGGGCACACTGTGTTTCGCCAGGTGCAGACAGATGATTTAGCATAGCCGAGGTAGAGATGTGACAAGGATATCAGCACATTGCTGTGAAACATGATTCTAGGATGCTAGTGTGCAGCAATTGAATTTCAAACAAGTTTCCTGGTATTTTCTAAGGAAACCCTTGTGAAAAAGAAGTGTATTTTACAAAAAACTGCACTTACAGATAATAGAATATTAAAGGCAACTTAAGTGCACTTAAAGAGACTACACTTTCACGACTATTTCTTAACACATTTAAGTACACTTTTAAAGTGGTTTACACAACACCGTTTTCAGGTAAAAACGTATAACTTTTTATGCGTTTTGTTAGCTGTTGGTTTACAACAGCGTTTTGGGTGCTTGAAAACGTAAACTTTTGAAAATGGGTTTCAAAGTACACGTTTTTGAAAACGATCTCCGTGTAAACAACAAAAACACTAATCGAAGACGATGACATCATGCATATGTGTATTATGTGTTCAGTCTGTAGTCGTTCATCGCCATATAATGGCCTGTCAGCAGAATACTGGCTTTTTAATTGTTGTTTGCGGATCCGTGTGAATGGGGATCGTTTTGACAATGGTGTCGTCTGTACGGGGAAAACTCAAAAGGAAAAACTTCTCCAGTTTAAGCATATCGTTGTCGTGTAAACGAACCATTAAAATCACTGTTACTACTACTTTAGTTTTGTACAATCAAAACACACAGCCAATATACTAAAACACACTCAGAACGTCTTAGCATTTAGGTGGCAAATTTTGCAAGGGCAAACACCATTTCTCCAATTTTGTGGTGGGGAACTATTGTGAGCGGCGTAGCCCATTACTATCCTCTCTCATCCACTAAGTTGCATTTAAAAGCTCAAATGGAACATGCTTTAAACTCTGTAATAAAACTATAAAATGGCTGAAAATATTTGCTTTACCTTTCTTGGGTTTATAGTGCCTAAAAAAATGTTTACATTTCCTTTGATGGTTGGGCCCCCAAGGCCAGTGAGGTGGAAAGGTCATTAACTTCCAAAGGGTCATCTCACAGAGATCAGCAAAACTAAACAACTTTTATAGTCTCGGCGGTTATTCAGAAGTCTTTAAAAACAAATGTAAGCAATGTTATTTATTAAGAGTGCTTGTAGTACTTTGAAGTAATTGTCATTTTCTTTAATATTTTGACCATGTCTAATACAATGGTCTAGGTTTTTCTAGGACTTTTTATCTATAGTACTACCCCATCATTTCTCAGTGATGGCTTTCAGTCAGGTTTGCACAGCAAGTCCATGCAGCTCTGGTCTCGTTATCAGGGTTCATGGTCAAATGTCCATCTGAGAGGAGCACAAGGGTCCCTCTGCTTGACTGGCCCCATCTGTGGACCAGCATAATGGTTTTTTCACGCTGCATTAAGTTAACACTGCACTGCCAGCAAGACAGGCCAAGACCTGGCCTTTAATTGGGGATTTGTGTGTGTGGTGTGTGTGTACCCAGTAAACCCTACGTTGTGAAGAACAAATGTCCCCACTAGGATAGTAATACCAGTAATGTTTTACTTTGTGGGGACATTTTTCTTCTTTGGTGCCCAGGAGAAGAATAGCTTATAAGTCATAAGAAATAGTTTGTTCGTTCTTTCTTCCTTTCTTTCTTTCTTTCAAATGTAAAAAAAAGAAAAAAAGAAAAAAGGTTTTCTGTGATGGGTAGGTTTAGGGGATACAGTATATACCGTTTGTACAGTATAACAGTCAGTATGCCTATGACATTTCCTTATAATGATAATAATACCAGTGTGTGTGTGTGTGTGTGTGTGTGTGTGTGTGTGTGTGTGTGTGTGTGTGTGTGTGTGTGTGTGTGTGGTGTTGTTGTTGTTGTATTTGGTGGTGTGAAGCAAAAAATGCATTTTAATCTTTTTAATTATTTTTGAATCATGAATCATTTAATTTGCCATATACAAAGAGTTATGTAAAAGAAGGTTGTTCTCCCATATGTTATACTAAGTTATGGGTAAGAGTTTGGTCAGTCAATTTATGATTTCAAGGTGACATTCCAATTACTGATGTGATCATACAAAAATATATTTTTTTCTTAATTTTCCAAGGAGTACATTATACTGTAGATAACATCAAAGCTAATATACATTCACCTTCATGGGGTCTTTAAGTGTAAATGTAACAATTTAGTGAGGTTTAAAATTATTTGTTGTTGTGATAGGAGTGAATGTTTAATTTGTAACTTGTCTTGAAAACACTGTAATATTGTGAAATATTATTACAATATTATTATTATTATTATTATTTTTTTTTTTTTCTATTTGAATTCATTTTTTATATAATAGATTTTTTACTGAAATACAGCAAAAATAATCTCCACAAACCCTCAAATTGTTCCTTTCGTGCATGCAGTTGTCTGTGAGTTCCCAATGTGTTCCCAATCTCAAAGCGTTTAACGCTAGTTTAGACTTAAATGGCTCTTAAGGCCTGATTTGTCCAGAGACAATTGCTGTAGACATATTCTACCACAATGCTTTTCACATTCAACAGACATTGAGCAAAGACTCAAAGCTATAACTGAAAAGAAATGCATTTAATCTCAATGGGATTTAACATCATCTGCTTCCAAAGGAATGGATCACATGCCTAGGAATGGTTCAGGTCACACAAGAATTCAAAGGCCGTGACCGATTTTGGCATACAAATTCCCAATGTGAATTTGGTTTGTGTCACAAAAACTCAATGTACCAAGATCTTATAGATGTGAAAAGTGCGTGACGGATTATGCTATTCATTACCTTCACGGATTGGTGGATGTTGGAAAGCATGTATGAGTATCATTTGCAAATTACTTGTTCTGTTTGGTTTCTCCTAAAATATGGAGGGAATTTTGAGGGAAATGTGATTTGCTACATCCTTCATTCTTAAAAATAATAGTTCTTTAATGGATTCTTCCATAAATAACCTTTAACATCAATGGAACCTTTTTATTTCACAAATCAATGGAGGAAAAATATTTGTAGGATTATTAAAATGATCAGCACGCTCAAAAAAGAAATGATTCTTTTAAGAAATGAAAGGACTGCTCACTGAAAGGTTCTTTGGGAACCAAAAATGGTTATTTATTGGCATTGATGGTTCCATGAAGAACCTTTAACATACATGCAGCATATCCATCCCACAAAAGATTATACAGAGGAAAAAAGTTATTTAGAACTGTTCACTGAAAGACCAAATTCTTTTTTGTGACTTTTTATCTCACAATTGTGTTATGAAGTCTTACAAAGTCTTATAAAGAATTGTGGGATATAAACTTGAATTTCTGACTTTTCTCACAATTGCGAGTTTATATCTCACAAGTCTGACATTTTCTTGCAATTCTGACTTTTTTTCTCTCAATTATGAGTTTAAATTTCGCGATTCTGACTTTTTTCCTGCTATTCTAACTTTTTAGTTTATATCTCACAATTCTGACTTTGTTCTTGGAATTACAAGTTTATCTCGCAATTCTGACTTTTTTATTAAAATTCTGACTTTTTTTCTTGCAATTCTGACTTTTTAGTTTATATCTTGCAATTCTGACTTTTTAGTTTATATCTTGCAATTCTGACTTTTTTCTCACAATTCTGACTTTTAATCTTTTTTTTCTCACAATTTTTACATCTTTTAAGAGGACCACATCTCAAAGGCGATAATCTCGAAGGCCCTTTTGGGATAAAGAAGCCTCTGCTAAAGCAAGGCCTGTCTCTTCAGGCATTCGGGAAAACAGCTGTTTTTGGTTCCCACACATCGGCCAGACATAGATCTCATTCGCACATCACCCATCTTAAAAACGCAAAAGCCAGAGACGCTTGTGTGTACACACACATGACAATCTCTCATTACTCCACCTGGGATCCTCATCCTTCTTACCCGAGCAGCACCAATGTCTTGTCCAGGTGATAAATGCGTCTTATTCTCGCTGAAGTCTGGCCATGAATTACTAAAGCCTGTGGAAACGACTTTCAAAATAGCACAAGGGCTTTATAGGGAAATGTTTCCCCCCCATCCCCCCTCACGTTCTCTCACATCCATCGACAACACCGTCCACCCACCTTTTACTCTCTGTCTTTAAACGGGTTATTGATGATTATTCTACAGACCCCTGTAGCCCTCTTGCATCTCTCAATGCCTCCGAGCACTCCTTTGAAAAATGCAAAGGTAGAGTCAGAATGAGGTCAGGAGACGAACGGAGGGACATTGCGTACAGTTGTGCTCTGCGGACGGGGAACGTGACATCAATAAAACATCCCAAGTGTGAGGGGTTAAGCTACTTGTTGGGAATAGATAAAAGGATTGATTGTGTTGACTAGATAGTTCTTTATCTCCAAAGGCCTTGCGGGTGACCAGACAGACACAAAAAATAAAAATAAAATATGGATAGTCATAAGTCTACATGAAATCCAATTTTATCCTATTTAATTTAATGCTCCTTATGAATCATGTTCAAAAAAATAATAATATTGATTGGGTTATCAAAATATGGAATGCCGGCTTTTCACAATCCAGTCAATTCCTGATGTTTATATATATATATATATATATATTAAGATAATTAAGATGTGTACACTCACATGTATTTGGTCATAATGAAAATATGTTATTCCTTTAATTTGATAGTTACACCACATGAGATTTTAGAGTAAATAAATATTTGAATGAGTTAAACATTTGCGTTAAATAAAATTAAAGTTTTTCAAAACCATATGAAACCAACATGAAAACAAGATAACATTTCTAAGAACAACATTTTTTTTTCTCTGCTTTTCCCATGATAAAGAACTTATTGTGCAACTGAAAGGTTCCAAGGATGTTAAAGGTTCTTATGGAACCATAACTGCCAATAAAGAACCTTTATTTTTAAGTGTAAAAGTCGCTCCTTACATTCCATACAGTATGTCCTCAGTTAAAGCAATGGGAAACTATTTTGCTTTTCGGTCCACCATTTGACCTCCTCAATTTTCTTTGTTTTGCTTGTATACGAGCTTTAAAACTTGTCATCAAAGTTCCATTTAGCCAACAGACCAGCAGTTAACCTCTGACCCCTCACCCACTATGCCCTTTCGGAAATGGTGTCCCTTATTTTTTTAGAGACTGACAGCTTTTTGTAAAGGAAGTCCTTGAGAGGGATTGGTACGGAAGGAGGCGAAGTCATCGACAAGAGAATGATTTGAAAGAGCCTTAATTTGCAGCATCACTCTTTAAACACTCCTATCAATCTCCTTTTTCTGGTCAGTCCTTCAATATTTGCCAACAATTCATTGTACGTCCCTGTGTTTGCACTCTGCTTTTCTTGCTGGTAATTAGAAGCCGAAAATCCTCCCCCGCACTTCATCTCAGCAACATGCCTAACCACTACTGGTCCAAAGCACCTTGTCCAATAAGACATGCCAACTCTCTCTCTCTTGGCCAAGCTATTTTTCTTTATAATCAGACAATATTCACCATTTCCTGCTCCAATCTTGGTGAGAATCAATCCTCAAAATGGAATGTAGGCATTTATATATATATATATATATATATATATATATATATATATATATATATATATATATATATATATATCATTAGTTTAAAATAAAATCCTAATGCACTTTATATGACAGTATATGCACTTTTGTGTACTTGTACTAGGAAAGTACTGGTAATATAAGGTTACTATATGGTTAAGGGTTAAGGTTTAGTTTAGTAGTAGATTCAGGGTTAGTACCTAGTTATCACCCAATTATTGCAATTACTATAATAAGTACATAGTATGTACATTGGAAACAGGACTGTAAAACAAAGTGCTGACGAATATTCTCAAGAACTGAATATGATTTTTCTGGATGCTTAATATAATTTACACAATTAAAATGTATAATAAACAATTTGTTGAGAGTGCTTTTCTGACCCAATTAGGTAGGACTTAAGCATGTCTTCATCCTAGAGAATATAACAGAGAATAAAATACTGTATTTTTATTTGTTTGGATTTTATTTACAACACAACATAAACCAAATATACATAAAGGTTCAATCTCATTTAGAAACTGTCCTCCCATGTAGTAAAAAGCAAATGTCAATTGTGGATTAAAACAATTATATCTGTACTAATGGAAAATGAAGAGAAAAATGGTTTAGTGTTTTTTTTTTAAATGTAACCCAAAACTGACTGTATTGCTATAAGGCACATATTAAAAGCTGTGTATTGCAGAAGAAAGGTAGTCTTATGAGTTTGAGACATAGGGGAATACATGATGAGATAATTATAATATTATAGATATATAGACATATAAATTCTGATTGTCATGATGGTGGCTAATTAAAAAAGCCAAAAGGCTGGACAAATCGTTTTGAAAACATTTCTTGAATTGCTTTTTGGAATAAATGTTTAGATAAACATCGTCTTGACTCACTGCTTTCAGTTTTTGACTTTGGCAATGTTACTGTAGTTTATGTAACGTAATATTTCTTGGTACTGATATCCAATAGCATTTTTTTTTTCACTTTCAACTTCTGACATTGCGTTTTACAGACAACAAATGATGAATTGGCTCAACTTAAAAAGCTTTGTAATAGAATAGTTGCACCACTACAGAAAACTAACAATGTTAAGTTAACACAACTAAACATTCTTTGCATCACAGACAACTTATTTTTACAAAAAGTCTGTTAAAAACATAGTTTTAAGATTTAGTACATTACAAGTGCACATTTGATACAATGAAGCACACTTCTTTTCACGAAGGAGTTCAAGCTCTTCTTCTGCTGGTCTCTCGGTTGAATTAAGTATATTGATGCATTATTGTTACTGGTTTATTTTTCTGATGATAATGAATTCAATGAAAAGCCCTAGAGCGGGTCTTCTTGAAGTGAGTGTTTACCTCAAAATGAAGCTCTGGAAATCAAAGAGGTTTTGAGTCATCAATAAAAGTGCTCTGACTGCTACTGGCTGCCAGACACCGGTGTTTAAGTGCTGACTCGCTTCTGAATACCCTCAACAGTCTTTATCCATTAATCATGGCCAAGAGATCACTACCACTTATTCACGGTTATCTAGAAGTGAATAAATCAACAAGACCGGGGATGGTTTGCTGTAGTCCATGTGCAGCACAAAGTCAAGTGCCTTATACACATTTTGAACCTCCATTTTGCAGCAGAAGCAGTGCATAAAACAATTGTGCTTCATATAAAATCAAGACATTTAATCGTTTGTAAGAAAGAAAAGAAGAAAAAAAAAGCTTGGTTTACAGTGCTCTACGTTTTCACGCAACACGGATTGAAGGTAACCAAGCATAAGGACAGATGGTGCTCACTGGCCATGTGGTCTCAATTTTCGTTGCTCTGACATTATTTACTGGCTTTGGAGTCAGGAAATAATGGAGTCAAGAAAAGACGAAACCCCTTTCTGTTGACATGCTGCACTTTTAATGATACTAAGAGGTAAAGCTCACAATGGATGTTGCCAACAGCACCTTCTTTATTCTTGACAGGATTATTACCTCCTGGTGCTCCACCTCATCAAAAGGAAAACATTGCAGTTAGATGGATTCCCTTCCTTGAAGACTTAAAGGTGTATTAACAGAGGCTATGCTGACCTTTTTGTGTCTTGTTATTCGCTCTGTTTTTTCCTTTAAGCCCCAGGAAAGCTGCATTAGTTGGAGTGCTTGCTCTTTTTAGGCAGGATAAGGCACATTTTTTGTCTTCTTGTAATTTACAAAAATTCTACAAAATACACGCGCAGACCAAAACAAAAGTTGCTGTTTGGATTTAAATAGGCAAATGCTTAAGAGTCTATAATTGGATCTTTATTGCAGATCATTTAAGCATATTATGTTTCTAACATGGCAACCGTTCTTCTAACCCTATTGATGTAGTGTGGCTGTTCATTTCTTAAACAACCATGTAGGAAGACACATCATGGCCGTATTCCAGGATGACAATGTCAAGATTCATCAGGCTCAGATTATGGAGGAATGGTTTGGAGGAGCATGAAGAATCATTTCCACACATGATTCGGCACCTCTGAGTACAGACCTTAAATTCATTAAAAGTTTCTGGGATGTGCTGGAGGAGACTTTACAGAGTGCGGGACTCTTGCATTGACAATACAAGAACTTGACTAAAATTGATGCACCTCTTGATGGAAATAAAATGTTGTGATGTTGAGAGATGCATCGATTTTTGGTCAAGATATTGCATGGTTGTTTTAGAAACAAAAATATATACTCCAAGTAGGGTTAAAAGAGTTATTGGCAAACATATTACATGCTAGAAACAATAATCGTAGCAAAAATGATCCAGTCAGACTTTTAGACTCATAGGGCCATTTCTGAGAACGAGGTGTGTTCAGGCACATTGTTGACGCGTTGCTATTTTGAGGCAACTGAAATAGACTAAATAGACCAATGAGCAACTGAGACCTGATCTAAAGTCAATGGCGCAGTATTTTTTTTTTTTGTTATTTAAAGAGCGCGTTAGTAATGTGCGTCTATAGGAAAGAGCCTTATTTTTTATTACAACCTTTATGCAAAAATCTGCATGTAGATTTCATTAAATAAGTATTTTTGAATCTGTTCACTGATCCTTTCTTCAGGTTGCATATTTATGCCAATAGAAAGAGTGAGTCATTTGAATCATTCACTGAAATGATTCGCAAATGGCAGCTTTGTTTACGACTGTGAAAATTGTACGTGTGCACGCATCTGCTTAGAGACTTCAGAAAGAGTATTTAAGCATCCAGCGATTACAGCAGTTTTTCCCTCAGTTGTCACTCACAAGTTGTTCACTTAAAAGATTTGTTCTACAACACTGATTCGCCCCGTTGTTTGATAGAATTGCTTATTTGATTATTCCATTAATTGTGCCTTTCCAAATAAGGTATTTGGCTTTCGGTGCATCAATAGTTGATTAAATGTAGCTCAACTAATTTAACTTAGCTTGTAGTTAGTTTCAAAGAAGTAAACCCGGCACTAATGCACACCAAAATATGAGAATGTCAAATGCAGTTCATAACATAACACAAGTATGTATCTCATTCTAGAATGCCGCTATACTGGGCATTAGCAAACATTTTCTTCTTCTGCTGTAACGGTGGAGCTAGGCTGCGTCCAAAATCGTCCCTACTACTGTAAATAGTACGGGGGAAATAACAGTACATGAAAAGAGTAGTATGTCTGAAATCACAGCCTTCATAAAACAGTAGTTGAAAAGTTCAATATAATAAATTGTTCCCTCGATTTATTAGATCGTGGCCACATTGTAATAATTCATTCCCTTGTTATAGTTTACTCAGAACGAAGGAACAAATTAGTTTGACGTGGCCACAATGTCACTGAAAAGAGGGAACAAATTAATAAACGGAGGGAACTAATTAATTAATCATGGGAATTAATTCTAAATTTGTGGCCAAAATGTACTAAAACGAGTATTATTTATATATATATATATATATATATATATATATACACACTGTATATACTGTATATATATTTTTTTTAATTTTTTATTATTTTTAGGCATATTTCATGTGCAGCACTCCATAAAAATAAGATACAAAGTCGAAATTGCAAAATATGAAGTCAGAGATTTACTTTCTTTTTATGTTCACTACAAAGCCAATGCAAACGAATGTAAAGTATCCTTTCTGATGTCCCTCACTAATATCCTTCCAGCATGTTTGAAGGCAACATCAGTGTTGGGACAGTCCTCCGCTGATTATTACAAGGCCAGAAATCAGCTCCGGGTCTGGCATAGCCAGCAGGGTACGTCCCAGCGGCTCGCCAGCCAATAACAGACCATCCCGTTCAACATTTGCACAGAACAGCTGAAGTGCCATTCTGAGTTAATGGTGTTCATGGTGGCGGCCCCTTGATCCGAACACTGGCCCCTGACACGGGCTCTCAGGTACTTACAGACCACAGCACAGATGGAGAACCGTACGTGACAGAGACACCGTTTCCAAGTCAATTATCACTCCACTAGTCCCGAGCGAGACACCAATCTCGTTTATGCCAAGCCGTCTTCCCTTCACCGAACGCAATTACAGAAATGTATTGAAGGGGGCAGGAAAGCGAGAAAGGCCATTAAAAAAAACAGGACTGTGTGAATCTGTGCACTTTATATCTAAACGACTTTAGCTTTTAGCCTTGACACACAGATCCAGAAGTTTTTCATGGGCCACGCTGTTTTCTGGGGTTTAAACAAAGCCTCACTTTTACATGCATTCAGCGAGCAGTGCAAAAGCCAGCTTAGATTACACAGATAAAAGGTCACAGAGGCACTCAATCGCTGTCAAAATGCTCCGTTTGTTTAAAGTGTTCTTTCTTCACTTCATTACTCTTCATTGATTTACTATCTTTGTGTGCTTGCATTCTGACACACCAATTTGCTGTCATTTTTCCTCCAGACATGTTTTTGCTGGCCACCTTTTCCCCTGTATCTTCTTCAGCATTTATACATAAAATAAATATCTTGAAACATCCAGATGGATCTTTCTATGCAATCTGAAGGGTAAGAAGGGACAATGTTCTTTTATAAACTGCAGTGTAATAGCCACTTTCTTTTTAAATATATAGGGGTGAACATAGAAGAAGATAGAATAAAAGAGCGGTTGGTGGCCAATATAATGTCATATACATTGACATACTGCCAAAATGTTATATAAATTACCCACAAAAGACCATTTAAAGTCATTATTGTGTTCAATGTGAAAAGCATCAATTAGGCCTTACAAAAAGTAGCTTTAGAAAAAAAAAATCATCTGATTTAACATTTATTACACAAACTTTTAAGCTTCAATGGCCATGAGGTGAGTAAATGATGACAGAATTTTTGGGTGAATCATACATTTAATGCTTTTTTTCAATTAAATGATACTCTAAATTGAAACTAAAACTGCCAGTAGGTGGCAGTAAATGTTTATATGAGTCATTGAATTCGTTTAAACAGCTGATTCATTCAGGAATGAAGTAAATGGCTCTCTTTATCAATAAGCAATTGAATCATTGGTTCATTCGATTGATTAACTCAAAACGCAGATTCATTCAGAAATTAAACACTGTTGTGTGTTGTTCAGAGATGCACAACAGTTCTGCTCTGGCTGTATAGGGAATATTCTCTTTTTCAAAATTGAGCAAAAGCAAACAATATTGTGCCTAAAATATAACAATATTATTTCTTATTTACTAAACTGTTGTATAAAATCAATATCACACTCACAATTTGCACTCGTGCTATTCGGGACAAAAACTGCACTCGTGTGATATTGCTTAACTATATCATGATATAAATACGAGACACAAAATCTCATACAGGGGCATTTTTGCCCGTATATCTTTAATTGTAAGGGCATTCTGTGTTCTATATCAACTGTACACACACACACACACATACATATATAATTAAAATGATTAAAATGTATACTAACACATCTGCTGTCATTATATCTTTTATGTCTTTTGGTAGTTTTAATTTATTTGCATACTCTGTCCTTACATATTTATACGCAATCTCCCATTGCATATGTGACAGTGCCAAATGCACTATTGGCCTGTATGTCCAATCCTGCATAAATCCATTGCAAATAATGATTAAATGCATCTATAATGCACTTAAATACAGTTAGCAAGATTACATCAAATCCCATTTTTCATGGAGACATTGAAAAGGCAATTGAGATGACACCATAATGGTAGGTTCTGGTGCCCGGCAGGATACGGGACAGCCAACTGCTCCCACTGATGGAGTCCCTGTTCTGCCGCCATAACATAACAGAAAACTCAATTACCACTCCTCCCCTTCCAACAGAACGGCCTTGTTTACTAGAGATTGATTCTGGCCGGCCCGAGCCAGGGACCAGCTGTCTATCCTTCATAATGGCCTCCAAGGGACCCAGCGCTCGACATCCAGTTAGGCCAATTGTGTCCATATTCATGGCACCAATAGCTTTATCAAATTAGCGATTTCAAAAAACTAAATTGTAAATAGACAAGGGATTAATGTTTGAGTGGGATAATTGCACATGCTTAACCACGCACCTTTACTTATTTATTCTCTCCTGAACATTAATACATCTGCGATGAGATCGTTTTGGCAGTAATGGCTTTCATTCGTCTCATTGAAATTGATCATTAGACTGCCCTCATAAACCAACATCATAATCTTGTATCAGACGGCCGTTATTTGCACTATAACATTCCTTTCTGCCTCATTTTCTACCGCCCACAGAAGTTTATCAGTCATTTTCCCCAATTAAAATCTCTTTACAGCTCCAAACATTTCAAAGAGCACCAAGATATTTCCAATTTAGTTTGAGTATATTAAGATAAATTAGATTTTGAATAGGAAACTTCTCATGATACATGATTTCCTCTTGTCCATTCAATTCGCCTTAATACAAATTCAGTTGGTTGTGACAATTTATTTTTAAAACCATAAGCTGCCAAAAGTCGAAGTAAAACTATTTTCATATTACAGTCTGTCGAACACCATAACACTGTCATAAAATGTGTCCTTACTACTACGGCAGCTTTAAGGAACAGTTATAAGTGTAGGTGTCACAAGATGAAGAAGATGACTGAAGACAGGATACAAATATAAAGTGGTTTATGTAAACAAAAAGACAGACAGGCGTAACAGTATGCACGTAAGCATCGCACTAGCATACACAAACAACCGACAAACACAGAGTGAAGGTGAGTAACTTAAATACACATGGTGATGAACTAAATGATGAACAGCTGTGATAAGTGTCCATGGAAACAAATGAGTGGTGGGAAACAAAGACAAAGAACAAGTGACTGATGAAAACAAAACTAAAAGTCCATAAAAACTAAACTTACTGAACATAAGTGTAACATAACGCCCCCTCAGAAAAGATACACCGTCGCTCTGTAAAAGCAGACTAGAGAGGAAAGGTGGGAGCTCTGGAGGTGGCGAAGGGATTGTGATAGCAGGCGGCAGAGGAATGGTGGCAGACGGACGACGAGACCCCGGCAGCGATGATGGTAGATGTCCGATGGCACAAACCCAAAGACGACAGCCCACGGTGAAATTGAGGGAGGGAGGAGCCAAGGTAGAGTAGAGGCTGTTCAGCGGCGATGAGCATCTGAGGTGGAGCAAGAGTACTGAGGACTGAGGCGATGACGGTGACCGAAGGGAAGGAGGAGCTGCAGCCATGGGGGTGGAGGAACGGAGCGTAGAGGAAGGTGGAAGCGGTTTGACAACTGACCAAGGGGGAGCCGGTGGAGTCGAAAGTGGGAAGAGGGAACCTGGTGGAGTCGAAACACAGAGAGTGTCTGGTGGAGCCGAAGGTGGGAGGAGCCAAGGCGTAGCCGACAGGTCAATGGGCCAAGATGGAGCGTGGTGATCAGAGGCAGAGCCACGAGATCCACTAACTCAGGCGCTGATGGTGGTTGCTCGACGTCACCGTATGGCATTTAAGGAGATTGCGAAGGGCTGCAAACTTCCAGCAGAGGAGGGGCTGGGGGACTGGCTGAGAAGGGCGGTGACGGAGGCAGATGGAGACTTGACAGGGTCGAAGGTAATAGTACATAGTTCATTAAGGTCCTTTTGCGGTCTAGAAACAGCGATGAGGGTTCAGAGAAACCTGATAAATCACAGTCCAACAAGTTCTTTGTGCTGTATAGAAACAGTGATGCGGAACATGAAATGGGGTGGGAGACGATACCTCCGCACTGAAGCCCATCAGCCGTTCCTTAGTCTCCATTTCAACCATAGAGAATATTTCCACCAATTACTGATTACTCTTTACATGCAGTTCAGATTTGGGTCTTTCTTTTGGAACTCCATTTATCGTTAACTTTGACTTCTGAAACTATATTACACACTATGAAAAGTAATATTTGAGGATAAAAGCTTCATATTTGCTGTGTTCAAGTAATTCTGAAGTCTTGCAAGGAAAAGTAGAGTGAACTCGTTTTGCAACAAGTTTCACTCAACAGGACTGGATGCACCTCATTTACCGCTATCGGCTCTTTGATGTTCGGGAAGTTTAAACTGTCGGAAGTCTGTGCAATGTGGGGTTGACAGCCTAATTATCCAAGCAGAACACAACCGCTTATTGCAAAACATCTGAATCCACAAGCCTGACTGAACATGTTGCTATAGGTGTGTATGTGTGTATGTGTGTATGTGTGTGTGTGTGTGGGGGGGGGGGCACATTTTACATTTTATGATAACTCAAGTGCTGTGCATGTCTTCAAGACAAGAGAGAGAGAACATTCTTTTGTAGTACAAATAATAACAACAGACATAAATTGAACCCTGTTTGGTAGCCCACTGTTATGAAAACTGTAGCCTCCCAACCTATAAGCTACTGAAAACAAAGCAATTAAATTATAGGTTATAGATTACTTTTTTCAAAAAGTAAATATCTATACTATAATCTACCAGAAAAAAGCTGCTAACACCACTGAAGCTATTTAAGGGCTATGTATCAAACTCAAAACATTATAATCTGAGCTAATGATAAGAATATGATAAAGAAAAGGGGGACAACATTTTAAATGAGTTTAAAACACGTGCCAAGTTCACAGAAATTGACTTTTTTTATTCATGAGTCTTAGAAAAAAGTCATGGTTTTAATGAGAAAATGTGTATATCAATAACAAAAAATACACTTTTTAATCAAATATAATATATTATTAACTTTTTGAATATTTGTAGCATATTACATTTTACAACATTCAACTTAAATGATATTTGACATTGAGTCTTCATGACATCATTTCCAGTTAAAGGGTATTCATTCATATATCTCCATTATAATATAAGGATAGTTGAACCACCCTGATACGTTTGCTTGACTTAAGTATAATTAACAATTTTAAGAGATTTTTTTTTAAATATGTTTATCAAACAAAAGGTGTATTCAAGTCCATATAAGTACTGTATAAAGTGCAGAATTATTTTATTTATTAAATAAATAACTATATCCACACGACCCAAAAAAGTTAAACAGGGTTCACAGTTTTCAGGGGAATCAACCTACAAATTGCTAACTTATACCTGTAGTTGTCAAAGATTCAGCAATAATACACTGGGGAGAACCAGGACCCCATTGGAGGACAGAGGAAATAATAAAGATGTGAAAAGGGGAGATGTCGGGGACAGTTGGTGGAGGTCACTCGCTCTCACCTTGGGAGTTCTTGGCGGAAAATCTCTGACAGGTTTACACATATCCAGCCTCTCATGCACAAATAAACATGCAGACGTCGGACAGCTTGGGGGTTTGGACGCGCTCTGTGGGGAATTCCAGGCTAATGCTAATGCCAGTTCATCACTTTAGCTATAGACCAAACAGCCACGAATCTGCAGAGGCTGCATATGGTCCAAGGTTAAAGAGTTATTGGCCTGAGAATGCATTTGAATTGACTCTGGCTGAGATTTCATGTTTGCTGTACATATTTGAGCACCATGGCAGTGACCTTAACAGTCAGATGGACACATGCATAATGCACACAGGTCAGAGATGATATATTTATCTTTACCAACAGACATTGTGTTGAGGTAGACAGCAAACAGCAAACAATACAGTGTCCAGGCTGAATCTGACTTTAACAATTTTATTTTAAAGTGCCAATATTATGATTTTTTCGAAAATTACCTTTCATGCAGTGTTTAATATTGCCTAGCTGTTTGATCTTTGAAACTTTTCAGACTTTTGACTTACATTGACAAAATGCACAATATATGAAGTTATTTTCTCCCCAAACTCTTAACTCATGTACGAACCTACATATGTTTGTAACAAATTTGCATTATTATCGCCTGTGTTCTTCATTGGCTGCCCAAAAAACAACGTTTACTTGTATACTCTTAAAAGAAAGAAAAAAAACTAGCACATCATTTACTACTATGTGCCTGTAGAAGAAACTGTTTATCATACAGAATTTGGGCAGTGGAGAGCCTGTGAAACACGTGTCACTGTCATTTCCGTATCCTGAGTGTTGTTTTCCTGCAGAGTAACATGAATAATAATCAGGTTGGCTGTAAAGATGCACAATTTATTTACTGTCAAAAAAGATACATTTCACATTGCTCAGTGAACCAAAAACATCCTGTATTCACAAGTCTTACAAATCATATGGTCATGCTAACTGAGTGAATGCGGTTAAAGAAGTCCCCGCACATAATAGAATATGCATACCGTATAAATGTTTTTACAACTAAGCAATTACAGTGAAAGTGAATGCGGCCAATACATAAACGTTAAAATACTCACTGTTTCAATAGTATGACCACACGACATATGCATGTTAAGCTGACTTTAGTGTTGAAATAACTGCTAACAAGTTAGGCCTACATTTTAAAACTTTGTTACCAAGACAATGTTAAACTGTAACTTGTTTATGTAGTGTACTTCAAATCATAAAAGCATATTTAAAAAAAATATATGTATAGTTGTGGATAATATTAAATGCACACATAAGTGTAATTAAAGAGAGTACACTTTTATGACTATTTCTAAATACACTAAGGCACACTTTGAAAATGTGCACTTTGTATTAATGCTAAATTAAAAGTAATATTTTTAAGTACATTTTAAATCATTGTGTTTTAATCGTTTGCCATGCTCTACAGAAGTAAACTTATTTGATGTGTTAAGTACTTTTACGCATTTTTTTTTAACTGTAGTTTGTTATTCAATGTTACATAAATGTAACGGATGTAGGCCAGTAAAAGCTGCGCGTGTAAACCTCACTCCCCAGGCCTCAAGAGGCATGCTAGCAACTGACGCTAGCGGCAGCGGTCTTTAGCGTCCTTGTTAACGCGCCTGCCTCTCATGCCAGTGACCCCGGTTCGTATCCCGCCCGGATCGGGTCGAGAAGGACAGGTTACATTAATGCCGTGTCCGGTTTCACAGTTAAAAATAATTGCAACATTAAACTATAATACAATTCAATTTCATTTCAGTTAACATTGCACTTAAATATAATATTACTGTAATTTCTTCTTTTAAAAGTATGCTAAAGTGTACTTTTTTTTTTTTTTTACAAAGAACCCGCAAATCACTGTAAAAGTATTGATTTAAACAGATTTACAGCTCAATAATGCACATGCCGCCGTGCACAGGCGTGTGCAGGAAATGGGCTACAGGTGCCGCATTCCCCAGGTCAAGCCACTTTTGAACCAGAAACAGCGGCAGAAGCGCCTGACCTGGGCTACAGAGAAGCAGCACTGGACTGTTGCTCAGTGGTTGCATGTCATTCGGAAATCAAGGTGCCAGAGCCTGGAGGAAGACTGGGGAGAAGGAAATGCCAAAATGCCTGAAGTCCAGTGTCAAGTACCCACAGTCAGTGATGGTCTGGGGTGCCATGTCAGCTGCTGGTGTTGGTCCACTGTGTTTTATCAAGGGCAGGGTCAATGCAGCTCGCTATCAGGAGATTTTGGAGCACTTCATGCTTTCACCTGCTGAAAAGCTTCATGGAGATGAAGATTTCATTTTTCAGCACGACCTGGCACCTGCTCACAGTGCCAAAACCACTGGTAAATGGTTTACTGACCATGGTATTACTGTGCTCAATTGGCCTGCCAACTCTCCTGACCTGAACCCCATAGAGAATCTGTGGGATATTGTGGAGAGAAAGTTGAGAGACGCAAGACCCAACACTCTGGATGAGCTTAAGGCCGCTCTCGAAGCATCCTGGGCCTCCAGAACACCTCAGCAGTGCCACAGGCTGATTGCCTCCATGCCACGCCACATTGAAGCAGTCATTTCTGCAAAAGGATTCCCGACCAAGTATTGAGTGCATAACTGAACATAATTATTTGAAGGTTGGCTTTTTTTTTTGTATTAAAAACACTTATTTTATTGGTCGGATGAAATATGCTAATTTTTTGAGACAGGAATTTTGGGTTTTCATGAGCTGTATGCCAAAATCATCAGTATTAAAACAATAAAAGACCTGAAATATTTCAGTTGGTGTGCAATGAATCTAAAATATATGAAAGTTTAATTTTTATCATTACATTATGGAAAATAATGAACTTTATCACAATATGCTAATTTTTTGAGAAGGACCTGTATATGTTATCAAATTAAGACTAACATTTCCGCTTTTTAATCCTGAAGT
The DNA here is from genome assembly GCA_030578275.1 of Meda fulgida. NCBI lineage: Eukaryota > Metazoa > Chordata > Actinopteri > Cypriniformes > Leuciscidae > Meda > Meda fulgida. The sequence continues at coordinate 19,238,144 of CM060637.1, forward strand.
AACCTCACCCTTCTTTTGTGAAACTATTTTTGTAGTAGCTGTAGAATGAGCTTAGCTTATATTGAACCCAGAATATTCCTTAAATGTAACTGTCATTTAGAGTGAAAACAAGCATATTCTCGTTTTCACCACATTAAAAGCCAAGTGTAAATGCATCTATTATGACTGGATCACTGAAGCCGTTTCCTATCTGTTTGACAAAAGCGGCGGCGATACCACATTGCTGGAGGATCTGGAACACTCTTGGCTTTAAAACGTAACGACAGGCAATGAGAAACTAATGAATAATTTACAAAACCGCAGACTTACAACTGATACGATGCGACAGTTCATTCAAATGCATGTCAAGGCAAGCCTCTTCCTCTTAACCTTCAATCGGAAGAGAAGATCCCGCTTGTTGAAGGAGCAAAGGCTAAATGCAAGAACACGAATCCCAAATGCTCAGCTATGCTACGCTAATGGCATTGAGCAGTGTGAACTTGAGATCACTGGCAGATGTTTCCAGTAGTACAGCGTGTGAGCTGAGAGACTGTCAAGGTAATGAGTATTGATTGGGATTTGTCACGGTGGAGCTCTGGGAGGCAAACGTGGGCTTGATCAGGAGGGTTAGCGGAACCGGGAAACCGGCGGACGACAGATTCTCATACCCATCTGAGCTCTTCAGCATACATCTCAGCAATAAGTGTGTGCGTTCTGGATATAAACCCTGGCAAAGGAAACGGACCCTTCATTTGAGGTTTATATGGCTCTTGTGACACTATCAGCTGAGCAATATTGTTTTTGGTTATTTTTATGTTCAAAACTACTAAACACACATCATGTGTTCCATTAGATGAGCGCAAAAGCTTGTCAGAAAGTAACCAAAAATGGCATATAGCTCTCACACACACACACACACATGCATAAAAAGTATTAACATATTTACCTTGCACGTTAAATACATCTTAATCAGTATGTTTTAAAATACTTGTACATTTATTTTTTTGTACAAAATGTTTTATGAATTATTCCTTTATAAATGAAATTTACATTTTACAACTTTGACTTGTCAAATAATTGGATCTTGTAGAATAATTTCTGGTTTTGTTTTCTTTTACATGTTATTTAGACCACATGATTTTTTGGGCATTAAAAATAAGTTTTTTTTTTTCTTTTTCAAGTGTTAATAAGCAATGAAGCATGTTTTGTTATTTATTTTTTTTATTATTATTTTTTTATTCTAAGAAAGAGATAATGCCAAACTAGAATTTTAAAACATGGTCATAGAATATGTGTATTCAAGTATCTGCATAAATAACAGCATAAAGATGGTTTGTACCTGTCTAAGTGGATGGTCCTTTTCCAGGACAAGCTGTACTTTTGTGAGACAAACAGTGGGTTGGATTTTCATCTGTTTTGGTGGAGAATGCAGGCAGTCTAACTAGCCCCTGAGAAATGGCTGGCCTGCCAGCTGGTTGGGTAATGACAAGAAATGTTGGCAAGCAAACAAGGTATTCCTCCCTGAGGGAGACAACAGATGTGTTTAATTCATCACCTGGATCGCTGAGATGCAAGTGATGTCAAGTGGAACCGCAGCGGTTCCAGTTTGTCTTAATAGGGACCAAAAGAGAGGAAGAGAAACAAATAGAAGAGATGGTCAGAGTTTTTATATATAACTTTTTTGAGGAAGCTAAACTGTTGACAAGTTTTTAGATAGATAAGTTCTTTAAAAATGTATTTGGCCTTACAGTTATTTTCTATACTTGAAGAGCTCTTTTCCAAAACGGGATAAAAACCATTTTTGTAAAAAATGAGTTTGTCATGTCATTTTGCTGTGTTCTGAACCTATTCACTGCTCCATCAACGTTTCATGCCAAATCGCTATATGTCCTTGTTTAAAATGTACTGCAAGATCCAGCTATTTTCCAAACCGGGATAAGCGCCAAACCTATTTTTAGCCTAAACGCGATAAATCCTCTCTCGACCAATCAGAATTCAGTGAGCGCTCTACGCAATCCAACACGGCGGCGCTCTGAACAAACTAGAGGTTTGTTTATGTTCATTCATTCATCAAAATGAGTGATAACACTTTTGATAGCCTTGATGAGCCAGTGAGACCTTTTCCTGGGGGAAGAAAACGCCGACTGGACAAAGAAAATCATCAGAAAGAACAAAAAAAGAAGGCCCGTCACTCGGGTGGCGCGATAATACCAACAGTGGGATGTAAACAAAGTTGCCGCAAAAGGTTTCTGTCAGGCCGAGAGGCTGTCGCCGGACGATCTGATAAACACAATCTACCATAGCAACTTATCATGGTCAATATAAAGGCCAGTCTATCTCGTTTATCTATCTGTAGGCATACGTAGAACTAATCAGTACTTTTCATGTCACATTAGCATGACATTACTTTTTTCACCGAATGACTATTAGCCTAAATGTGTTACTAAATTTAATTTATATTAATTTATACGAGTCCCTGATTATATGTTGCATGTTTTTTTTTTTTTTTTCAAAGACAAACCATACATTTTTTTTAAAAACTTGATGGATTTATAGCGTTTTGGAAAAAACTTGATGGATTTATAGCGTTTTGGAAAAAACTTGATGGATTTATAGCGTTTTGAAAAAATAAATAAAATGATCTTTGAATTTATCATAAACAATATTGTTGTTTGATTTAATAATCGTTGTTCAACGTTCAGACTGAGCCAAAAAAACATTTTAACAGGATAAATTGAATATTCACAAAATGTGTGGGTCTAGGTAAAAAAAATAATTTTCCTGAAAACTATTAAACGGATTTATAGCGTTTTGGAAAAGAACTCCTCACTTTTTCCCTGAAATAAGATATTATCATTATTATTATACAAAAATATATATTATTTGTATATATACAAATTAATATATTAAATACAATCATTTTAAATATTAATTTAACTAAATAATTAATAACTTTAATACGACTGGAGGTCAACGGTCTGCTTTAGGATACTAATATTATGTTAATTAACAATAAAGTCAACTTTATTATTGTTACTAAGCTCACTTATCTGTAAAGCTGAAAAGAATCGATAGCTGATTAAAGGGTTAGTGAAATTCTGTCATTAATTACTCACCTCGTGTCGTTTCAAACCCATTAGACTTTATCTCAAAGGACAACTTCAACAACTTCACAGCTCAAATCAAACTGTGAAACCAGCAACAGTGCCGTGCACGTTGCACATGACGGTCTTTTGACATAACACGATCCAACGTATGTTCACCACAAACCAAAAGGTGTCTCCGGGCATTTTTTCAACCACAATCAACATTCATCTTGGATAATGCGCAGTTTTGTTTGCAAGTGGCGTGCATAACCTGTTTAGATGCAATAGTGCATTTCAACAGGGTGTAATTAAGTAAGCAAAGCCATAAATATTTATGCTGTGCATTTCCTTGTGATATTAAACTTGCATACACAAAGAGGATTGTGAAGTCCAACCACAGGAAAGTGATAAGACAACTAAATAGATCACTTAATATAGGCAATATGTTATTAAATGCTGTAGAAATGCTGTGGATGGCATGATTAATGTTCTCCATGGCTTTATCGCATATATTTAGTGAACTCTGCATTATTATACACACAATATACACACCAATTATATGCACAATGGAATCATGCAAATTCCGGCATTGAATGTACCTCTGTTAACATACAATAAGATTTGAAGATATAATGCAATTGTATAAAATTCTTTGTGCCATCCTTCACAAAGTGATTTTTTTTTTCACTCTAGATTTTGGCAGACCACCCATGAGGCTTTTTCGAACAATGCAGTGATTTTGTAAGGAATAAAAAAGAGAAATCTGTAAATAAATAAATAAATAAATAAAGCTTGCACTATTAGAACTTTTGTCTGGGCGGCTCTTAAAAGCGACTGTGAGAAACAAAGCCGAATGGAAATTTGAGGCTGTCTTTCAGTCGACGGTCTTCTCTGAATTTTACCAAAGAGACAGAAAGACCCTGTTTGTGAACTCTGCTAACTGCTTGTGAAATCCATTTGAGTTTCAGTTCTTGTTGTAAATCTCTCTATTCTTGTTGTATTTTTTTTTATTTATTTGAAAAAGCTTTTATCTTCCCGCCTTGACTTGTTCTCTTGAATCTAATTCGAGATTGATTATTCTTTCCACATCAGGGTCAAACTGGATGTGCGTTGTTTCTTATTTAGCAGCCCCAGCAGTGTGCCGCATTATCAAAAACATTGCAAATCAAATAGAAACAATATTGTAGCCTAAATATTTGAATTGTGAATAGGATCATACAACAATAACAGTAGTTTTCATTGGTTTCAATTCAGAAATATGTCACATTAAAGAATTAAAATTAGTTGTGAATGATTTTTAATCTTTATTTTTTAAAACAAAAATAAAGGTTGTGGTGAGGAATCTACAATGGAAGTGAATAGTTTTTTGGAGCATTTAAAAGGCAAAAATGTTAAGCTTCTACTTGTATAAACAATTACATTATTATTATTATTATTAATTCATTAAACTTGTGTATTAATTGAGCTGTATAGTAGTTACATTTCAAATGAATATTAATTTGACAAACTGGCCCTATTCAAATGCATTGTAAAGGCCTCACTAATAACCTTTTCTTTCTTTTTTTAAGTAGGGACAAAACGATTCATTTTGTGGTGAAATTATGTGATAAATGTTGTCAGTTGAGTCTAACTTGAACTCTGAATATTCCTTTAAGGTGAGCAATGCATGTTTAAATCTGAAAAGTTCTGTCTGAAAAACTATTTTCCGATGCTTGTCTCAACAAGTCCGAAGGATTGTTAATAGCAGATTGGATTATATCTATTCAAAAGGGGATTTATATTTAGTCCGTTTAGATCTTAAGAAAAATGAATGGATAATACAGTATAACAGTACAAATAGTCCCTTTCCACTTTAAAATTGTAACATTTTAAATCCTTTATTGAGTCTTTGACTCTTTTACCAGTAGCAAGTGGCAACTTTTTCAACCTGGTATGCTGTTACATTCTAACAGCTCTTGCAGATTTTCTAGCTCGTGAAATTACCCACATGCCAACCAATCAAGACTCATACATAACAATGGCAGTGATTCATTTCAATAGTGTCTAGGTGCCAAAACTGTTGTGCATCATCTCACCTGAACTCCTCCATAACTGAAACATTGAGGAAATTAAATCATTTGAGGACAGTGACAAACATATTAAGTAAACAAACTCTATATCCGTGTTGTAGGTAAATGGTTAGTTCATCCAAAAATGAAAATGATCCCATAATTGACTTATTCTCAAGCAATCCTAGGTGTAAATGACTGTCTTTCAGTCGAACACAATCGGAGTTATATTAAAAAAAATAGCTCTTCCAAGCTTTATAATGGTATTCGCTAGATTTTGAAGCACAACAAAGCGCATCGATCCATCATAAAAGTAATACGACTTCAGTGGATTAATAAAGGCCTTATGAAGCAAAGTGATGCATTTTTGTAAGAAAAATATCCATATTTATAACTTTATAATCACTGGCTTCCGGTAAAGGCAGTACACGAGTCTAGTTCTGGCGGAAGAGTGACCTCTGACCTGACGCATGATGTATTGATGAACGCGGAAGTGCAGAGGATAGAGCAAAACAAACCACTGGTCAGGAGTCACTTTTTTGGGCTTTAAAAATTCATCCATGCTCTATTCACTCCCATAATAAAGCTTGGAAGGGTTAGGATGTTTTTTAATATAACACTGTGTTTGGGTGAAAGAAGAAAGTTATATACACCATATACATTATGAGATCATGTTCATATTTGGGTGAACTAACCCCTTAAGACCAGCTCATCTGAGACCAGAAGAGCATGAAGCCCAAGTCAAGACCGAGTCAAAACCTTCCCAATGAAATCATGATCTTGGGCTCTCAACAACTACAACACTGCCTTAAGCTACACATAAAACAAATAAATTACTAATTAAATTGAAAAAAAAAATCACCTGTATAGAACTGGGAAGTGTGATTTAGTTGATACCAGATCGTTTGGGTCTGAGTCAACGCCAATACCAGACTAGGTCGAGTCTGAGGCAAGGCCACATCTTCAAGAGGGTCGAGTCTGAGTCAAGACTGAGTCCAAATGCTCCAGAGTACATGAAAACACGAGACCACATCGAGCCTTGAGTACTACAATGCCTTGTTACACATAAAAACAACAAGGGCATTAAAATGAATATGAAATAGACAAATCCCCATACTTAAAGCTGCAGTCCGTAGCTTTTCCTCTTTGTCGCCATCTCTGTTCGAAATCTGCAATTGCAGTTATTCGCGGACTGTCAAGTGCGCTACTGTTACATAATTGAACCATTGAAATATCTGACCTGTCCAGCAGAAAAAAAAGCTGTATCTGTGTTTTGAAGGGGTTCAAAACGAACGCAGAGCTCAATAGGATAATTTTTAACGTCAGCTTTAAATCATTTAAATATCATGGGGAAGTAAAAAAGCTTTATGTCAGTGATGAAGATGAGAAAATATTATTTGAGTTTGAGTGTAAGCCAAGACATAGGCTGATTCTTTGCTGTAACAAATGCTCCATGAAAATATGAGACAAAATTTGCCTTTCTAGCTAATGCAGTTTGGTCGGCCTCATTTGTTGTTAGCTCCAGACACTGGGAGTCTAAGCGTTGAGAATCTGTGCTAGTAACACAAATATTGAATGTTCAGCCCCAGGTAAGGCTTTTTGATGTTTGCTCTGGTATTGGAAACATGAACTAGCAGTATGTCTTGCAGACCACCACCAAGCAGTAGACCGTAGGCGTTTTGAGTGATACTGTGCAGATTTCTTTCACGGCAGAGGGCGCGTAGGGTAAAATGCATTTGTAGCAAGACAACAGTCTCAATGGTTGTGTTTAGAAAATAAATCAAGATCTAGCTAATAGAAAAGAGCACATTGTATGAGCTTGAACTCTCCGTTAGCTAGCATCACCACACACAGGTAGACAGGCCTCAGGGCTTCAGAATTCAGGATCTTGTCAAAAGATTAGCCAGTGTCTGTGATCACAGAGAGTACAGGACATTTCCCTAACCCCGAACCGCCATACGTTGTATTTCTTTGTAGTCATTTCATGCTCAAATAAATAACTCCAAATGTGGGGCAGTGCCCCACAATCCTTTCTCCCTCATCCTCCCCACATCCTCTGTTTTCCGTCTCCGTGTGGATGAGCACAAGCACTGTCTTTTTTGGGGGTGGGGTGAGGGATTACGTTAAGCCTAAACTCGGAGAGACCAGGCCTTATCTTGCCGGCAGCAGCTCAGTGCACCAGAGAGGGTGAAAGATAGAGAGGAAGAGAGAGGGGGGCTTGTAAGAGACAGTTTCAGGCAAAAAGAAAAAGCCAGTAACCATGGCTAACGGAAATATACAATATATCCATTCACTTCACACTTCTCCCTTCGGCAGATTTGCTCATCTTTGTGTTTCAGCACTGCCTGTTTTCTAAGATATTTGAGCAGTTTTGGATCTGAGTAGAATAGATCCTTCTTTTAATAGTATGGAGTTCAGTTTGGGTAGACATCATATTTAATTTGATGTTTGAGAAATAATGAAAACATGTCTTTCAAAGGCAGTACACACTAATAGAGGGACTTTTCTTTGGCAAGAGTGTCATTGACCCTAACATTCTCTTGGAAACTCAATTGTTAAGAAGAAAAGCATTACATCGTTATCACTGTCTAACACCAAGAAAAGGTTCAATCAAACCTTTCCCTGGGCCATATGGCTGTCCTTCCTCCACTCGATTCTACCAATTGCCAAATCTTCTATTATGTCTACATTATTCATAATTATGACCCACCCTCTTCCAAACTATTTCCTGGTGAAAATCATCCCAGTGGCTTGCCCAGACAATAGGCGGACAGCAGCAGGAACAAGGCCCCCCTATATCAGGCTGCCACCCCATTCACCTGGCCTAATTACCTTGGCCCTTTGAGGGCTGCAATCCTGAGAGAGGCCTGGGCCCCTGGGGTCCTTAAGGAACTCCGATTTCCACACTACCATTACACAAGTAACTGCTTTTCGAGCAACTCCTAAAAACAGCACAGCGTACCTTAATGTATCTCAATGAATCCAACACAATCACTTTTGGGACTTGTTAGTCGCTAGCAAGCGGTCATGCATTTCTTACTATATATAAGAGGTCTTATCCAGTCCAGAAATAAATGATTTATGATTTCATGAACTTGTTAAAAATAACATCTCACAGGGAGGTCAGTTCAATGTGGCAGAGCGTACAGTTACAGGATTGTTAGTATTTGTTGTTAAGCCTCATTAACTTCAATGTTGCTTAAAGCTCAACGATGAACTCTATAAAATATGAGCCGTGATTTATGGGGCACTAACTGCGGCAAAAATAAGCCACAGTCATCAAACATTGGGAGGCTTAAAAAGCTTTTTTTTTTTTTCAATGACTCGGCCGAACATGGGGGTTTGGAAGTATTAATCATAGGAGCTTTATGCCGGGCTTTTTGTCTTGGAGAAGCAACAGCCTCTGGACAAAAATGCTTACAAAAGCCCAGACCCCTCTGTCAAACAATACAACTCCTCCAAAGAGTGAGTTACTCTGAGGAAAAATAAATAGGACAAGTTTTAACAGCTCATTTCTCAAATCCTTTTGCTGTACCAGGAAACGGCAAGTTCTAATCGAATGTATCCACATTGTCCTAGAAAGTGCTGTGTGAAAGCTCACCATCACCAAAAATTCCGAGCCCAACATGTCAGTTTGTGGAGTAACAGTAAATCAACAAGGACTAGTACACTATGGAATATGGCTATCTGAAGTGTTTCTTTAAAGAAACATTTTAGGTTCAATATAAGTTAATTTTAATTGTTTGTGATATCAACAATGAACAATTAACATTCTACTACACTCTTTTAGCAAAAGAAAGTTGTATGGGTTTTGAACAACAATGGTGAATAAATGATGACAGAATTTCCATGTTTGGGTGAGCTATTGCTTGGAGTAAAACAGGGAAGTGGCATGAGCACCATGAAAGATGGACAAGACAATGGCTCTTTCTTTAACTATCCTGATCCTATCAGCTCATTCCTGAGCGTACAGATGAAAGCATGTCCATAATTGGAGGCAGGAGGGGGGGGCTCGCGGATGTACTGAAAGCAAAGAAAAGAGAAAGTAATAGGAGGAGTGGAACAGAAATGGCTTTAATTTCTTTAAATAAGGCAGATGAAAACAGCCCAGACTCTCCCATCCATTCCACCAAAGTATGACTTGACTGACATCAGTGACACTAGACTCCTACGCTAATAACCTCTCATTGTGTGGGGGTCTTTGTCCCGATTATAATGCTTCTTTGGTGAAACTCTTCCTGGTCGTAACTGTGAGAAATCACATCAGTCAATTATAGAAGCAGTAACCATTTTCAAAGTAATTACAATCAAATCGGTTGCTAGTCAATACTCTCTCCAGGCTGTTGAGGTTAGGAGGCCTGGATCATGGCCCAAAGGGCCTATGGCTAAAAACAATTAAGGCCTGTTGCCCTTAGTGCAAACCCCTTATCCTGTGTTAAGTGGCAAAGTCAATTTGGCCAAATGTTAACATTAGAACAAATAAACAAATCTTAAGTATCTAAAAGTGGGATTGGATGCAGAGGTCCCTGTCGTTCACCTGCCTATGGGAGTCCCTGGCCAGTCTCCTAAGGCTTAAGAGATCCCTGGAAGCCTGAGGCCCCAGGACACTGGTAAAATATATAATCCATCCCATAATTCAACAATTCTTAAGTGCCAACTTGGCTATTGGGTAAAATTATCCAATAGTGTCAGGGTTAGAACCAGTTCCCAAATTACCAAGAACCAGGGATTCGATAAGACACATGCACTTCGATTCCATTTAACGATTCCTGTTTTTGCATTTTAAGGTTATTTTAACCATTCAAGAGAAAGAAAACCTGTGCGCTGTTTAGCCGCCTCTCATACTGAATAGTGAGTTCTCTTCCTGTCTTTTTGCAATTGAACAGACAAATACACATAGGTCAAAATATACTTGTGAACACAGCTGGATATGTCTTAAATGAGCGTAAACAGTTAACAAAGAAAATGCATGTGTAACATTATATTGGATCCGTGCAGCTCTTAAAGTGATATTAGCCTAATATTGCTGCTGTCTTCTCTACAATAACATTGATCAAACAACAAAAGAAAGAAAATTAACTCGCTGTTCTTGACTGAATAACTTTTGTAACTATATTTGTAATGTATATATTGTATGTATGAAGTGCAGTTTTCTTTTTATAGAGTTCACTTGTCTTTAACCCTCTAGGCGCCACGGTCGAGTTTACTCAAGATGCGGCACTGAATAAAACGGCCGATTTTGTCAAATTGGGTCTCAAATTTTTTTCTACCTCCCCTCCACTGGATGGCAGACATGTCATACTTCATCCTCGAATCAAAAAAACGTCATGCTTCTATACAAAATTTTCGAGTTAGAGCGCATTGAATCAGTGCGATCAAAAGCGGAGCTAGTGTGTGAGTGAGCCATTTTATCAGAGCCTCTCCGCAATCGCGGCGACAGTATTGTGGTGGAGACTTTGTCTAATGCCACTGGGTATATTAGACAAGGTTGAAGTATTAGTTAGGAGGCAACGTGGAGGCAAGGTGGGGAGTCGCAATGACAATGACAGTAGTCCGAGCTGTGCACACTCGGCGCGCGCGCGAGGCAGATCTGGCCGTGCTGCTCGTATCATCTCACTCATGATCTGTGCATTGCCGTGGCCAGTGAGCGTTTGAACTAAACAGGTCTACTTGTGTTTGTATGCCATATGAATAATATATATGTGCCCCATACATGGAATCAGAGTGCCTACTGTATTTAGTAAATGGAAAATCTCTACAGCAAAAGGCCAACCACTACATGCATTCGGTTTGTTTCTACCATTTATTAGTAATGATTTACACAGTTTGTTTACTACTTACTATATAACTGAGCATTCAGTATTGTGCAATATAGCATACAGAAGGTGATGGACATTTTTGGGGGAAAGAAGTGCTGCATTTTCTCATTTAAACGTGACTTTTCATGAAAATTCTATAATCCAAGATTGCCGCCACCATATGACGTCATAATATGCATATTAGATGGGGAAATGTAATCCCTACATAAACTTTGGGTCATCCTTAATATTTCTCTAATTTACAGAAAGTCTATCTTATATCACTTTTAAGATATAGCCTTTTTAAGATAAAAAATCGAACGTTTTAGGAAAAAACCTCTGGCGCCTAAAGGGTTAATAATGCCTGAAATGTATATTAGTTAGTCTAGTTGTTTTTGCAGGGATGTATCAGGGGACATATCATGCTAAATCCACTTTTTTAGCCCTTAAATGCATTTTGTTGTATATTTGGAGTGTTTATAAGTACAGAAAAGGTGAAATTAGTCTCTTCAGGTGCTTCGTTGATATCTTTATTTTCTGTTTTGGTCATATTTTGCAACCTGTTCCGATTTTTCTATTCTCTATGACGTTTTTTTGAACAATTACGTCACAGTATTTGCAGCGGAACTGCCAGATAAGGATACGACTCCCGGCCGAACACTTCGAGCAATCCGCCATTTTTATTTCTCGCTACTATTTTGTAGTCCAAGCTCAAGGATGCAGACGTCACAAGTCAAAATGTTTGTTTTTTTAAGTACATGTCTGTAGCAGTATTACTGTTGAGTTTCATCATGACAATGGTCATTTAGCTGCTGTGTTTTCTGATGCTTTTCTAAACGTAGCATATTATCAATACAGATTTTTAGTGGTAAGATTAGACCATAGTCATTTGTCTTGTTAGTGTACTTGTTTTAACAAGATAAATAATCGACTTTCACTTTATTTAGAGGGCTAGATAATCGTATCTCTGCTATCAAACTACAAAAATGACCGAACGGGGTGGAGTTGAACCTAGTGTCACCTCTGCAACCTGGAGAGGGGGCGGGGTATGAAGTGTCTCATTTGCATTTAAAGAGACTGCACCAAAACGAGTTGCTCTCAGACGCACATCAGAAAAGGGGTAGAAAAGGGGCCTGTGGAGCTATAATAATGAGGAATTCAGACCCAAGCATTGCAGTTGCGCTTTATATAGACCACAAATGTATGATTTATATGTAAAAAGGAACGATTTAAAAGCATGATATGTCGCCTTTAAATCTTAGGTAAAAGTTCCATGTGTACGTTTTCTTTAGCCTGTTGATTTGTGTTAATGGTATTCAGCTACGATTATTTGTTTTGCAATAAGACTTAGAATAAATGTGAATGATATATACATGTTTTGTTTTTACCTTATTGGAATAGCAATTAGGAATTGATAAGAATCAGAATAGTTAAAATTCAAACGACACCCAAACTTAATGGTGTCACACATCCTAGTTGGGAAACTTGTAAGTTATTATATTTGGATTAAATACCGAGCCCATGCAGAAAATAAAATAATTTGTAAACAATAAGATAAAGATGTGTAAAGTTTTGATTGCATGTCAACTATTTGTATTGCTGGAGAAATTTTTACTGTCAAAAAGATAGATTTTCTTCTAAAAAATCTTCAAGGAAGAACATAGCAACAATTTAATATATCCTTTGTAAAACTACAGTCTCTCCATCTTCTAGCTTTTCCTCTTTTGCTCATGTCAAACTCCTAACCCAGGACGCAATCTCTTACAAGATCCAAAATCCTATTTTCTTCCTCTGGAGTCCATAAAGTGAATGTCCTACATTATCCTCTGGAATTTCAAGGAGGAATACAAACAGTTATCTCCTTCTCTAATCTCCAAAATTCAGTTTCTTGTTTCCTTGTCCTGGTTTCATAAAACTGTGCAATAAATGGGCTTTTAACCCCAGTTCCAAGTGCTACACCTGGCTCTGACTTAGCTATAAATCTAAAAGAGACGGTGCATCAAAGAAGCCATGAGAATACAGCTAGCTTAAATGCTGCATAGCAAAGTGAGGGAGAGAGGGAGTTTAGGAAGGACTGACAGGTTGAAAATGAAGGATCTTTTACACTGACATTCAGCTTGAGTGGTTGTGGACGTATCACATGTCTTGTCTTCAAATGTTACATTGTGCCCAGTAGAGAGATCGTCCTTGTCTTGCTACAAACATTTACTAGATAACAGGTGTGTCAGCTCTATATCTTTATGTTTGCCTTTTTCTAGATCGAGTTTGCTAGTTTATTAAAATCAGTGTCTTGTGGGGGGTTGCTAAGGTGTTGCTATGCAGTTACTATGTTGTTCTTAATGTTTTATTGCATTGTTATTTGGCTGCTAGGGTGTTTTGGATAGGTTTGAATGCAGGTTGTGTAGGTTTTAATGTAGGTTTTTGGATTTGGATGGTTATTAAGGAAGTCATTAGGTCGTTTCTATGGCATTGCTATACAGTTACTAGGATGTTCTTATTTTTGTTAGTGTATCAGTTGCTAGAGTTTTCTGGGCAGTTGCGAAGGCATTGCTAAAGTCTTCTAGGTGTTGTTTGGGAATTGTAAGGTGGTCTCTAATATTTTGCTAGGTGGTTGCTAAGGCATTGCTATGTGAATGTCATGGCATTACTATGCATTTAGTTTTTTTATGCATTTTAATGCTAGACTCTTCAGGGGTGCGTTTCCCAAAAGCATTGTTAGCCAACTATGGTCGCAAGTTATGTCATTATCAGCATAGTTAAATGAGTCTGTGTTTCCCGAAAACATAGTTCTAACGAACATTCGCAAACAGCATTGCAAAGTTGTGTGGTTGTAATGACAGCTCTCGACCTGTGGTTAGATGCATAGTTTCTTGTTTGCATGACATGTGGACTCAATAAATCCTTATCTTGAGCCAAATAAGCAAGCTGACATTCAGTACAATCTATATATTTTATTTAGAATACATACAAATGTAATTTACGTCTTTTAGGTTGTCAAGAGATTTAAAGCGTACTTTTTGATGAGTGTGCATGTGCGAACGTGCTCTACTAAGTAAGAACAAGACTATGATTGAATCTGGAAATAAAGCAAAATAACTGTAAAAAAAAACATTAATTCGATCTCAAACATATTAATTAAAAGAAGTTATTACTCCAACACCTGCGTGACATCATTAACCAACGTGGTTGAACGACTAATTTGCGACGTATGGTTTCGGGTAATTTCTTCAACGACGCATCGTACTATGGTAGTTAAGCAGTGAGTTACGTCGTTGTACGGGAAACGCACCCCTGGATGGTTGCTATGGCACTACAGCTATGTGTTTTGGTTGATTGTGTGGGCATTAATATGGTCTTGTGGCCAGTTGTTAAGGCATTGGGCACTTAGGTAGTTGTTAGGGTGTTGCTTAGCGACTGCTAGGTGGAAGGGCCATCAAGTCAAGTTTTTAATGCATTTTTTCATGTTTTGTTGTCTGCCAGGAGAAATGTACAAGCCTGTACACTTGAAAAGTAATAGCACACTTCAAAGTTTTAACATATCATTTGAGATATAATTCATGCCCATTGCAACTGTGCAGTTTAAACTTAAGGTTAGATGTCACTAAACCCCATGAGCAATAGCAATCCTTGCCTAAGTACTGCTAATTAATAGAAGGAAAGTCTCACAGAGTGTAATGGAAGTGTACATAGAAAAAAATATATATATTAACAAGTTTCATGTCCATTTCCTGTTATCTCCTATAATCAAATCCCATTGCAAACATAGACATAATTTGATTCGCAACTACAGAATCCTTACAGCGTCGAAGCAAGACAGACTGTGATAATTATTCTGAGACTCCTTCACCTGTGACAGGCAGCTTAAGAGGGCCCCAGATATCCGCAAAGCAATCGCCTTGAATTGCTCACTGCCTCTCAGTTACCATAACGGCTGCCTCGCTACAATCTGCCCCCTAATCCCCAGCCCTGTTCGCTTCAGAGACCTCTGACAGTTGCAGCTGATGCCTTGGCAAGAGGCTTCATTTCCATCCCTGCAAATAACTAGCAAACACCCTCCATACAAATGAACTCCTTTTTCACAGGCGTAGGAATCCAACCCGCCCACTTCCACCAAAAAACGAATATTCCTTGTTCACTCAAGGGTGAAAATTAAACTCCTATTGTACACTACTTATTACAAATTGTATAAGCCCCTTCAATCTTCTGGGCAAGTCAGGTGCCAGTGACTACATTTGCATTTTCTCAAGAAATGGATAATGGTAAGACTTTTTAGGAAAAATTGTCAAAGGTCCATCAGGCTTTTTTGAAATGCATCCATTACCAATACCAATCTTTTAAATGTTGGCTATACGAAGTGCTAAGATGATTTATGGCACCAAGGATCATATTTATGGGGGAATGTCTTGAAGATGTCTCTCGAGGGTTGGGAAGTATCTTCTTTCAATGTCACGGTCTCCATTGAAACGTTCAACAGTCCCAGTAAGTATAAGCCCTGTGGGACACATTCAATGGTAGTGCAAGGAGTACCGGGATATGGATTTTTCCATCTAAATCCATATTTATATTGACAATCAGTGCAATCAAGCATATTGAGATTAGTTCAAGTGAGCCCACAAGTTCAAGGACACCTGATCCTGATGTGTGGTGACGGTAGCCATGCTGATATACAACAGCGCCAAGTATATAATACTTCAGCCGGCGGTCAGTGCGGAAATATTAACCAGGACTCTCGCAGGCAGACAACAAGTGATTGAATGTCAACTGCAATCCAAAAGAACCTCCGAAAGTAGGACAGATGAAACCCAAACCCTGCCTAAAAGACAACGCCGCTTGTTAGTTTAGGAAAAAAATACGATCACATAAAATTAGAGCACCACTGCTACTCTAAGTCATAGTTTTTTTCCCTCTGCTATTCTTGGAGAAGGTTCCAGGAAGCACTGAGTTTCATCCTGAACAAGCCCCTTTTTGTGTTCACTGTGCCCTGAATTCCAATAAAGGTCAATGTGAGAACGAGCCAGATATACCGGAGTCTAGCTCTTTTTTTTGCTTTTAACAGTCACAAAGAGGCTCTACGGTTTCAGACGGTGAGTATGATTGGTTGATTTGATATGATGTAATGTAAGCTGTGCTTGTTAATCAAACATATTGTTCAGCTTCTAGTGCCTTGGCCTCAACCCAGATTGATTATTTTATTGCACGCACACATATTCAGAGTTCTGATGGCATATGAATTAGAGCAGCGCACAGAGAGATTTCTCTACAACTGAGCAAGTGGGCGTACATGTGAGTGCTTTAGGTGTCTGTAAACCTAAGCCACCGTGAGTGTGGGCACATGAGCTCTAAAGGTGATGGACACTTCTTTTTACGCTGGGCGAAAAGGCTCCTTAATGAACCTCCATCCAACTGAAATTTCAAACAGCCTTGAACTGCACAAAAGGCTGCCTGGCAACCTCTCCTCTAGCCTACCGCCATGTGGCAGAGTAGAGACAACACTCCCCTCTCTTTTTCTCTCCCACCAACCCTCATCCACCCCCATGTACCGCTGCCCTTCTGAGCCGTACAACACTTGTGCACTGAGAGCTTTGGTGTAGTGCACTTCATTTACTGTCTACTCTCTAGCTCGCCAACACATTCAGCCCTCTCTTTCTTTCACTGTGGATTTAACGGATGTGTGCGGTGTACTCGACAAAACTCGATCGCTCCCCATTATATAATCAATGCACCAGTCTACATTGCAAACATGATAAAATCAGCAGATAGACACCCAGTTTTGATACACTGCACAAACTTTCTAGCGACTTTCTTTTTTGTGACTGATATTAAATTAATTTGTTTGTGCAACATCAATGTGTGATGTGAATCTGTTTATCTGAATATATATATATATATATATGTATATGTCTATTTATTTATCCATCCATCCATCCATCCATCCATCCATCTGAATATCTATCTATCTATCTGAATATCTATCTATCTATCTATCTATCTATCTGAATATCTATCCGTTTCTCTGAATATATGTCTATCTATATGTCTGCCTATCTATATGTCTGCCTATCTATATGTCTATCTATATGTCTGCCTATCTATATGTCTGTCTATCTATATGTCTGTCTATCTGAATATATATCTGTGAATATATTCTATCTATAAGTCTGTCTGTATGTCTCTCTGTCTTTGTCTATCTATCTATATGTCTATCTGAATATCTATCTTCTGTCTGTCTATCTATGTCTATCTATATGTCTGTCTATCTGTCTGTCTATCTGAATATCTGTCTATCTATCTATATGTCTATCTATATATTGTCTATCTGAATATCTGTCTGTCTATCTGTCTGTCTGTCTGTCTGTCTATCTATCTGTCTATCTATCTATCTGTCTGTCTATCTGTCTGTCTCTTTCTGTAAGGCCAGTATAACATTCAAACTTTAATGCTTTTTAAAACATATGAACCTTTCAGATAAGGTTGTGTCTTGAAAAATGTTCTATTTTTCGAGCTAGTATTGTGTTGTTGCCGGTGTCCTGTCTTGAACTAAGCATTCATAAGTGACATGTCGCCTCAACAATTTAGTAATAGATGACCTCAAGCGACGCTTGTCGGGTGCTTCCAGAGAAGACACTGTTTAGTTTATAATGTTCCTAAGCAGGTGTATAAATCAAGCCTGCCTGGCTCCACTAATCGCCAGCTCTCCATCTAATCCCGTTCACCAATTTGATATCATAACATTGGCATGCAGAAATAGCTTGTTTCCTCTGCTCATCTGTACGCCCTAACGATTCAATTATAATTATATTCACCATATTAGCAGATTAGCATACAAGCTGACCCCTGGAGTTTGGCCAAAACAGAGCCGCTCGCCTGTTTCCTTTCGCAGCCGCCAAGGCAGGTGTTCTTCCACTGGTTCACACACAGTCAGGCTGCGTAAAGTGTACCCAGTGATTAATAACACAGGCCCCATCAACCAGCACCATCCATTTTTAATTTTGATTTACTGCAAATGAGAAAAGATTTCAAAGATCTTGCTGAGAAATGAGTGCAAGCAGAGACAGTACATTTCATCCAGCTGTAGCGCCAGTGATATGTGTGGGAGGAGTGTGTGTGAGTGTGTGTAATTGTACGCCAGGCAGATTACTCAATACGCTACAGCGAGGTCTGGTTTATGTCCTTATGTCTTTTATCTCTCGCTAGCTCTGCTTTCTCTACATACTGTATGAATATGTGCATTTTTTCCCCAGGTCATCTATCAGGCTGCTGTGAATATGTGAGAACAGAGATGATGTTGAACATGACAGAAGTGTGTGCCGATTCGTTTAAGAGTTGGAAATGTGCAAGATATGAAATGTGAAGTATAAATAGTTGGTTGATGGTCCAGCCAAAGGATAAACATTAAATCACGGCATAGATAAAATGCATTTTTATAAGCTGATCAAACAAATTTAATTCTCAGATCGATTTGTTACAACACAAACTGCAGCCAGTAATACATTCAGTGTTGTGGCACATACTTTATTGGCACCTATTATTATAAAAAAAACAAAAAAACGTACAAAAGTATCATATACACAGTCAATAAGGTATGTCAGATATGTCAGTTATTCTGTCAATTAAGTATATGTGTGTGTGTGTGTGTGTGTGTGTGTGTGTGTGTGCGTGCGTGCATTTATTTTGAAATTTATTTGTTAAAATTTTAGAAAAAAAAATAAGCTGTTTTAAGCAGTTAATTATTTACTTAAGTTATTTAATCAAGTTAGTTAATTATATTATTTCTAAAAAAAAGGAAATAAAGGACTTCTGTAGACTAAAAACTGTGTGGCAAGGTCTAAAATTATTATTATTATACAAACTATTATATTAGTATAATATTTAAATAGACTTAAAGTGTGAAAGTATATAAAATAAATATGCAGTTAGACTTCACTATGGTAAAAGACCAAGAATGTTTGATTATATTCATGATTCAAAAATTAATTTGTGTTTTATATATATATATATATATATATATATATATATATATATATATATATATATATATATATATATATTCTATTTGTGCAAAGGTTTTTATTTTTATCATCTTGGACATCCTCTTCCCATTTATCATTGACCCATACTCCACTAAAAAGTCTAATAACCCATGACATGAACCGAATTTCTTACCAAGAGGAAGCTCAGAGTCAGACCCATGCGAATGTTTTCACACAGAGTCGTGCTTTAGGCCAGCAATCCGTCACTGATAACTGGCGTCAGATGTGTTTTAGCACAGCTCGAGTTATGGAATGTATTTGAGGGTCAGACAGAGTGGACGTTCGAGGCTATCAGCGTCTTTGAGTGTGGGGCCGTTTTCCACCGAACCGCCGCTTTGTTAGTACAGTTTGTCAAAGGGTGTGAGACATAGTGTCTCAGAGAGAGAGCCAGCCGTCTGGCCACACTCAACCACACAACGATTTCTGAAGAGCACGGAAAAAAGCGGGGCATTGACCTTGTTATCCATCTAGGAGGGACACTTCATTTATGCGCTCAGGAATTCACAGACATTTCGAGAGGGTGACATTGTCTGACATTGAATGACTTGAAGTCAGTCAAGTAAGAGACTAATGCAATGGATGTGCAGGTTCTTTGAAAACCTCGCCATTTGGTGCGGTTCAGATGCGGTGAATAAAACATGAAGCTCCTTATTTGCCTGTTCTCGTCTGTTTTCGTATTGAGCTGTAAATGACTGTAATTAAGCAATTAAGAAGCCTGGGATTAATTAGAAGACAATCTATTTTCATTTTTCCGAAGGAACTGTAGCACAATGTGCGGAGATTCCCAAAGTGCGCTCCTGATAAAAACTAATGAATGAGAGCAATTTATCGGGAGAAGTGGCAGTGGAAATGGGGAAATACGATTGTTTGAAAACGCTTCTCTTCCTCCAATCATATCCATTGCATTTCCATTAAGACTTAATTAACCTGATTTTACTCATAACTAATGGCGTCGCTAGTTTCACAATGGTAACAAAGAAATTCAAGCTCGCCATTCAAAGTAGAAATGTCATGGTTTCATAAAAGCTGTGTGTGGGTGTACACTGTCTTTGTTTATTGAAGTTTTTTGTTTAATGCACTTAAAATGATTCCATTGGAGTTTTTATATATTGCTAATAATACAAATAATAAATCAGTGATGTTGCAAGGGTGTTCTGGCCCACACTCAAATCTCCGTGGTATTTTGATCTTTAAATATGGCTCAGGTCCATCTTTCATTGTAAGTCTATGGGATGCCAAGTAAAAAAACATAAGTCTGATTGCTTGCAAAAGTAATAGCACATTTCTCCTCAACAAGCCGTGTTATTTGAGGTATGATTCATAAACAAATGGTGCGGGGCGAGTTACATGCCTAAGTATGAGCAATATGTGATGCTTGCCTTCACACTTCACTCTCTTCCTTAACGCAAAATAACAACAGGGTCAATAGTTTATGGTATAGTGATTCTTATGCCAATTGCAAAAGCAATTTTTGGGGGAAACCAATAGCATGTCATGGCAAATTCATATTTTGAGGAGCAGGTTCATTTCATTTTCATTCTGTCTGGACTGTAAGTTATGCGGCTGTTTTTGTAGTTTGAAGGAAATTGTCACAACTCCCTTCCTGAATCTGATATTATGGAATTACATTATAAATAAGGATATTCTTTATTTTTCTGTCCGTAACTTCTCCTATCCCATATTTCTCATTAGTTCTGTCAATATAAAATTAACTGGAGTTAAACACATGCATGGTGAAACACAAAATAAAACAAAACACAAAGCGAGGCAAAACGCAAAGCAAAATGCATAAAAAAGCCTCATCAATTAGATGGCACTATGTGTGGCAGGTTTTGATATCACCATTTAGAAAGGTTCATGAATATTAATTGGGTGGATAATGTCCAGTCAAGTTTCCTGATTAATATTCATGAGCCAAACCTTCACCTTGGTACTGTTTATGAATTGATGATCGGTGCAGATGTGCTTGACTTGCATGGCCTTCTAGACTTCTCCTGGTGTTTAGGAAAACTAAGACTAAAAATACTGGTCAAAAAACATGTTCGTGATAGATTCTACTACGATGGGGGAGAGCTGGCTAATGCTGGAACAGGAGGAATGTCTCCCTTATTCCATTAACGCAAAACTTCTATCACCGACAGGTATAGCTAGTTCACTTTATAATCAAAATCCTGTAATTCATAATTCTATGCGTATTTGGAAACAGTTAAAGACGCATTTTAAACTCAGTCAGATGTCATTTTTGCTCTCTATCTCAGCTAACCCCTCCTTTTGCCCTTCGATGTTAGACCGTGCATTTGAGATATGGGGAAATTTAGGGTTCCGAAATATAGGGGATTTATATATGAATGGAAAATTTGCTTCCTTTCAACAGCTGTGTAAGAAATATAATATTCCCTCAAATAATTTCTTTAGGTACCTTCAAATGAGAGACTTTGTAAAGTCTTACATTCCTAATTGTGTCACTGCCACACCTGTGTATCTGGATGCATTTTTGGAAAGACGTCAGAGATGGTAATACCATTTCCGTTCTGTACAAGGCTTTAGAACAGGTGAAAAGTCCTTCGATGGAGAAAATTAAATCTGCCTGGGAAGAAGAACTTGCAGTAGAAATTCCTAGTGAAATGTGGGAACGAAGTCTTGAACTTGTCCAAGAGTGTTCCATTAATGCAAGACATTGTCTTATTCAGTTTAAAGTGCTTCATAGGCTTCATTACTCCAAGTGTAAATTGAACAAAATATTTCCAGAAATGTCTCCATTATGTGACAAATGTCAAATTTTAGATGCCAGCCTGTCTCATTGCTATGTTATGTGTCCAAAATTACAAAGTTTCTGGAATAAGATTTTCCGGGTTTTTTCAGATACATTGGACCAACGATTTGAACAAGATCCTATATTAATTATATTTGGAGTTTCTGAAGAGTTTTTGAGACTTACTCTGGTACAACAACATTTGGTTTCATATGGTTTAATTTCTGCTAAAAAAACGTATTCTTTTGTTTTGGGAAATAAAAGGAAGTTCCAATGATTAAATATGGCTGACAGAGTTGACTGGTACACTACATTTAGAAAGGATTAGGTTTGCTCTGAAAAACAAGATTTTGTTATTTGAAAAAATTTGGTCACCTTTTGCTTCTTTTCTGCAAGCTAGTGATTAATGTTTACACTGCCTTCATGAGCTTCTTTTACCAGTGGATAGCACTTTTGGGTTGAGCTTTCGGGTGGGGTTGAATGTTTTTTTTTTTCTTTATGCATATTTGTTAGGATGTAAGTTTTATTAGTTTGTATTGTTACGTACGCCGTGCTACGTAGTTATGTTTTTGTATACGTTGCTGCGTATGTGTGTATATCTGTGTACTCTGTTTAAGGTGTGGAATTTGATATGAGGCTCCGCCTGTCAAATCTGCTGACGTCAGGAACTGCACCACCAATCGCCTGTCGCCGTGCGGTTTATGAATGGCTCTGACTACAATGGCGACAGTCGACACAGACTCTGGGGTTTGAGAGAGAGCCTGCACGCTCGGTGAAGACGAAGCTCTCGTTTGAGAGATCAGTCTGAGAGACTGATCAGTGTCTGGGGTTTGCTGCTCTTACGATCTGGCCATGAGATCAGTTCTCTGTTTGTTTTGTGTTTTTTTGTTTTTTTTCTCTTGAGATGTGTGTTCTTGTTATGCGCTTGTGGTGCACGATGAAATGTTTGTTGCTCATGACATTCTCATCTCAGTCCCCGTCCAACTCTTTGTAGACTGGCGGGAGAGGTTGTGAGTCAGGTAAGCAGGTCGACCTACATTGTGCACACGCAGTTGTCATTGAGATGTATTAGACGCACTAGTTTAGGAGTGGTGCTATTTATGTATGTTTTGTTTGTTTAGTTAGGGTAGTTTAGTTATGGCGACTCGACGCTGAAGACGTTTCTTTCTACATCTTTTGTTGATAGTTAGTTTAGTTTAGTTTTTTTACTATAGTTAGAGGATTGCTTTTGTTTTTTGGTTATATTTAGTTCTTTGATTTAAGCACCACTCGCTTGCTCCTTCCTCTCCACCAGATTGACTGTTGATCTTGATGATTTTTGCTACATTGTATTGCCTCATTACCTTATTACTTTATTACTTCCTTATTTCACTATTAATTCACGTGAATTGCAGTTGAGGAATTAAACCTTTTTTTTGTTCAACTGAAGTTTGGGTTGTCTGTTTTCTCTTCCCATATGGTTACCCGCTGCTGTACTGACACACACGTAAATGCAAGATGTGTTCTGTCCAATATTATTCCTAGATGAGTAAAATCTCCAAAGAGGGACGTAACAGTATATATATAAAAAGAGTGTAGTTACAATTTATCTTCTGTTGAAATACCAAATAAAACACAAAAAACATTTTAACACAAAAAAAACATTTTCGTAAGCTGAAATAAAATAGAAATTTCAACATAAATGGAAAATTAAAAGGAAACAAAACTAACAACAGTTACTGAAAATCAAACTAAAATAAAATAATAATTAGTAAAAATAAATAATAGTTTTTGTCATTAATAAGCTCTCATCCTGTCCTGGAAAATCACTTTTGTCCATTCCACTGCACTTTATTTTTTCAATGTAAACGCGTGCTAGACGGACATGTGTGACCGCTGCGCTCACGTCTTTTGCAGCGTCGCGCATGAAACAGTTTTAAAACGGCTCTCGAGTTAAAAATAAGTTCAACTTTTAAAAGACGTGTCTCAAGACCTTGCACTTTTTTTCTCATTCCACGTCCCATGTCTCGCGTGTGTGAACCAGGCTTAAGAAGCCGAAATGGCCAAATAAGTATTTTACCTCATGTGTAGACCTTATGCAAATATAGCTATTGGCCTATCTCAGCTATAGGTAAGATAACCATCTCATGTGAAACTTAATAATAAACAAGATACCACACATATTAGACAGGATACCACACTGAGGCAGAAATAGCATGTCTAGCCCACAAATAGACGTACATTTTCATAGAAGGAACTGGTCTGAACACATGAATATGAGTATAACTGTAAGTATAGGTTATTAAAATATACAATAGACAAAGCATAAATGGATCAATACAATAACAATATTTGAAATTATTAATTATAGAAAAAAACAAGAAAAATTTCATTTTTCTTCTTACATTTAACAAGATTTCATCTTTAATATGAACGTATGAGTATGAATGAATATTTTTTACTTTTATACTTTAAGATGCATTTGTTTGGTTCTTTGTTTAATCTCAAACAATTATTTTATTTTTTATTTTCACAAAAGTTAACTGTAAATTGCAAACATGAAACTTTTCTGAAATGAAATGTCTATACCTGGAAGTGTCTTTTAACTCTGCTAAACAATAATTACTAAAACTGAAACTAAAAAACTAAATGTGTTCACAAATAAACACTAAACTAAAACCATTAACAAAAAAAACTAACAAAACCATTAATGAAACTAACTAAATTAAACTGAAATTTAAAAATAAAATTAAAGTAAAAATTAATTTAAAAATGCAAACCGATAATAACCTAGGGTTATTACAGTTAACTAAAACTAAGACTAAAAGCATACAAAAGATTTATTATTACTTGAAATAAAATAGATGTGAATTGAAATATAAAAAAGTAGTTTATTTCAGCTAGTTGCCAAGGACACATTTATAATGTTCATTTAGTTTAATAGTTTTAAGTAGCCTTACTAAAATAACAATCTAAAACTGGTAAATACAGGTATATTTCAATGTGTATTTTATATATTGTTGTGTATTATATATGTGTATTATATTATTTGTTAGCACCTTATTTTATAGTCTTGTTTTGCATATACACTCTGTATACTTGTAGTAATTGCAATAACTGGGTAATAACTAGGTACTAACCCTTAACTTGCACCTAAACATAACATTAACCCATGAAGTAACCTTTTATAACCGATACTTTCTTAGGCAATTACACTGCTGTACACGTACTGTAAAATAAGGAATAAACCAATTTTTAATATTAGCCATCAATCTAACATGGAACCACCAAAATACTTTTTTGTTAGGGTAATTTGTATGTAATGTTTATATAAACAAATGCATAAATAAAAAAAGATAGCAGTATTTATTCGACTGCACTTAAAAGCTCAAGTTTGAGAGCAAACATTCTCTATGAAAGCATTGAAAATCATAACTCTACACGGAGCGTAAAAGCAGCAGAAACGTCGGCCCGCTGGTCATTTCTTTGGCCTGACAGGTTCTGACATGATCTGGCTACTGAGCACAGGCTTTTTTGAATTTCCCCTCAGCGTATAACTGAAGGGGTGGAAACTTCTGGAACAAAACAGAGGCCTGGCAGTGAAGACCTGGGCTGTGTCCAGCAGGCTATAGGAGAGGCCATGTTGGACTAGCCAAACTCCCAGGTGACAAGCTAGCATGACAAGCTCGCCGCGGTACGCTAATGAAAAGTCGGAGACATTTTGTTATTCTGTGCCCCGGGATGTGTGCATAGTGTAATTTGGAGACAGCCGAGAGGTCAGGACATTGTGTTTGAGTGTCAGCTCAAGTTAATGCGGCGTAATGATCGTTTGAACCGAGCGGCGTGTCCTGTGGTTTCATAGAAAGTCGGTTTGGAGTGGCAGCTAATTATGCGGTGCGTATGAGTCATATGTTTGATTCGCATCCAGCTAGCCAAAACCATCCTGTTGATATCACAACATCAAAACTACAGCGAGCCTCCCACGGTTTTGCTGCCGGCCCCCACCGGTTCAGTCATTGTGTTGTAAGCAAGCCTGAGCAAATATATAGGCTTAGGGTTTCCAGCAGAGCTAACGAAGATCCCATCGGATTCCACGACTGAACTAGTGATTAAAACAGTGTTTCTCATAAGCTGTCGTCAACTTCCCCCTGTTGTGAACAGTGTGACCACCAATAACCAAGTGCACGCTCTCTCAGCCGCTCTCAGTGGTTTAGTCTCCCCAAGTGACTTTCTTTAACGTCTTCCCAAGGCTATATTGAATTATGTGTCTGTCAGATCTATAAGCCACACCATATTTCCTTTTCAGTGCGAGACCCCAGAGTTGGGTATCAGATTCCCTGCATGCTGGCTTTTAATGCATCCGTTTGCCCCGGCCTCGTCCTGCGTGCAATCCACCATCCCGATTCCCTGGACTATGAACGACGTAAATTGAGTGTCAGATGTTTTCACTTCCCCTCTTTGTTTTATCAGCAGGGCATACTGATGTCCACACTACAATCAATCAAGCAGTTAGTGCTGAGAAAGGAATCTTACAGCCATTTCTAAACACAGCAGAGCCTTCCCCTGAGGCGGAGATAAAGAATGAGTATTTATCTATCTGTCTTTCTGAATATCTGTCTATCTGTCTATCGATCCCATCTGTCATTCCATCCATCCATCCATTCATCTGTCTGTCTGTCTGTCTGTCTGTCTATCTATCTATCTATCTAGCTGTCTATCTATCTGTCTGTCTGTATGTCTATCAATCTATCTTTCTTCTGCCTGTCTCTCTGTCAGTGTCTATTTATCTTCCTACATGTCTATCTATAACTCCCTGTCTGCCTATCTTTCTGAGTCTATATATAATATATATATATATATATATATATATATATATATATTTATATAACTCTCTCTTTTCCTTCTGACTATATATTTATCTGTCCATCTGTTAATATCTGTCTACATATGTATATCTTAGACTCAGAGAGATACTGTATAGACAGACTGTTAGAGTGTTAGTCTGTATCTATCTGCCTATTTGTCTGTCTGAATGGGCTGAAACAAAAATCAAAATCCATGTTATTTCGCTCTCACGTTACATGTCCATTAGACTGGAGGAGGTTCTCTCTTCAAAAGCTGAAATAAGTGGTGTGCATTTTCCCTCCATCACCCTTGCACGCCTCATAGATTTCTGTTTGAGTCATCAGCGCTTAAAGACCAGCAAAAATCGGGACTATTTTATAAATGAGGCAATTATAAGTGAGGCCTGCACAGAGATCAGACTCAGTATCGGTATGCCAATGATACAGAGAGAAACTAGGAGATGAAAGAAAGGCTCTGTGAATCATACAGTCGATTCTGTTCCCTTCAGTTTCTCACATCGAAGCCTTTAGTACTCGCCTCCTGTGGTAATTGATCAAGTATAGGAGCCAAGTTTGATTCTGATGAAGCCAAATTCGTTCCTCACCTGATGCAAAATAATGATACAGAGGATGTGTGTGTATATAGTCATAAACTACACACACTCTGGGCTAAAGTGTTGCTAAAGTTGCTAAAATGTTTTTTTTTTTTTTTTTTGTAGTTGTGGGTTTCAATTGTTAAAGACTGATCTGGATAGCCCAGTCCTTTGTGCACTTATTAATAGACCTCCTCAATACAACAAGGAGTTTATTTTTTTTTTAAATCAGAGTTCTTATCAACTGTGATTCTTAGCTCTGAAATCGTATTAATTGTGGGTGATTTTAAAATTCATGTTTGTCGTCCCGTCAAACCATTGGTTAAATAATTTTTAGATCTTGTGGACTCTTTAATTCTTACACAATCTGTCCTGGGACCTATAGGCACACAGTGGATTTGGTGTTATCTTCTGTTGTTTTCGGGAGTCCTGCAGAGTTATAGGCCATTTGGAAACGCTATTAATCCCTTTACTGCCAGTCAGTTTGTAGAAGCACATAATCTTGCAGACATTTCTAGTTCTGCAGTGTCACATATTGTTGATATAGTTACTGAAGCAATGATTTCCTGCTTTAATACATCATGTACTAAAATATTAAATCTGTGTGCGCCGTCTAAAATAGTAACACCTAAAGCTAGATACCAGCCATGGCTTAATGAAATCATCAGGGCATTTAGACAGAAATGGAGGAGAGCAGAGAGGCAGTGGAAAAAAGATAAACTTCAAGTGTTTTATGAGATTGTTAAAGATCGTATGATCAATTATCAACAGGCAATTAAGGCAGCAAAAGTGCAAAATTGTTATAGCTTAATTATAAGCATCCTTATGATTCGAAAATTGTATTTAGTACTGAATCATTTAACACATATTTACCCAGATCCCACTTCAACAGCTTGTGACAACTTTTTGCAATATGTACTGGCAAGATTAAGACAAGTTAGAGCTAGTGTCGATTATACTAATCTTAACCCTCTAGAATTTACTCCTTGCCTTGAATATTTTTCTCATTTTAAACCTCTCTCTCTCTTTCTTTCTCATCTTGTAAATATAGTTCAGCATTTGAGACCAACTAATTGCTCATTACATGTAATTCCCTCTCACCTCGTATCCAGGTTCTAGATGTTGCGGACCCAATAATGTTATGTATCGTAAAGCAGTTTAGCAAATTTTCTGCCAGAGATCCTGGACATCTTGTTCAGATACATGGCATCATGGATTCGATCAAATAGACTCAGAGCTGTTCTCCAAACTCATCCGGCATTATAGCAGAAGACCCAGAGCTGTTCTCGAAACTCATCCGGCATTATAGCAGAGACCAGAGCTGTTCTCCAAACTCATCGGCATTATGCAGAAGACTCAGAGCTGTTCTCCGAACACATCCGGCATTATAGCAGAAGACCCAGAGCTGTTCTCCAAACTCATCCGGCATTATAGGAGAAGACCCAGAGCTGTTCTCCAAACTCATCCGGCATTATAGCAGAAGACCAGAGCTGTTCTCCAAACTCATCCGGCATTATAGCAGAAGACCCAGAGCTGTTCTCCAAACTCATCCGGCATTATAGCAGAGAAGACCTCAGAGTGTTCTCCAAACTCATCCGGCATTATAGGAGAAGACCCAGAGCTGTTCTCCAAACTCATCCGGCATTATAGCAGAAGACCCAGAGCTGTTCTCCAAACTCATCCGGCATTATAGAGAAGACCCAGAGCTGTTCTCCAAACTCATCCGGCATTATAGCAGAAGGACTCAGAGCTGTTCTCCAAACTCATCCAGCATTATAGCAGAAGACTCAGAGCTGTTCTCCAAAACTCATCCGGCATTATAGCAGAAAGACCCAGAGCTGTTCTCCAAACTCATCCGGCATTATAGCAGAAGACCCAGAGCTGTTCTCCAACTCATCCTGCATTATAGCAGAAGACTCAGAGCTGTTCTCCAAACTCATCCGGCATTATAGCAGAAGACCCAGAGCTGTTCTCCAAAACTCATCCGGCATTATAGCAGAAGACCAGAGCTGTTCTCCAAACTCATCCGGCATTCTCCAAACTCATCCGGCATAATAGCAGAAGACTCAGCTGTTCTCCAAACTCATCCTGCATTTAGCAGAGACTCAGAGCTGTTCTCCAAATCATCCGGCATTATAGCAGAAGACTGAGCTGTTCTCCAAACTCATCCGGCATTATAGCAGAAGCCCAGAGCTGTTCTCCAAACTCATCCGGCCATTCTCCAAACTCATCCGGCATTATAGCAGAAGACCCAGAGCTGTTCTCCAAACCTCATCCGGGCAACATTATAGCAAGATGACCCAGAGCTGTTCTCCCAAACTCCATCCGCGCATTATAGCAGAAGACCCAGAGCTTTTCTCCAAACTCATCCTGGCATTATCAGCAGAAGACCCAGAGCTGTTCCTCCAAACTCCATGCCTGCATTATGGCAGAAGACCCAGAAGACTGTTCTCCAAACTCATCCGGCATTATACGCAGAAGACACAGAGCTGTTCTCCAAAACTCATCCGGCATTATAGCAGATGACACAGAGCTGTTCTACAAACTCATCCGGCATTATAGCAGAAGACCCAGAGCTGTTCTCCGAACTCATCCGGCATTATAGCAGAAGACCCAGAGCTGTTCTCCAAACTCATACGGCATTATAGCAGAAGACCAGAGCTGTTCTCCCAAAACTCATCCGGCATTATAGCAGAAGACCCAGAGCTGTTCTCCAAACTCATCCGGCATTATAGCAGAAGACCCAGAGCTGTTCTCCAAACTCATCCGGCATTATAGCAGAAGACCCAGAGCTGTTCTCCAAACTAATCCGGCATTATAGCAGAAGACCCAGAGCTGTTCTCCAAACTCATCCGGCATTCTCCAAATCATCCGGCATAATAGCAGAAGCTCAGAGCTGTTCTCCAAACTCATCCGGCATAATAGCAGAGACTCAGAGCTGTTCTCCAAACTCATCCGGCATTCTCCAAACTCATCCGGCATAATAGCAGAAGACTCAGAGCTGTTCTCCAAACTCATCCAGCATTATAGCAGAAGACTCAGAGCTGTTCTCCAAACTCATCCGGCATTATAGCAGAAGACCCAGAGCTGTTCTCCAAACTCATCCGGCATTATAGCAGAAGACCAGAGCTGTTCTCCGAACTCATCCGGCATTATAGCAGAAGACCCAGAGCTGTTCTCCAAACTCATCCGGCGTTATAGCAGAAGACCCAGAGCTGTTCTCCAAACTCATCCGGCATTATAGCAGAAGACTCAGAGCTGTTCTCCAAACTCATCCGGCATTATAGCAGAAGACCCAGAGCTGTTCTCCAAACTCATCCGGCATTATAGCAGAAGACTCAGAGCTGTTCTCCAAACTCATCCGGCATTATAGCAGAGACTCAGAGCTGTTCTCCAAACTCATCCGGCATTATAGCAGAAGACCCAGAGCTGTTCTCCAAACTCATCCGGCATTATAGCAGAAGACCAGAGTTTCTCCAAACTCATCCGGCATTATAGCAGAAGACCCAGAGCTGTTCTCCAAACTCATCCGGCATTATAGGAGAACCGAGAGCTGTTCTCCAAACTCATCCGGCATTATAGGAGAAGACTCTTTAAAAACAGTGTTTCTCAGAGAAGAGCTGTTATTTTGGAAAAAGGAGGTTGCAAATAGCATTTAATAAAAGGGGGCAAATAATTTTTCTCAATGTGTTTTGGAGAAAAACATTTATTTCATAATGCGATATATTGTTTACAACCATCTTTGATCATATTTTCCAAGGGGGCAAATAATTCTGACCAGCACTGTATACACAGGTATCATTATCATAAAAAGGCTGAATTAAAAAAGTGAGATTTTATTTGAGCCATATAGTCTTCTTTTTTAGCCCTTGCAACTACAATGTACATGACAAATGTTATTCATGAAAGCCTTCCTTGGCGTCCTCAGGTGATTTAATTAATGATACATCAACATGATATAAATATGTATGTGACTGTTTATTTTAGGATTAAAGGCTTTAAATTTAATATAGCAACTGTAAGGGTATAGGGTTTAACTTCGGATTTAAATTGGGTCCATGATAAGAAGGGTTCTTGATTGGTTCTTGATGTTACTGACTTTCTAAGCTTGCCTTGCCTTAAAGCTTGCCTCTTTATAGCTTTAGACTAGTGTTTCCCAAATGCGGATTGACAAGATTGTGAAATAAATGAGATTATCCATAAAATTAGACTGTACATATTACATTTTAATGGCCTTACTTAATTATGTCAGGTGTTTCATCTTATTGGTTTTATAAGATGAAAGTCAAATCAAGCAACAAGGCAAACTTGCCATTATCTCATCGTTCATCTAAAAAAAAAAAGACATTATTAATTTGGTTTCACAGTATTTTAATTACACAACGTTTATTAGTTATACTCTCCTAATCAGGTGCACATCAGGGGTCTACTTTTCCCCAGCCAGATGCCAACTACCAGGGCCTGAAAAGGCAAACTTCTGAAAGCGATACCGTTATCGTCTCTGTGTAAAACTACAAAAACGTGCATTTGTGAAAACGGAGGTCTTGCGTACGTGTATTACGTGTTCAGTCTATAGACGCAAAGTGTTGACCTGGCATTAAAAAAAATACAGCACTTAGTCGTTTTCACAGATAGTTTTGACAACCTAGTCGTTTGTACTTGAAAAACACAAAGGAAAAACATTGGAGTTTTTAGTACCTAAACGTACCTAAATCAACTGAACTAAAAGGTTGAAAATTATTAATTATTAAAATAATCTGAATAATGTTGGAGCCATAAGTCTCTTTGACTACCTGAATAATAGTAGAAAAGTTAATAAAAAAAAATGTAAAAGAAAAAGAATTCAGAATGTTAAATTATTTTTACTTTTACACTCAAAAATATTAGACCTAAATTTATGCATTTATACATATAAAATATCCCAACACTAACACGGTAGCATAATGAGGGTCCCTACCTGCCAACTGAAGCATTGAGAACGTTGTAAGTGTACAGACAGTTTAATAAGAAGATATTTTATAAAGACAGTCCACTTCACGTATACAGGCAGGAGCCATCTTTGGAAAACAGTCTCGACCAGTCGAATCATGAACGCCGAGCCAAGTGCGCTGAACAACGTTCTCATTGCTTCAGTTTGCATGTAGGGACCCTCATTTATGCTACCATGTTAGTGTTATTTTGAGCCTTGTTAGTGGTATTAACTAATGATTTTTATTTACATTAATCTATGCCCTATATACTAGCGTTATAAGGTAAATAGTTTTTTTAGAGATAAAACTATTTACATTCGATAATCATGAAAACAATCTCAGAGAACGGTTGACTATGTACCAATGTGTAATTAGACCAAAGGTTCATTTTGCGCCAGAGTTGTTAATATATATTAAACTGGCCAGGAAATTGTTAATGTTTTGTATTAAATTATTTGTTTTAAACACACACACACTTATATATGTAGTTATGTGTGTGTGTGTGTGTGAGTGTGTGTGTGTGTGTGTGTGTGTGTGTGTGTGTGTGTGTGTGTGTGTGTGTTAAAACGAATCACGAAACATGAATAGCAATTTAATACAAAACATTAACTATTTCCTGAAAAAAAAAATCTTAGATAGGTAAAAACATAAATACATTGTACATCTTTCTTATTTATCCTCATCTAGCTGACAAGTGTAGTAACAAGTGGCTCATCTTACCCTCTCTCCCCATGTCCAAAAATCCATATTTAAAAGCCCACCAACCACCTGCAGTTTGGTTTTATGTGACACCACATACCCATCACAACCTCTGTCAGTGTTACTAATGTAAGAAAAGAAAATGAAAACACTGAAAATTGATACATGATTGAAAACCTTTCTGGGAACTGTATTAAAAGTGTCGACATTCCAATCTATATTAAGTGCATGTTGCCATTTCCTGAACAATAAATCCCAATAAAAAAGCCTAGCTGAGTAGTATAACATGGATGATGGAAATGCTGTTATGGCCAAGTCAGTGTAGGCGATTGTCTCAGACGCATTAAGGAAGTTCAGTCTCTTTTGCGTTAGCTTCAGACCATTCCTCTTAGTCTTCACAGCTCAGCTTTCCGAGGCCCGCGGTCAAACACTAGCGGCTACGCTAAACGTTTCGGCAGCAAATAAATCTCCATTCCTTTGTCCTGGGAAGTCGTTTATTATCTGACTAGCGTTTTGCTGCTCTGTGGGAATTGTCAACAGCTACTTGAGGTCAAAGGTTACAGCTTCACTGTGTAGCTGCTTCTAAAGGCCATGCTAGCAATCCAATCCTAAAAGGAAAGCTGAAGTGTTGTACTTTCAAAGCAAACTAATTTGGTAACCTCTTACAACATATGCATTTGAAATCGCATACTGAGCAAGAACTACATTTGAATTTGAACTTACTCCGCGACCATTAAAAAAAGGATGTTCTATACAGTATGACTGAATGAAATTTGGATGAACAACATCTGCCATGTTGATAGTCACGTGACCAACTAGCATCAGTGCACTGCCATTCATAAATCCCGTGGTCTCATGTGTCCATCGATCTTTGTGTCATGGAGTACTTTTCGCCTGTGCTTTATCGAATACTGAATTCAGACATACTCTTTTGACATAGGCTACTGTTTTGCCCAGTAGGGAAGCATTTGATTTCAGACACAGCGCTATAGCTTTGCTGAACTACAAAGAATTATGGGGCATTTGTCACAATTATGAGCGTTTAGCATATTTAAGTTCACGCTACCCTGACTTACCCTCCTTTGTGAAAAAGTAGTGTGCATAATTGAACTGAATGTGCACTTGTAGTGTACTTCAAAATTTAAAAGTATATTTTTTAACAAACTATAAGTTTGCAGATAAAATAATATAAATGAAATAAAAAGGCCATTTATATGAACACTCCCTTTTTTTGGAAATAGGCTCATTTTCCAACTCCCATAGAGTTAAACAGTTGAGTTTTACCGTTTTAGAATCCATTCAGCCATTCTCCAGGTCTGGTGGTAGCACTTTTAGCATAGCTTAGCATAGATTATTGAATCTGATTAGACCGTTAGCATCTCTCTCAAAAAAAATGACCAAAGAGTTTAGATATTTTTCCTATTTAAAACTTGACTCTTCTGTAGTTACAGATGTGTACTAAGACAGACAGAAAATTAAAAGTTGCGATTTTCTAGGCCGATATGGCTAGGAACTATACTCTCATTTCTGTGTAATAATCAAGGAACTTTGCTGCCGTACCATGGGTGCAGCAGGCGCAACGATATTACGCAGCGCGTAAAATATCGAAACTCTTTGGTCATTTTTTTGAGAGGGATGCTAACGGTCTAATCAGATTTAATTATCTATGCTTAAAAATTACATTCAGTATGCAGTTACCGTAAAACTTCTAATAATAGCCCGGGCTTTTATTTTCCCAAATCGCCGAACTGCACCAGCTTGTATTTGAGACAGGCGTCTATATGAGACAGGCCTTTAATTTAGTGTTGAGATGTTGTTCATTGAGTGTAGGCCTAGAGATAATGATCCAAATAGCATAGGCTGCTAGACGGACAGCATGACAGTAGGAGGCTACCACATTATATTACGTTTTATTTATAATTCGAATGTGTTTAACAAATCAGTTAATGTAAGAATTGGCCTAGTATATTTCAGTATGTCTAAAGGGGCTCACACACCGGACGAGAAGCGCCTAGGACAGCTCGAGCTATCGCACACCGGACGAGAAGCGTCTAGGACAGCTCGAGCTATCGCACACCGGACGAGAAGCGTCTAGGACAGCTCGAGGTATCGCACACCGGACGAGAAGCGTCTAGGACAGCTCGAGCTATCGCACACAGGACGAGAAGCGTCTAGGACAGCTCGAGCTATCGCACACAGGACGAGAAGCGTCTAGGACAGCTCGAGCTATCGCACACCGGACGAGAAGCGTCTAGGACAGCTCGAGCTGTCGCACACAGGACGAGAAGCGTCTAGGACAGCTCGAGCTGTCGCACACACGGACGAGAAGCGTCTATGGAACAGCTCGAGGTATCGCACACCGGACGAGAAGCGTCTAGGACAGGCTCGAGGTATCGCACACAGGAGCGAGAAGCGTCTAGGACCAGCTCGAGCTATCGCACACCGGACGAGAAGCGTCTAGGACAGCTCGAGCTATCGCACCACCGGACGTGAAGCGTCTAGGACAGCTCGAGCTATCGCATCACCGGACGAGAAGCGTCTAGGACAGCTCGAGCTAATCGCACACCGGACGAGAAGCGTCTAGGACAGCTCGAGGTATCGCACACCGGACGAGAAGCGTCTAGGACAGCTCGAGCTATCGCACACCGGACGAGAAGCGTCTAGGACAGCTCGAGCTATCACACACCGGACGAGAAGCGTCTAGGACAGCTCGAGCTGTCGCACACCGGACGAGAAGCGTCTAGGACAGCTCGAGCTGTCGCACACCGGACGAGAAGCGTCTAGGACAGCTCGAGCTGTCGCACACCGGACGAGAAGCGTCTAGGACAGCTCGAGCTGTCGCACACCGGACGAGAAGCATCTAGGACAGCTCGAGCTATCGCACACCGGACGAGAAGCGTCTAGGACAGCTCGAGCTATCGCACACCGGACGAGAAGCGTCTAGGACAACTCGAGGTATCGCACACCGGACGAGAAGCGTCTAGGACAGCTCGAGCTGTCGCACACCGGACGAGAAGCGTCTAGGACAGCTCGAGGTATCGCACACCGGACGAGAAGCGTCTAGGACAGCTCGAGCTGTCGCACACCGGACGAGAAGCGTCTAGGACAGCTCGAGGTATCGCACACCGGACGAGAAGCGTCTAGGACAGCTCGAGGTATCGCACACCGGACGAGAAGCGTCTAGGACAGCTCGAGGTATCGCACGCAAATATGTTTATGTATATTTGTTACGGAGCAAATATGTGTATATTGTGAAAAAGATGTATATTATGGCCACAAATTAACAATTCATAACCCCGACTTACTAATACATCATGCGCACGATATAATTCGTTCCATTGTTTTAGTGAAATCAAAATGAGGAAACTAATTAGTTGAAAGTGGCCATGATTTACTAAAACAAGGGAACAAATAAATAAATCATAGGCATTAATTCTTAATCCGTGAGCTCGATATATAAACTTTTTTTGTCCGTTTGTCACGTGTGAGGCTCTGTACTTTGTAAAATTATGCTAAAGTGTACTTTTTTTAACCACACGGGCTGGATATCCATATGAAGAGAAAAACAAAAAAAACAATGAACAAAGTCAGCAATGGATGAGACTTTTACATTCGGCATCTGATCATTATATTTAGGTTATAGCTGATGGTGCTTCTTCATTCTGCTTGAGTTTCTTCTTTACTGCAACCGTAATGACTGATGCTACTTATTTCAGTGGAAAATTTTGGAGTCAGTTATAATTTATTCTGTAGAACAGCATTTAAATCTTGCTCATCCAAGCACGACGATGCAACTTCAACAAGCTGAAGCGAGTCCACCTCGGGGAGGGGAGGGTGTAGCTCGCTTGCGTCGGTCCGCGGACAGCCAGCCTTTGATACGGCCTTGGTGATGGTTTTGAGGCCTGGTGGAGGGACGCGCTGGCGGCATGCAGTGCTTTCTCACACCCCAGGGCCTCCGGGGGCCTCTCGGGCCCCAGCTCTTGGCAGGCGGACCGGCTCCAGCGGTGTGTCTCCTCGTGGCGTGTCTGTAGTGCATCCAGAGCTGGAGCTGTGCTCTGTCAGGGAGCAACGCTGGCTGCAGTTTGATGAGAGGCAGAAAGCGAGGCGGCGGAGGTTTTATGTGTGTGTGTGTGTGTGTGTGTGGGAGGCTGGGGACTTGCAGGCAACTGGGACTCTCACACATATCAATTTTTTATTTATTTTTTTATTTTTTTTGTATGCTGTGTCAGAGGCAGGGATGGAAATTAACTTTTTTGTCCACCGGCCACTGTGAGTGGTGGATTTCAAAATCTACCAGCCACTCAATGTTTTTACCAGCCACTTTCTTGTTTTTAACCGACAATGTGTAACTGCATGTGAAAATTAAAACTACAAGATCTACAATACTTAACCAGTTTATTTAATCTCAAGTCTCAATGAAATACTGACATTTTCTCTTTCTCTCTTGTACACACACACAAACCCACTGATATACATTTCGTTAAATGAGTAGGGCAGATTAAACAAAAAACTGAACCGATCCTAAACCGCACTCTATGCTGGAGGTTGCTCTCTCAGCGAGAGTACCGTAAAGCTTCAATTAATAGCCAAATCCCAAATAGACGCCTGTCTCTTTTGCACGCCTGGTGTGGCGACAGGTTTGGGTAAATAAAGTTTTTTTTTTTGTTTCGAGATGTATTTAATCTTCTAAAACCCGTCAGATCGCCCGCTTTTTGGCGCCGACAGAGCCTTTTTTGATCGGTGAGTGATGTAGAATAGAATGACTGCTGCGCATGACAGGGTGCTTAACGAGCAGAGCAAGAGAGAGAGATTCAAACAACACGAGCGCTGTCTTGCTCTCTCTCCCTCGCGCATTTTAATCAAAATCAATTGACACGATAGTAAAAGGTAGGAAGACCGCAGTTTCACGTGGAGCATTTGGGGATTTTTAGTGATTAGAGACTCTAGGAACAACATCTCAACACTAAATTATAAAGGCCTGTCTCAAATACAAGCCGGTGCAGTTCGACGATTTGGGAAAATAAAAGCCCGGGCTATTATTTGAAGTTTTACGGTATGCCTGTTCTGTCATATTTACATCATGTGCTCGCGGCTAGCTCCCACCTCTCGCGCTCAAGCCTCGACGGAAGAAGCGCGCGGGTGTTGAGGGTGTGCCTCCTCTAAGAGTCCGCCGTCCGGGTGAAACAGTATGCTATTTTTATTTACCCGCCACGGTGGCCGGTAGGTGAAGCGAGTTTACCCGCCACAACACAAAATCACCCGCATTTGGCTGGTGGCGGGTGCTAATTTCCATCCCTGGTCAGAGGCATCCAAAAGTACAACTTTGGACAGTTAAGAAACACATAGAAACAATAGTGGTTAAAATAAGAAAAGTATTGTGAGTAAGACTGACGGCCGAGGATCGTGTTTAGAACTGTCTTTTTAAAGAAAAAATAACAATCTGCTTATTTTTTTATTTTTTTCAAAATTGTAATTAAATTATTATTGCAGTAGGCTATGTTTACAAGAATACTACTTCAGTCTTTCAACTTAAAAAAAAATCATAAAATATTCCAGTATATTAAAGTCACCATAAAATAAAATAAAAATCCCAGTCAGCAATATGGTGTCAGCCCAGATCCAGCCCACATCTGGTATACGTTAAATCCACATGTACCAGATGTGGCCCTGATCTGGGCCGACACCGTCTGGGTTATTATTATTGCTTTTTAATTCATGTTCCTCATAATCTTGAATCAGAAAAACTTCCACTCCGCAGC
Source organism: Meda fulgida (assembly GCA_030578275.1). Lineage (NCBI taxonomy): Eukaryota > Metazoa > Chordata > Actinopteri > Cypriniformes > Leuciscidae > Meda > Meda fulgida. The sequence goes on from CM060637.1 coordinate 19,276,681, forward strand.
TCATCTCTTCTCTTCTCTGATGACGAGGGCGGGGCAACCTGTCAATCACATCAGATCCACCAATAGCAAACCACAACCATCTCAATTCCCCACAGACAAAGTCAAGCCCCGCCCTACAATTGTTCATGTTCCAGAAGCCGTTTCAATCAAATATAGCCTACATAACAACCGGTAGGAAAAGATAATCACAAATTACATTTCATGCTGATTTTAACTTTTTTAAGCATTCTTCCGATGTGGACGGAGTACTGAAACACAAAATTTACAGCATTTACAGTGCGAAACACACAGCCCAACCAATATATTCCAATTCCCTAATGAAGAACTAGTTATTTTTAGTGAATCAAAAAACGCACAGCACAATCGGTAATCTGACTCCTGAATGAATTAAGTCTTATGGACATTGGTTTAGGGTACATGTACACGTCAACAATGTAGTAAAAATGGAAACGTTTTTAATTTGCATTTATACAGGCACCAAGGTTCTCAAAACGATCCCGATCACACGGATCTGTGTGAAAAAACACAGTATTATTCATGACAGGCCAGTAGATAGCAATGTCACTTTCTAAAGAAACACTGAACACTCATAGACTGGACACGCAATACGTATACGCATGAGGTCACTGTTTTCACAAATTCACATTTGTGTAGTTTACAAAGAGATGATAACCATATAATTTTCAAAAACGTGCACTTTGAAACACGTTTTCAAAAGATAGCGTTTCCAGGCCTGTTGTTTATAGGCTAAATGAACGGCCAAAACATAAGTTTCCCGTTAAAGAAATAACGTTAAAGCTATGTCACATTTATATGATAAAAAACGTAAACTAAAAAAAAAAGTTTGCAATGTTGGCTTTGCAACTAACTACTTACTAGTTGTGATAGTAAAATTACTTAAAGCTGAAATAAAATTAAAGGTAAATATTTTTACAGACTATTAACATGAAAAAAGCACAATTACTAAAATGAAATCGAAAACTGAAAATTTAAAAGCACTACAGTCTTACTATTTTCTAAAATCTTACTATTTTTGCTATAGAAAGATATGGTGAAAATAATTCAGCAAGTGGCTCATAAAGCATAAAATAAAGCACAAGTCAATTTTGTATGGCATTTCCGATTCTCTGGTTACTTCCCTCACATCACAGCATCAAACATCAAAATGAATTTCCTGAATATGAATTTCATTTCTCATTCATTGATTCCCAACAAATATGCGCTGCAGGAGCAAATATCACAACAATTGGTCACCAACCTAACATTACATGCCTGACGCATGAAGGCACTAGTGTACACATCGCCCATTGGGAAAGTGTTAGCCTATATAAATGAACAGCAAACAATAGCAATATAGTAAAGTCTTACCTTGTGATAATCTTGGTATCTTTTCATTTGAAAAGCAATCAGTTAACGCAAGCTAGGGTTCAGCACAGCTGTGAGAGCTTGTTCTCGCCGGCGCTCACTGGAAGACTACATTACCCGTCATTGCTTGAGAACTACAGCAAACTACGGCAACTCAAATAGCTCAAAATACACATCACGTTTTTTTTTTGTTTTTTTTTTTTCGTGGTGACTGCGTTACAAATATTATAATGTAATAGGCTACACAGTTGTGGCCAAAAGTGATGTCCGGCCTGGGAAAATTGAGACCCTTTATTTAAATATTATTCAAAATGTAGGCTATTAAAGATGGTGTAGGCTAAGCATAATGCGTTGTGTCTTGGACTCACGTTTTTTAGGCCTATTTGTTTTGTTTTGTTTTGTTTTTGTATTTGTTTTTGTTTTAAAAATTTAATTGTGAAATGTGAACCTGAAATTGGTTTTGCAAAATGCGCCCGAAGACTGTTTCCTAAGTCACAGCAGAATGCATTAGCATTATCTTAGCGGAGCATTTAAGTAATGTCTGGACAGTCGTAATCCTTGGCTGCCATTTTTGACTTTTTGATCACTGCCGCTTGAGCTTTGCCCTTCTCATTTGTTTTTGCCAGCTTTCCGACCGTCCTCCCAGCATGTCTTCCACCTCTCCTGTCCTCTCTCATCTCCATTCCAAGCACACGCGGTGTGAGGCTTCAGTGCGCGAAGGCAAGGACAGAGACCACGGCTGCACGAGGACTAGCCTCACTCATTCATATTCACCCTCATCTGGCGGGGGCCGGCGGGGCCGCACACAGATTTTAATCAAGCCCCAGCCGTGTGTGAGAGGTGCTTTTAGTGCCACGGCCAAAGCAGTGGGCAGAATTAACATTTAAGAGTACATTAGCTATGCTGAATTTCCAACCTCATTACCACGGGACTGGACACGTTCCTGCTTTTATGCGATATGTGGAAATATTCCCACCGTCTACTAGGATAAGCTTGGGATGGGTGCATATTCATCACTTAATCTTAATACCAATTAGTGCTTCAATTTACTATCCATTGAAGTAAATAGATATCGGTTGTGTAAGTAGTCTATTAAATCGGACGGTGGTATGAGAGACATGGAAAGAGCAGTAATTATTCACTCAGACTGTCCTCTTCAAAAGTCTAACACCTACATTTGCATTTCATACATAAATAACAGTATCTCCTCCAATATTGCTAGTTACTGACGAAAGCTGTTTGAATAAAACATGAATAACACTGAATTTTCAAAATGAGTGAGAGTAGGCTAATACATATTTTGTCCTAAACATCCGCAAATCGTGAATTATTTCTTCGATACTAGCTCAGCTACACTGTAAACCCTTTTTTGAAGTGCTGAAAAGGTTGTGCTAACATTTTTTTATTCTAATTACTTAATACGACATAGTCAGGTTATAAAGCGTTACATTTTCATAGCTTTGCAGAAGCATTGAAATGATTTTTTTAGTCCCCATTGTGATGTTTTAACCCTTAAAGGCAGGGTAGGCACTTTTTTTTTATGCTGGTTGAAAGTCTCTGCACATCCTCATGCTTTCAAAGCTAGCTCGCTATTGCTAGCCACTCTGAAAATTGTCAACCCTACCTTTAAAGACATACCTCAGGTCTTTAGCGACCCGGGACGTTAGACATCAACCTTGTTAGTATTCCTCAATCTATTCATTATAACCAATTACCATTATAAAAAAACATTATAAAAACCTTTGCTTTTTTTGGCAATCAGGACTCAGATAAAGCTAAATTAAACATTTGGGGTGAATCAAGGCTCTATACTGGGTCCTTTTATATTTAGCCCGTATTTATATATATATATATATATATATATATATATATATATATATATATATATATATATATATATATATATATATATATATACATACCTCATAACTATATTATCTTATTTTTCCATCGAAAATGCAACACTGTGCCTGTTTAGATTGACCTTCATACATGTGTTTTCCATACATGTGAACAATGTGCTTTAATCCCACTGAATGTTTTGGCTTACACTGAGGATGTCCATCTGTGTGCGCAGTGTGCAACTCTGGGAATATGTCACTTTAACAACAAGTGACAGAAACCCAATAGAAGTAAAAATGAATATATTTGAGCTGCTGTTTTTAAATTGGACCCTGTCGACTGTGAGAAGGGCGTCTCATATTGCACAGTGAGTGAAGCCATTTTGATCTACAGCCTTGATATCCAACATTCTTCCAAAGTGACCCGCACATTAGTCACAGCTATCCGAGCGGAAATGAGCCCAATCTTTGGTAGTTGGCTGACGTTGAGAGTCCGAATCCAAGGGTGACAGTTATGAGCGTGGGTGCCATCCATCTTTGGGCCGAGGTTATGTCGGGCACTGGTGAAAGGGCTTGTGGGATCTGGGGGGCGCTGCTGCTGGAACAGCCCAGTCCAGATGGCAGTCAGCCTTCACACCCGCGTGCTTTAGCCTGGCAACCCCAGCCCTGCATGCCACGACTGCGCCCTGTGAGCGCCAGCTGTCAGGACAGGCATGTCGGCTAGCTCTTACCTTCCTAGACCAGAACTAGCTTACTGCCAGAAACTACCTATCCACCATGGATATAAAATATCATAAAATTAAACGTATGCAGTGTAATGCTACACAGTTATAATGCCATCAGCATATCTATCTATCTAACTATCTATCTAAAAAAAAAAAAAAAACTTTATTGGCATGACTGTACATACAATATTGCCAGAGCTTGGAATACATAGAATAATTATAAAGACATCAAAATAATAAAATATTATAACATAAATTTAAATGTACAAATTAAATGAAATGTACAAATTAACAGTGTAACAAATTAAAATATGTGTGAACATTTGATACCACAGTGTTTTAACACACACGCACACACACACACACACTTCTACTTCTGATCTACTTCAGCCATGGCTGTAAAGTTCGGTATTAAGTTTGTGAGTTTGCAGAAGTAGAGGTCTCTGGTTGAACTGTATTTGTGACAGTGAAGGAGGAAGTGCGTCTCGTTCTCGATCTCTCCTGTCCTACAGTGAACACACACCCTTTGCTCTCGGGGTAACCAGCTCTTTCTGTGTCTGCACACACACACACACACACACACACACCCTTTGATCTCGGGGTAACCAGCTCTTTCTGTGTCTGCACACACACACACACACACACACACACACACACACACACACACACACACCCTTTGCTCTCGGGGTAACCAGCTCTTTCTGTGTCTGCCGGTCTCGATGGCTAGACTGTGTTCACTCAGCCTGTACTTGCTCAGGGTCCGTCTCTGCTTTGTTATGCAGTGCAGTGATGCAGTGAATTTTACAGTGACCAAGCCGAGGTAAGTGTGTGTGCAGTGATGACCGGGCCGAGGTAAGTGTGTGTGTCCAGTGATGCCCGGGCCGAGGTAAGATGACCGGGCCGAGGTAAGTGTGTGTGCAGTGATAACCGGGCCGAGGTAAGTGTACTGCATCGTGTGCTCTAGGCCAGTGCTGCCTAGACTGAACTGGTATCTGTGTTCCTGACATCTGGGCTTTTTGTGAAAGACCATAATGTTGGTCTTGGTGAGGTTGACTGCCAGTTCCCAGTTCTGACAGTTCTCCAGCAGGTCCAGGTGCTGCTGTAGTCCCTGTGCAGTGGGTGACACACACACACACACACACACACACACACACACACACACACACACACACACACACACACAGGATGACAGCAGCACCAGGTCGTCTGCACAGCAAGAGCTTGATGCTTCTGTCCTGTAGAGTGAGTCCCGGGCCTTTAGACTGCTCCCACTGCACCGCTAGTTCATTACTGTAGATGTTGAACAGCGTTGGACTCAGGCTACAGCCCACACACACACACACACACACACACTCACACACACACACACAGGCTACAGCCCTGCCGCACTCCTCTTTTCTGGCTGAAGAATTCTGTATGTTTGTTGCCAATTCGTATTGCACATTTGTTGTTTGAATACATTGATTGTATAATGTCATAAATTTGACCCCTACACCACTTTGTAAAAGTTCGTAATATAATCCGTTGTGCCAAATGTATGTATAGTATATATATACACTATTCTATGTGTGTGTCTGTCTGTCTGTCTGTCTGTCTATCTATCTATCTATCATCTATCTATATCTATTTAAATGTGTGTGTGTGTGTGTGTGTGTGTGTGTGTGTGTGTGTGTGTGTGTGTGTGTGTGTGTGTGTGTGTGTGTGTGTGTGTGTGTCTGTCTGTCTATCTATCTAGAATCAAACAACAAAATGAAAAAAAAAACACCACAAAGATTTCATTGTGTACAGCTGTTTATATTTGTATTTGTTTAACAACCACCGGCAGTCTGGCATGATGACCACATGCTTTGTTGAGGTTAAACAGTCAAAGTCCTTATTCATTCCAAAATATGTAGATAAGAAGTACATCGCAAAAAAAAAAAGTACATTTCATCTGCACTGTAAATTGTATAAGGAGCACAGCACTACAAGAACCCAGAGGATAAATCATCCATCACCAGCAGTGCATAGACCGATTAGTTGAAGGCAGAAGCTATCTTTCTACTACCGCCTGCAGGTGAACGGACCAGACAAAGACAAACCAGTCTATTCCAGTGTCCTAATGATGGAGAGCAATCGAGTCACCCACCCCCACTACTGCGCTTCCACACACTAACCACTAACACACAGCCTAGCTCAGAGACAATGCAAGTAGTGTGTGCTGTTTTGTTATGCAAACTCATTTCCAAACAGGAGCCCACCACACAAATTCAAACCCTGAACACACACATTTACACATAAACATCACACATAAACAAAATGAATTGCCTTGCTTGTGCATAGCTTTTAGAGGACCACTACAGAGGAGACAGACATTTGTCTTAACATCAATGAAGGGACAATGTTGTAGCGTAAATGTGGTGTACCGCAACTGGTGCTCCGCGCTGTTTTCTCTCACAGTGGTTGAGTGCTACGCCGCAGAAATGGGTTTCCAGTGCCACGCTAATGGTTATAATGCACTCCAGAGGGCATTAAGGTTTGAGGTCTTTTCTCTGTACCACAGGCCAACTTTGCCAGGGCCAGTTTCATTCACAAGTGACATCCGTAAACTCTTTTCAGAGAACAGGGCAAATAGCATGACAGATTTAATAGCTTTTGGATCAATTCTCGCAGGGAACTAAACAGAGTGAACAGCTCAATGTCCACGCGCTGAGAGTCGACCAATACACATCACGCAAAGCACAGCTAGAAATCAATGTCTGGAGCCGAACAACATTTCATCGTGCAGTTTAGACCTCAGAGCTTCTGAAACTCTCGTGAGAGTGAAGGAAGGCATCCAACTAGTTTGAAATTCACTATGCAAGTTATTAATTTCACTGTTCAAACACCATATCTACTAGGTGTTCAGCCAAGCCATCACCTGTATCTGTCGCAATGACAATTGTTTCTGTTTCTGCTTAAAACAGAAGTGTCAAAATTGGTAATATCTTGGTAACACTTTATAATTACTTTATATTTGTTAACATTAGTTAATGCGCAATATATTTTTACAGAATGTATTATCCTTTGTTAATGTTAGCGATTAAACATGTCCATGGTCATGTTAGTTCACAGTGCATTAACTGTTAACAGATACTTTTATTTCTTAAAATGTATTAGTATTAATAATAATAATTTGTTACATTCATTTGCTGTATATATAGCGCTTTACATGGAAGGGGGGGATCTCCTCAACCACCACCAATATGCAGCTCCACCTGGATGATGCGACGGCAGCCATATTGCGCCAGAAGCCCACCACACACCAGTTTACTGGTGGAGAGGAGACTGTGATGAAGACAATCAGTATATGGGGATGATTAGAAGGCCATGATGGACAGAGGCCAAGGGGCAAATTTGGGTTTTTTAATGACCACGGAGAGTCAGAGCCTCGGTTAAACGTCTCATCCGAACACTATACTGCTCTTTGACAGTATAGTGTCCCCGTCAGTGGGGCATCAGGACCCACACAGACCACAGGCTGGCCTCACTAACCCCTCTTCCAGCAGCAACCTGGTTTTCTCAGGAGTCTCCCATCCAGGCACTGACCAGCTCAGCCCTGCTCAGCTTCAGTGGGAGACCAGCCTCAGGCTACAGGGTGATATGGCTGCTGGTAAATGTTGAGATTAAGAGTAACTTAGATTAATAAATGCTGTAAAAGTATGGTTCATTGATAGTTCATGTTCATGTAGTTAACTACAGAGCCCCTAAAGGGACATGTGAAGGTAAAAAAAGTTATTTGATTATTTGTCAATGCTTTTGCGGAGAATATGGACGCAGTCATGGCTAGGGAACAGAGGCCAACTTGGCATGCAAGTAGCGCCATGTCGTGTTGATCAATACACCATTTTATGTTGCATTGTTATTGGCTAGTCAGTAAACGTTGGTCGTAGCAGCAAACACACTGTGATATGATCATGGTAAATTTATGACACTGTCAGAAAATTATCACAGGCTTGCTTTTAACGGCCCTCTTTGAACAAGAACAAATGTAGGCGGGGACTGATTTTGTATGTGGGGAATTGATTGGATGGTTGTGGTTTGCTATTGAGGATCTGATGTGATTGACAGGTTGCCCCGCCCTCGTCACAAGAGTAGAGAAGAGAAGAGCTGCAACAGAGAGGGGTAGAGAGAGTTATTCTGATTCAAGATTATGAGGCACAAAAATGGGGAAAAAATAATGATATCCACAATAAATAATTCCCAATAAATATTCCATAAAAAATAGTCAATTTTGATTTCATGGTGACTTAAAAAAAAATAAGTGTAGTTTTATTTGATAGAATTCGTTTTCATGTTATTCATGCCTTTCCAAATAGTATTTTGCAAGACCCAACAAGACAACTTTATCGGTGGCAAGAGTAAATAACACCATGGAGCAATGCCAGGCTTTTCAAAATGATTCACAGCAATTTTAAATGTAAAATTAAACAGTTTGCCAATCATCTCGGTCTCTTTGAGTCTAAGCATGCCTGCTTCGCATCCATAATGCAACAGGGAAGCCCCGCCTCCCTGACCAGAGGCCTCTTTGAAATCGAACTCGGCGCTCTCGCCCCACAGATAATTCCTGCGAGATGGCGGACGGCATCAGCGCTTAATGAGAGATGGCATTTCAAAGGCTTTAATTGAGAGCGCTGGTGGAGTGATCCGACAGCAACCTGCTTTCAGATCGTGTCGAGGCTTTGTGTTGATTCAGAGGGAGCCCGACTTTTGATTTAATGCCACCCTCGGGGGCCGACGAGTAAAACTTGCCGTTTCTCTGTGAGAAGATATGGCACGTTTAATCACGGGAGGTGGTCCAAGTGTTATTTACTGTACAACATGATTAGAAAACTCTGGAATATGACACAACATAATTAATGATAGAATAATTCCCCTTAAAAATTAAAATTATGCCATTATGTACTCATCTTCATGTCAAATGTTTCTTTCTTTCCTTCTTCTGTAGAATGCAAAAGCATGCATTTTGAATCATTTCTGCTCACTCAGTTCTTCCACATAATTATAATAAATGGGGCTGAAGCTATCAAGCTTCTAAAACAGTGCAAAACCAATTTTCAGATGCAAATTTTGGTCTTTGTCTGAAATAAATCTGTCATTTGGCTTTAAAAGACTTGTAATATAGCACAAATATTGAATGGGCAATTGTAGTACACTTTTGATGCTTTTTCTTCCTAAACGTGAAAGCTGTTTCTATGTTGCAAGGAAAAGAGCGACCAGAACATTCTTTGCAATATCTCAAAAAAGGTGAGTTGTGCGGGTCTGCATCGACATGAGGGCGACAGAGTTGTCATTTCTGAGTGAATTCTTTAACTGTTAAAGACAAACCATTACAAGTGAAGTTAGTGAATTCTTGCAGCAATAGAAAGTGTGTGACACTAAAATAACGCAATAAACATTGATTTAACAACATAAGATGTAACTTAAAACACAAACGTACATAACTGATAAGAAAAATAATAATAATAAGAAGAAGCAGTAATTTCAATGAAAAAGACCAAATGTGAGGAATATCAATTTACATTGTTTCACTGTAATTTAGAAGATTACATTTAACATGTAAATTACATAAAATGTTCCATTATCTATTTAGATTTTTCACCTTATAGAGTAAGGGAACTTACCATTAACCAATTTTCAGGTTTTTAACATAGCATTTTTAGTCTTTTACTGTTAAAATAATTTAGCATCAAATGCATTGCATACCAAAAAAAAACTCCAGACTTCCTAGAAAGTGCACTAAAAGCAGAGATCTACAGTAAGGGAAGGTCATTATCTAGATGGGATTGACCCTCTAGCCCCTCTCCATGATTTTTTCTCTTTTAAGCAGTCACTCTGGGATCCCACACACTGCCTTTTAATAGGAATACCGCTCTGAATTTGCCTTTAGGGTCCCGAGGTTATGCATAACCAAGAATGGATTATTTAAGCAGTATATCTTTTGTACTTTCCCTAGTAAAAACCCCCAGTCAACATTTAAGATCTAGTTATTGATTGCTGGCATGAAACTTAAAAGCATAATCATTTTATCAATCATTATGTTTGTGTTATTGCATTTTCATTTTGGGAGATCAATGGGGTTCTACCATATATATGTATACATAATATAAAGACATTAGACCTTGGTGGGACCGGCTGTCTCACATCCTAACACAGAAAGCATTATCTAGCCTAATATGTCAGACAATCACTCAGCAATTGGAATGAATGTGTGTCACGAATGATCAGGTGTGCATGGGTTGCAACAGCCACTTACGCTACAAAACAGCCAACGGAGGAGTCGATATGTTTGAGATCAGATTTCCTTTCAAGTTAAACCAGGCTTAAAAGTTTCCTTTCATGGTTGATATCCACTTTGACCAAGAAAGAGATATGCGTGGAATTATAGATAAACAGATTGTGACAGTTCATCTTGATGCTCATGCCAACACAAAATAAGCCAGAGTGTCTGTTTTCGGAAGTCTATCAAACTCAAGATGACCTAAAAGCAGCGATTGTTTCCTCGGGGCCTTAGCAATAGCAAGAGCTTTGACGATGACATGTTTTGGTTTAAGCAGAATTACTCGAGCTCAGGTCTGACAGTACCTGTGGTAGATCGGCTCTGTGCACCTGGCCCACGGTTGAGCGCACCTGCAACAGCTCCAGCTCAGAGAACATAGAGTGTGTTTGCACTGCTATGGTGATAAGATCAAAACGTCTGCCCCATGTGGCCAGCAGGTGTGAGGTAGGCCTGATAAATGCCTTCAGAGACATGTTGAAGACAGGGGTTTTCATGGGTGATGGAGGATTACGGGCAGTTGGGATCTGATTTAGGGAACAGTACACCTAGGCGCTGGCTGCTTTGGGTAAAGGTCTGTTTTACATGCATGACAGGACTTTTTTCTACACATCTGTGACTCTCATTATCATCTTTCTTTAAAAGAAATCCTACGTCACAAAGAAGTACTGGTAGTACCGTGGTACAGTGATAGAAACAAATGGCAATATTACAATTGTGGGTTTATGCAATTATATTTTGAACATTTGACCAAAATCAAGCGCAAATATAGCTGTTTATGTTTTATAAAAATGGTTTCATTTAGCAAGCCTGTTACCATCTCAATTATAGACGACCATTTACAGCCAATACAGGAACATATATGGATTTAAAGTTTTTTAACAGTAGCCTAAACTGTAATTCATTGGCCGATGGTGGACATGTTTTTATGAGATATATCAATGTACGCATAGACAATCATGGCAGCTTGGACAAAGACACTGCATGACAATTTTCAAGTCAATCAGACTAACAGTTGCATAGTTATAGCTGCTTTTATGTGTTTTTTTTCATATTATAGCGCCACCAAGTGGTGAATCTCCGCAGATGTTTTGATGTGACCACAGCTCGCCAAAGTTGGTTTTGAAATAATCTCCAATATTTGACGAACGATTTGATGGACAGCGGTGGTCCTAGAGACAAAGTTATTCAGAATGAGAATTTCTACCATGCAGTATGAATGTCGTGGACGTGGACGGAAAATCGCGCGATACACAATCCTTCACGCATGTGAAAATCAATCGGACTAACGGTGAAGTAGTTATAGCCATTTTCATATTTTTTTCCTGTTATAGCGCCACCAAGAGGCCAGTCGCCGCGTCCTTTTTAACGCAACCACAGAATGAGCTCTTACATGGGTGCGCCGAGTTTGGTGAAAATATCTCATTCTGTTATAGCCATTTAAGTAAAAGTGGCTCCATCCACTTCAAACGTTTTGGTGGCCCTTAGGGACCTTGAACCATAATTTCCAGAGAATAGATGACAGTAAATGTTGGACAAGTGTGTTTTATTTGTCATTAGAACGGCGGCATCTGAGGCAGTATATTGAAAAGGGGTGCAAGTTTTTGAAAATGATGCCATTTACGGTCATCATGCGCATGTGTATTGCGTGTTCAGTCTATAGGCGCGTAGTGTTTCTTTACAAAGTGACACCGCCACCTACTGGCCTGGCATCCATTTCTTTTCACGGATTTGTGCTGTTTTGACAACGTTGTCTGTACGTAAAACTTTTCAAAAACGGAAGAAAAAAAAAATTGGTTAAATATTTGCAAAACCTAGTATATGGGTGATTATTAATTTAGGAAAACTTTTCTTGATAATGATATTAATGACATTTTTTTTAAAGATATATAAGACAAGCTTATAATGTACTAATTTTGTCTATTTAATGTTTTTTTTTTGTTTTTCAATTTTCATGGAAGACTGCAGGAATAATGCTGAACATACAGGGTACATTTTTGGGTGTTATACTTTTACTTTCACAATAGACATGACAAGTATCTTGCTTGTATGAAATAGTTCAGATAAATCCATCCAATAGCTGTATTTATATCATTCTTCATTTCATACTGTGACAAACAGAAATGAGCGGCAAGTGTATATGTACAATACAAAGAGACGGAATCGAATAAGAAAGAGCATTTAAATATAGGAATGGATGTGGGCTAGGACGTGATGTGCATATGCTAAAACTAATGGCATTGCACGGAACCGTCAAAAGCACAGCCAATGGAGAATTTGGGGGTTGTGGACAGACTCACAGGTTTTATACATGATATATGTGGCATCTGGGGAGGGGGGACGCTCATTTGGGGTTAACATTGCAACAATAAAAAAGCTTTCAAGATGTGGACGGCAGTAAATCCTAAAAGGGTCCCAGAAAAAATGGCAATAAACATAGCAAAGGATGAATATTTCTCTGTCCCAAACCCTGCATCTGTCCCATTGGCCTCATCGGCACAAATGAAGCCTTGTAGCAGACTATAAAAACATACATGTAAGGAATGATTCCCAAAACGACACAAGTCTGCTCTGTCACAGTGGAATGATCCTTTTTCCAATTGTTCTTCCTTTTCAGGGAGTTTGTTTCATGTCTGTACATCTTTAAATCATTTGACCTCTGGCCTCGTGATGTAATACTGACCTGAGCTTCCCTTCATGCCTTCCATATGTGCTTTTGTTCATTTGTTTATTATTATTCTTTACTTAATTCCGTTTAACAGTCAGTGTCACATCCACACCTCCTTTAAATTGTATCACTGCACATTTTTCTTTATATGTTAATGATATATCGTAATATACATTAGTCATGCAATCTGCATTCACAAACAGTTGTAGAAAGAAAATGAGCCGCTGGACTCTAGAGAAATGGAAACAAGTTCTGTGGAGTGACAAATCCCACTTCTGGGTTTGGTGGACTGCATTGTGCCAGCTGTACCGTTTGGTGGAGGGGGGATTATGGTGTGGGGTTGTTTTTCAGGGGTTGGGCTGGGACCCTTACTTCCAGTGAAGGGAAACTTAATGCTTCAGCATACCAAGACATTTTTGACAATGCTATGCTTCCAACTTTGTGGGAATAGTTTGGGAATGGCCATTTTCTATTCCAGAATAACTGGCACAATGCAAGGTCCAAATCAAAGTACCAAGCTTTTCAGAGCAACCCATTTTTTTTCACAAATGTTTGTAAATGCAGACTGCATATACAGTGTATATATATATATATAATTAAATTTAATGTTGATATCCTATATACATATAATAAATATAATGTATGTGATTATGGAGTCTTCATTGGCCCTTCATCATAATGTTGTGTTATGTGTCTTGATGTGTTTTCAGGCCAAGGTTAGCAAGGACCACCCAGTGCTTTCCACAATATAGCACTTTGAACTGTTACACGAACACAAAGGGTCCTCTTAGGGGGAAACCTTTCCTCTCTGGTCTTTATGAAGTGTGAAGTGCTGTCTGGAGCAGCATGTTCAAGTCAATCAAGCTCTGGACAATGTCTCAGGGCCCTTTCTGCGTCTGTCGACCCTTTGCGTGAGCGGGGGTCTGCGTACTTATAGCACACATGCAGGAACTACCGGAGGGCCAAATTACTTCACAACCTTGATATTTGCTGTACAAGTGACATAGATATCACTATGGCTTAAACCAAGACAATGTGTGTGCTTGCAGGACACAGATAAAAAGGTCTTTATATGGATCAAACTACACACTTGGTATTTTTCAGAGCGGGATGACTGTTCTGTGAATATCAAGCTGGGAATAATGAAAAACGTTCAAAGCCCTGTTTGTCACATCTGGTTTAATGGAGAGTGAAACCCTTCATGGTCTTCACCAGAGATTGTTGACAAAATGAGTCACGTGGAAAACTAAACAGAACAAAACTAAACAAAACAAAACAACTAAAATGAAACAGAAAAAAAGCTAAGCGAAACAAAAAACAAAACAAAACAACAAAAGCAAAGCAAAACAAAACAAAACAACAAAAGCAAAGCAAAACAAAACAAAACAACAAAAGCAAAGCAAAACAAAACAAAACAACAAAAGCAAAGCAAAACAAAACAAAATAATAATAATATTGTGCAGTGTTGTCAAGCTACATAACTCATCAAAAGGCCATATGACAAAAGTGGTTCATATGACTCATGCACTATAATGCACTAAAGTCTTTTCATCACATGCAATAGGTTTGTGTAAGACAGTGGTTTTCAAAACAGGGTTCGTAAAGTGACGCTACGGGACCACAGACAGTTTCAGAGAAATGTAATGTACAAAGAAAAAAGTTAATATTTGGAATTTTAGAGCATATCATACAGCTTTCTAAAACCTTATAAACTTATATAAAAACTTCATATTCATCATAATTATGATTTGTAAATCTATAATAAAATAAATAATCCATGAAAGATTTGTATTGAAATATTTGTATGTGTACTTTTGTTCAAACAAAAACTGTTCAATTTTTCCTCCTTCGTTTAAAAAAAAAATTGCGTTCACACGAAAAGGCAAAAACACGCTATAAAGAGCTGTCACGAGCATTACAAACCAACAGGAGCCGATGTAACCCTAACCGTAAAGCCATTTTGGCCAATCAGAAGCCTGGAAAAAACTTTATTACCGGTTCTGGTTCCGACGTCGCAAGCTAAAATCTCCGGTTTCACCGTCTACACGACAACACTGCACAACCGGAGTCTCTAAAAATCTTCACCCTGCCAGGAGTTTTCAAAATAGTTCGGTTTCAGTGACCGAATGCGTTTGCATGTGGACGAACCGCCAAACCGAATAGAAAAAGCTGCAGTTTTGAAAATACCCGTTTTCATTAGGCACGTGTCTTTGTTAAACGTTCCTGCCACTCCTGTTTACATGGTCACCGTCATCATGAGTTTGTTTGTTTCAGCCTTTCATTGTGTCAGTACTTCCTCCTTTTCCTCTATTTGTTGTCTGGTCACGTCTACGTTTATGGTATGTATTACCACCCGTTTGGATTGCAGTCTGTTTTTATTACGTAAAAAACAATATGCTTTTAAATAATACGCCACGTGAGTTTTTCTCTAGAGCCCCTGATTACAACATATTTTCATTGGCCATTTGGAAATACATACAGGTCAATTCTGACCGTTTTAATAATTGAAATTTTGAGAATACACTTGGATTACTGATGTCATAATGTGTTCAAAACCCAAACTAGACCCATTCTAGTCCAACTCTAGCCAGGGTGTTTTGACAGAAGGCCCTGTGACCGCAGGATTGACCCCTGTTTTTCAGTCACATGACTGGAGAGAGCTGCGGGCTCTAGAGCGAAAGTGCCTAGACTTCATGTATCAGCACACACATCTTTGCCTCTGAGCTTGTTTGAAGCTCCATTCCCGCCTTAAGACCACCGCCATCTCCCATTAGCATCCCAAGAATTTTAATCTGAGTTTCCCTCTCACAGCGCAGGAGAGTCGTTTCTCCAAAACCCAGGAGACGCGTCTGACGATGGGGATCACGGATAGATTCCTCTTTGTTTTGGCTTCCCCCCCTCCCTCGTTTCTTTCTCCAGCTCTCTACCCCTTCCTATGGTAATCCCAGCATCCCTCTCTTCATGTTACACCCTGCAGGGGTTTGGGGAGACGTATAAGCTATTGTAATCATCGGCTGTCATTATCTCGCCCATTGATGGATTGTTGGGTTTATCTGTGATGAAAGTATGGCAATAGTTTAGCTTCACTTTGGCTGCATTGACAAATCATCAGAATTTCACTCTTATCGCTGCTTTTGCAGATGGAAAGTAGCAAAACTTTATCTGCAATTCTCTCCGAGGGGAGATAATGGAGCATTGTTTGTTCAGTAGGGACTTTTATTTTGCAAAGAAGATCTCTGATCAATGAACTGGTGTAGAAGAGCTGATGACACGGTGAATAGAGGTGCGTTCACATTCATCGTTGTTCTGCGAATTTTCGTTTGCGAAATTTAGTTATTTCAATAGAAATCTACACTATTGTTTTTTGTGTAAGGGCGAAATATTTTTTTATTATTATTAAAGCTATTTAAGCAGAACATAAGACAAAACACAGTTAGACGATACCATAAATACAAAACTCATCAAACAGAATGTATTGCGTGAAGTGTGTGTGTAAAATTGTGTTGAGTGTGTGTATTTCTATTATATGTTTCCTAATAAATATGTAGAACAATGCTCATTTATATATATATATATATATATATATATATATATATATATAGCAATATTAATGATTAATGATGCAATAAGTAAGAAGAAGAAAAAGGAAGGAAAGTAAGTTATCAGAGAAATGGTGAGGTTGTTCAGAGAAGATGAAAAAGAAGAGAGAGAAAAAGAAAAGAGAGTAAATAGGTACATAAATTGCAAAGAAAGCAAAAATATAATATACATATACAGTATATATATATATATATATATATAATTAAAGAAAAAAAGGACGAGGGCGAAAGATTTCTCTACGCAGATTTCACAAGACGTTCGAATATACATCTAATATATATATATTGGTGTTATATTTTTATTTCTTATGTGATTTTTAAGTCTTGGTTTTGGAACAAGGGTGAAACAATAGAATACATACATATATGAAATGAAAAAAAAATGCAATAATTTAAAATCTTAAAATCCTAACTTAGTTTAAAAAAATAATTTGTGGCATAAAAATATACCTGTACATTTTAGACACGGTAACTTTTTATTTATTTTTTTACATTTCCCTCCACACTTAAAGGCCCAGTAGAGTGCCTTGAAATGCGCAGCTTTGTTCGATGAAGACGTAATTCCCACTGAAACAGGAGCTGAGGAGGGACATATTGAATGGCTCCTCCCCCTTTTCAAATAGCCAATAGCGTTTAGTTTACCTCACAAACTGCAGTCGTGCTCGACAGCACCATGGGAACGAATCCGAGCGCTGATCCATTGGATTCAATAGTAACGTTAGTGGTGTGAATAAATTCTAGCCATTTCATTCTGAAAACGGAATAAAACTCGAGCACTCGAGCGACTGAACACACACATATATGACAACGGTAGTGATGTCCGGTTCGTGGACAAATCGTTCTTTTGAACCGGTTCTTTTTTGTGAACCGGTCGAACCAGTTCATCAAATCGAACTGAATCGTGTAAAACAGAGTCAGCGCTGATCCAGTTTTCTAAAGTTAAAGAAGTGAGAGTCTGTAAGTTTTGAATGCTTATATCTCCAAAATGCGAATTTGTTTTGTTTTGGAAACCACCAGCATATTTATTACATTAAGGCTAACATATTCATCCTAAGAGCTCAAAAACTTAAATTTTGATTTCAGGAGGATTTAAACACCCTTTTTTTGTGTTGCCTTTATTCATTTAAATGGTCCTGCGGTTTGATGAATGATTTTTTAAAAGTACTGATATTCCATGTAGGCTCTCATTAATACAAGCTCATAAAAGCTGCATGCATAATAATTATAAAATAGTTAGCAAATTGCAGTTTAAATAGAGTATATATAGTATGCCAAGTTAAGTATTTCACCTCAATCACCAACTGTCACAGTTTCACTCAGCTTGGGTTTCGTTTGCTCTATTTCCCGCTACTAGTTTGTTGTCAGTTACAGATTTGATTTCATCATTCAGTTCACGTGTGTGTAGTTAATCATCATTGTTTTCAGTTGTATACACGTTTAGGAGTGTTCCCCTTTTCTTTGTTGGGTCTCATCTGCGGTATGTTGTATTGTTTTGTTATCAGTTATGTTATAAAACTCTGTTTTGAACTTTAACCTTTTATGTGCGCTTACTGCCACAAAACCATGACACTAATATATATATCTCCACATAAGTCCACTGAATGATTGAGCCATGATAAAACACTCTCCAGGGAGTTATAAACTCAAAATGTAGCTTGTGTAGATATCTAGACAGAAACAGCAGCACATAATTCACAAAGAGGACATAAACCTGAGATATGTGAATATATTGACATATTGACTTAGTGAAACCCCGTACAGAACTTAATCAGACGGATGGGGAACTGGGTTTATGCTTATCCCATTCGTACGAGGTCTTAGAGAGGCATTTGGAAACTTTCTTCCAGTTCTTGTAGACTTTAAAAAAGCAGAAAGTTTGAGCTGACAGGTTTTTAAAGATGGTTTTCTATTGTGCAACGTGCTAAGCACTTCATCAAGCCTGGCTTAAACAAAATCCAAACGTGACGGAGAGGTTGCGGGATTAGACATGCTCTCTGGCCGAGGAGCGCCTGCACAGACCGACAGGCCATAAGCTTTATTGAGATTTTAATGGTGTGAATGCTGACAAAGACGAATGATGGCACATGCACGATTTACTCCATCTGTGTGTTTCGTTTAGATTTAGAATCCATTCTTAATGAAAAACGTGCAGAATGTTGTTAACTTAAACAGCAAATGCAAATGTTGATGGATGCTCATGCTATCCAAAACTCCCACTCACACAACATAGCCTACAGTAGATATTATTAAGCAGAAACTGGTTTCATTTACTGTTACGCACTCAGAAGAGGTATCATGTTTATCAGCATATGCTTCATTCAAAATCAAACCTACGTTTTTTGCGTTGCTAGTGTCATGCCACACTTTAATGTTCATTGTAAAAAAAAAGAGCATATTAATAATCGCGAAATGGTTGAATCTCTTGAAAGCTAAAGGAAAACTTATAATCAAAGCGACATTAAATATAAAATAATCTAAATTAGGCTTGTTTTGTATGGAATCTTGTTTCCAACACTGAATAAAAAAAAGAAAAAAAGTAAAAGCTATTTTTTATCTTTATCTTTTGTTTCTTGCAATTTTGAATTTGCATCTCGCAATTCTCACTTTTCCCTCAGAATTGTGTGATATGAACTCGCAAATGCATGTTATAAAGGCAGAATTTGCCAGATATAAACTCACAATGGCGAGAAACAAAGATAGCACTTTATTTGACAGTCCTGTTCCGCCTGTACATACAATGTACTTATTACAGTAATTACAATAACTTGGTATAACTTGGTACTAACCCTGAATCTATCACTAAACCTAACCTTAACCATTTAGTAACCTTATATTACCAGTACTTTCTTGGGTAAGTACACTGTAAGTACACGTACTGTAAAATAAAATGTCAAATGTTATTTGTAGAAAGGATTTGTTTGATAAATTGAATGATAGAAACTCACAATTGTAAGAAAATGTCAGAATTGTGAGATATAAATAAAAAGATAAAAAGAATCGAGCCACTTACAGTACAATGCAAGTAAGTTATGGCAAATGTTTTAGAGGATTTAAAAGCAGAAATGTGAAGCTTATAATTTTTATAATTTATTTAAGCACTTAATGGACGTAAGTTATGGCTTTAACTTTAAAGAGGGGCTGCTTTTTTCATTATTATGTTGAAACTTTTATATTATTTGCTTTGAGTTTAAAACATACGTTTTTGTTGCTGCTTTAGGGTTTTATTAAGCATTTAGTTTCAAATTATAATCAAGTTAATTTGTCTTTTGGCAATTGAAACAGATTCCATTCACTTCCATTGCAAGATTTTTCAAATATTTTATTTCATTTTTTTGAGAAGGGGTTTCCTCTCTCGCCTCCTCAGAGAAAAGCATGTATTTCAAATATTTGCCTGATTTAATGCAGCATTAAAAGATTTGGCACAGAAAGGGTCTACCTCCCATTGATCCCGCAGTACAGCAGAGAATTACATTTGCAGATCAATACATCTATTAAGCATAATGTAGCATAAGATAAATGCAACTGATGTATCCACGCAGAGTGTTAAGAATCCTAAGTACCAATTTGAACAAATCCAGACATAATACGTTTTTGCTAATCCTATCTTTCATATCACTGAATAAACTTTTTGCATGACAGCATTTCTTCAAAATCCTCTCTATGCTATTCTGTTCTGCACTGCAAAATCCATATTTCCATTTTCCCATTTTTCAGTTCCCGCACCAGTAGGCAGACGTTGGGCCGTCTCGGGATGGCAGGGTTAGCCGGCTCCAGATTACAACTCGCTCTTTTACTCGTTTAAGGTTCGTTGCTGGCTGACCTGTAGCTCTTTGAGAGGCAGTGAAAAGAGCTGCCAAACTTATCTATATCTGAGACCAAAAATAGAGCTTTCCTCTGGCGCTGTGTCTGTTAGCCGTGTGTGTTCACCTCACAACACACATCAGCGCTCGTACAACACCCTGAGGGCTTTCAGACTCCCGCTCTGTGTCAGATCAACTTCGAAGAACCAGCAAACTCCCCACCCAGGCTTCGAGCTGTAGGGGACACCGAGGGCAACTATACATCCTATATATATATATATGTGTCGTCATAATTCACAGACTACTGGAAAAATACTGGAAAAACGTGCCTAAAAGTAGAAAAGTTGCTTGCATTTTTAAGTACAATTAACTCGGATGTTTAAGTCATTTCAACTTAAATTGCATTAAACTGATTCAAATAAGTTGAATCTTGAATAACTTGCTTAACTTATTTTGATAAGTAAAAGCACTGTAAAAACATATGTTGTCATAACTTATTGATCATATATATATATATATATATATATTTTTTTTTTACAGTGTATGTATCAGAACTAAAAACAGTTCTTCTGTTCAGACGTGATATGTCCGATGAGTGGCGCTAAAAAGTTTGAAAATAACGTACCACCTACGCTAAAACCTACACTAAACCCCGATAACGCTAACAAAATGAAACATGACATACAAATTTGCTGAAGAAACTAAGCAGTTTTAGCTTCTACAAGAGTCTTTGAGCTTTTTTATTGTGAATAATGCACAAGTGCACTGCTGTACTAGATGAGCTTCAGAGCACGTTTCAGAAAACAACTTATATGGAGCTGTTTATGTGATGTAACCATCAAAATGTATTAGTTTACAAATCATGCACTATGGTACAAGTGTTTTGAGGTCAGAACGTTGTGCTGTGCAAGCTTTTGTTGAACAATTCTTTAAAAGGCAAACGATCACACTTGGTAATTCAGTAATAGTAAATTATGCCCTCTGATAGTGTAATTTATTTGCACGTTGTGTGTTGTTTTTGCACACGACTCATTAAAGAAACTTTTCAAAATGGGTTCATATCCATCTGCATAACTGTTGCTTGATATGTAGCTGACGTCCTGCACAATAAGCATTGAAGAAGCAAACATTCATCGAGCATTCTCTCCCACTGCCATGCATTTGACATCTAAACAGTTTCTATAAAGTAAAGCATTGAAAGTGTATGTGTGTAGCTCAGTTGAACATTCAGAAACTATCATTCAAGGGAGGAAAATATTAATCACTGTTAGCAAATTCAGTTGTAGGCAGCTCTGACAAAACAATGAGAGCGGCAGAAATGGAGGGGCAAAGGCATGGAAATGACAAGGCTAATTTCACCCACAACTGATTGTCAAATGAGGAAGGCACCTTCACAATAATAAAATAAAAAATTAGTGCAATTCCCAGGCATTTGAGAGGGAAAGTGAGGCGTTCAAGCATGAGACAGTTTCACGCTAAAGGCCTTTCCAGTCCAGCAAAGACATGCTGTGAGCCAGGAGAAAGAGAGAGAAACTCTTCATTAATAATCTGCTGACAACACACAGGGAAAAGTGTTAGTGTAATTGTCTGTGTAGTGCAGTCTAAATAAAAGCCCGTTTAAAAAGCTCACTGTAGAGATGAGTGGGGAAAGATGTGCCATTCCCTTAACGTCACCATGAAATCAAAACAGGCAATTGTTTATTATAAATGATTTATCAATTTATGTTATTATTATTTAATATTCATGTTCCTCATAATCTTGAATCAGAATAACTTCTCCTCCCTCTTGCAGCTCATCTCTTCTTCTCTGATGACGAGGGCAGGGCAACCTGTCAATCACATCAGATCCACCAATAGCAAACCACAACCATATCCAATCATCCAATCAATTTCCAGTGGACAAAATCAAGCCCAGTCCTACATTTGTTCTTGTCCCAGAAGCAGTTTCACTCGGATTTCGTACATGTAAAAATACTCACTTTTTCAATAGTAGCAATAGGCAGTTAGGCACAAAAATAAAACAATATGGATGTTAACGGGATTTTAGCCTGAAAAATATCTTACTTTATATTTTGCTTTATCTTACCTTTTCTGTGTAAAGGTATTTCCAATTTTACAACTTTATTTCAATGAAACGGCCGTAAAAATTTTTTTGAAAACAGCTTTACACGTTTTAACAGACAAATTATAATCTACACATCTTTCTTTTAAATCCTTAAAAAGTTAGCCCATTTACCTCTATCATAAGTGATTTTTTTTTCAAGAAAAAGAGGGATGATAATTGCTTTTTGAAAAAAAAAAGCCCAAATGCTGTAATCATGCATTTTGGCAGATAAAAAGAGATTTGGGGTAAGATGTGCCAACGGCTCAGGTAATTATTTGTAGCAGTGGTGCATTTGGTCGCATTTATTTTTGCATTTTATCTCTAGTACAGTGCTTTTAACATTAACAATTATCGCTTATACATGCTGGGCTTGTAGCAGTAATATGGCACAACTTTCCCCACCATTCTCAAATTTGTTTAAAAAAAGTTTGTCTATATACCCAAAACCTCACTAAAACCATCAAACTACACTAGTCTGACTAGCTCTGTGCTATCAAACCACCTTAGGCTAGTTTAATCCGTTTTGTCAGTAGGGTATGAATCAGTAACATCAGTTTCATTTGCAATTCTCAACTCAACAGCAATCTGTTATCATATGCCCCAATACATGAACTCTGAAATTTGCATTCAAAATAACTTTACCTATTCCTTCCCCTACTCCAGCCTGCCAAAAAGAGATGCCCTCCAGAGGCAGACATGAATTTAGTTATCCAAAATTAGCATTCGGCTACAAGGATGCAGCTCATTAGCTTCCAACATATTTGATTTGGATTGACTCACTGTTTAACATGTCGGGGAAAACCGTAAGCTGTTCATTCACCCCTGCATGTACCCTCCCACGACACATCGGACCCACCAATGTAACAGTAATGAACGTGCTGTCCCGCGCAGATAATTAGCCAGCTACCTGTGGAGCCGCTAATGAAGATGGGAGTAGAGATTAACAGAACAAGCTGAGAAAACAGAGGTGGCGCTAAACTCAACAAATACATCTTTGAAGTCCACCCCTTCTGATGGGAATTGCATAAGCCCTGGTATAAACAATCATCTTGCGAAATTACCCGCTAAAAGGTCCTGTTAGCTCAAAACACGTTTGAGTCACATTCACACGTTCTTCACAGCTGCCGTTATGTTTTTTTTCCATTAAAATGCATATTGGGAAATGCAGGTCAGTATTTCAGGCCGGTAAGTTAGGGCATAGAGTACCTGACAGCTGTTCAGTTCAGTTAGATGAATACACAGCACGTTGAATGGTGGATTAGAGATTCATCTGGCAGAGTCAAAATGTTACTGCTGTGCTGCAACTTTAACGACAGGATGTGTGTTTCGAAAACTAACTAACCAACTATGCTGCAAACTCTGTTGGAAAATTAGCTCAATTAAGCTGAGATCTAACATAAAATAGATAGTTACACTACAATCTACACAGAAAAAGTAGCTGATTTCATTGAAGCTACCTTAAAAGCTAAAGGAGATAATTAGTAAATAACTTTAAAAAGCAAACTAAATTGTAAAATGGTGTAAATTAGAAAATAGAAAACTTTTAGCAACACTATTGCAATTTCTGGAGATGGGATCTTTTGGCCTGAATCACTAAGCAAACGCTTAGAAACTACCCAGGGGTGCATTTCTAAAAAGCAACATTAGCAAACTATGATCACAAGTTACGCCATAACCAATGTGTTATGATTATGATCAGTGTTTCCCAAAAACCATAGTTCCAATGAATATTCGCAAACAGCATTGCAAAGTTGTGTGGTTGGAACAACAGTTTTCAACTTGTTTGAAGCATAGTTTCTTGTATATGGGGAAAACAAACTCTTGCGGAAGCTCAAACGTGCTGCGTAACAGAAGAATGAACCTCATTTGGTTCTTGCTGAAGCTCAAACGTGCTGCGTAACATGAGAATGAACCTCATTGGTTCTTGCTGAAGCTCAAACGTGCTGCGTAACACGAGAATGAACCTCATTGGTTGTTCCAGAAGCTCAAACGTGCTGCGTAACACGAGAATGAACCTCATTGGTTCGTGCTGAAGCTGAAACGTGCTGCGTAACACGAGAAGGAACCTCATTGGTTCTTGCTGAAGCTGAAACGTGCTGCGTAACACGAGAAGGAACCTCATTGGTTCTTGCTGAAGCTGAAACGTGCTGCGTAACACGAGAATGAACCTCATTGGTTCTTGCTGAAACTCAAACGTGCTGCGTAACACAAAAATGAAACTCATTGGTTCTTGCTGAAGCTGAAACGTGCTGCTTAACACGAGAATGAACCTCATTGGTTCTTGCTGAAACTCAAACGTGCTGCGTAACACAAGAATGAACCTCATTGGTTCTTGCTGAAGCTCAAACATGCTGCGTAACACGAGAATGAACCTCATTGGTTCTTGCTGAAACTCAAACGTGCTGCGTAACACAAGAATGAACCTCATTGGTTCTTGCTGAAGCTCAAACATGCTGCGTAACACGAGAATGAACCTCATTGGTTCTTGCTGAAACTCAAACGTGCTGCGTAACACGAGAATGAACCTCAGTGGTTCTTGCTGAAACTCAAACATGCTGCGTAACACAAAAATGAAACTCATTGGTTCTTGCTGAAGCTGAAACGTGCTGCTTAACACGAGAATGAACCTCATTGGTTCTTGCTGAACCTCAAACGTGCTGCGTAACACAAGAATGAACTTCATTGGTTCTTGCTGAAGCTGAAACGTGCTGCTTAACACGAGAATGAACCTCATTGGTTCTTGCTGAAACTCAAACGTGCTGCGTAACACAAGAATGAACCTCATTGG
Source organism: Meda fulgida (assembly GCA_030578275.1). Taxonomy (NCBI): domain Eukaryota; kingdom Metazoa; phylum Chordata; class Actinopteri; order Cypriniformes; family Leuciscidae; genus Meda; species Meda fulgida. The sequence goes on from CM060637.1 coordinate 19,301,866, forward strand.
TTCTTGCTGAAGCTCAAACATGCGGCGTAACACGAGAATGAACCTCATTGGTTCTTGCTGAAACTCAAACGTGCTGAGTAACACGAGAATGATCCTCATTGGTTCTTAAGAAGCTCACATGTGCTGCGTAACACAAGAAAGAACCTCAGTGGTTCTTGCTGAAACTCAAACATGCTGCGTAACACAAAAATGAAACTCATTGGTTCTTGCTGAAGCTGAAACGTGCTGCTTAACACGAGAATGAACCTCATTGGTTCTTGCTGAAACTCAAACGTGCTGCGTAACACAAGAATGAACCTCATTGGTTCTTGCTGAAGCTGAAACGTGCTGCGTAACACAAGAATGAACCTCATTGGTTCTTGCTGAAGCTGAAACGTGCTGCGTAAAACGAAAATGAACCTCATTGGTTTTTGCTGAAACTCGAACGTGCTGCGTAACACGAGAATGATCCTCATTGGCTCTTAAAAAGCTCACATGTGCTGCATAACAAGAGAATGAACCTCATTGGTTCTTGCAGAAGCTGAAACGTGCTGCGTAAAACAAGAATGAACCTCATTGGTTCTTGCTGAAGCTCAAACGTGCTGCGTAAAACAAGAATGAACCTCTTTGGTTCTTGCTGAAACTCAAACGTGCTGCGTAACACAAGAATGAACCTCATTGGTTCTTTCTGAAGCTCAAACGTGCTGCGTAAAACAAGAATTAACCTCATTGGTTCTTGCTGAAACTCAAACGTGCTGGGTAACATGAAAATGAACCTCATTGGTTCTTGCTGAAGCTCAAACGTGAAGCGTAGCACGAGAATGAACCTCATTGGTTGTTCCAGAAGCTCAAACGTGCTGAGTAACACGAGAATGAACCTCATTGGTTCTTGCAGAAGCTCAAACGTGCTGCATAACATGAGAATGAACCTCATTGATTCTTGTGGAAGCTGAAACGTGCTGCGTAACACAAGAATAAACCTCATTGGTTCTTCCAGAAGCTAAAACGCGCTGCGTAACACAAGAATGAACCTCATGTGTTCTTGATGAAGCTCAAACGTGCTGCGTAACACAAGAATGAACCTCATTGATTCATTAGAAGCTCAAACGTGCTGCGTAACACAAGAATAAACCTCATTGGTTCTTCCAGAAGCTAAAACGCGCTGCGTAACACAAGAATGAACCTCATGTGTTCTTGATGAAGCTCAAACGTGCTGCGTAACACGAGAATGAACCTCATTGGTTCTTGCTGAAGCTGAAACGTGCTGCGTAACATGAGAATGACCCTCATTGGTTCTTGCTGAAGCTCAAACGCGCTGCTTAAAACAAGAATGAACCTCATTGGTTATTGCTGAAGCTCAAACCCGCTGCTTAACACAAGAATAAACCTTATAGGTTCTTGCTGAAGCTCAAACGTGTAGCGTAACACGAGAATGAACCTCATTGGTTGTTCCAGAAGCTCAAACGTGCTGTGTAACACGAGAATGAACCTCATAGGTTCTTGCTGAAGCTCAAACGCGCTGCTTAACACAAGAATAAACGTCATAGGTTCTTGCTTAAGCTCAAACGTGCTGCGTAACACAAGAATGAACCTCATTGGTTCTTGCTGAAGCTGAAACGTGCTGCGTAACACAAGAATGAACCTCATTGGTTCTTGCTGAAGCTCAAACGTGCTGCGCAACACAAGAATGGAGCTCATAGGTTCTTGCTGAAGCTCAAACCTGCTGCGTAACACGAGAATGATCCTCATTGGTTCTTAAGAAGCTCACATGTGCTGCGTAACACGAGAATGAACCTCATTGGTTCTTGCACAAGCTCAAACGTGCTGCGTAAAACAAGAATGAACCTCATTGGTTCTTGAGAAGCTCAAACGTGCTGCGTAACACGAGAATGAACCTCATTGGTTCTTGCTGAAGCTGAAACGTGCTGCGTAACATGAGAATGACCCTCATTGGTTCTTGCTGAAGCTCAAACGCGCTGCTTAAAACAAGAATGAACCTCATAGGTTCTTGCAGAAGCTCAAACGTGCTGTGTAACATGAGAATGAACCTCATTGGTTATTGCTGAAGCTCAAACCCGCTGCTTAACACAAGAATAAACCTCAAAGGTTCTTGCTGAAGCTCAAACGTGAAGCGTAACACGAGAATGAACCTCATTGGTTGTTCCAGAAGCTCAAACATGCTGTGTAACACGAGAATGAACCTCATAGGTTCTTGCTGAAGCTCAAACGCGCTGCTTAACACAAGAATAAACGTCATAGGTTCTTGCTTAAGCTCAAACGTGCTGCGTAACACAAGAATGAACCTCATTGGTTCTTGCTGAAGCTGAAACGTGCTGCGTAACACAAGAATGAACCTCATTGGTTCTTGCTGAAGCTCAAACGTGCTGCGTAACACAAGAATGGACCTCATAGGTTCTTGCTGAAGCTGAAACGTGCTGCGTAACACAAGAATGATCCTCATTGGTTCTTAAGAAGCTCACATGTGCTGCGTAACACGAGAATGAACCTCATTGGTTCTTGCACAAGCTCAAACGTGCTGCGTAACACAAGAATGAACCTCATTGGTTCGTGCTGAAGCTCAAACGTGCTGCGTAACACAAGAATGAACCTCATTGGTTCTTGCAGAAGCTCAAACGTGCTGTGTAACATGAGAATGAACCTCATTGGTTATTGCTGAAGCTCAAACCCGCTGCTTAACACAAGAATAAACCTCAAAGGTTCTTGCTGAAGCTCAAACGTGAAGCGTAACACGAGAATGAACCTCATTGGTTGTTCCAGAAGCTCAAACATGCTGTGTAACACGAGAATGAACCTCATAGGTTCTTGCTGAAGCTCAAACGCGCTGCTTAACACAAGAATAAACGTCATAGGTTCTTGCTTAAGCTCAAACGTGCTGCGTAACACAAGAATGAACCTCATTGGTTCTTGCTGAAGCTGAAACGTGCTGCGTAACACAAGAATGAACCTCATTGGTTCTTGCTGAAGCTCAAACGTGCTGCGTAACACAAGAATGGACCTCATAGGTTCTTGCTGAAGCTGAAACGTGCTGCGTAACACAAGAATGATCCTCATTGGTTCTTAAGAAGCTCACATGTGCTGCGTAACACGAGAATGAACCTCATTGGTTCTTGCACAAGCTCAAACGTGCTGCGTAACACAAGAATGAACCTCATTGGTTCGTGCTGAAGCTCAAACGTGCTGCGTAACACAAGAATGAACCTCATTGGTTCTTGCTGAAGCTCAAACGTGCTGCGTAACACAAGAATAAACCTCATTGGTTCTTCCAGAAGCTAAAACGCGCTGCGTAACACAAGAATGAACCTCATGTGTTCTTGATGAAGCTCAAACGTGCTGCGTAACACAAGAATGAACCTCATTGATTCATTAGAAGCTCAAACGTGCTGCGTAACACAAGAATAAACCTCATTGGTTCTTCCAGAAGCTAAAACGCGCTGCGTAACACAAGAATGAACCTCATGTGTTCTTGATGAAGCTCAAACGTGCTGCGTAACACGAGAATGAACCTCATTGGTTCTTGCTGAAGCTGAAACGTGCTGCGTAACATGAGAATGACCCTCATTGGTTCTTGCTGAAGCTCAAACGCGCTGCTTAAAACAAGAATGAACCTCATTGGTTATTGCTGAAGCTCAAACCCGCTGCTTAACACAAGAATAAACCTTATAGGTTCTTGCTGAAGCTCAAACGTGTAGCGTAACACGAGAATGAACCTCATTGGTTGTTCCAGAAGCTCAAACGTGCTGTGTAACACGAGAATGAACCTCATAGGTTCTTGCTGAAGCTCAAACGCGCTGCTTAACACAAGAATAAACGTCATAGGTTCTTGCTTAAGCTCAAACGTGCTGCGTAACACAAGAATGAACCTCATTGGTTCTTGCTGAAGCTGAAACGTGCTGCGTAACACAAGAATGAACCTCATTGGTTCTTGCTGAAGCTCAAACGTGCTGCGCAACACAAGAATGGAGCTCATAGGTTCTTGCTGAAGCTCAAACCTGCTGCGTAACACGAGAATGATCCTCATTGGTTCTTAAGAAGCTCACATGTGCTGCGTAACAAGAGAATGAACCTCATTGGTTCTTGCACAAGCTCAAACGTGCTGCGTAAAACAAGAATGAACCTCATTGGTTCTTGAGAAGCTCAAACGTGCTGCGTAACACGAGAATGAACCTCATTGGTTCTTGCTGAAGCTGAAACGTGCTGCGTAACATGAGAATGACCCTCATTGGTTCTTGCTGAAGCTCAAACGCGCTGCTTAAAACAAGAATGAACCTCATAGGTTCTTGCAGAAGCTCAAACGTGCTGTGTAACATGAGAATGAACCTCATTGGTTATTGCTGAAGCTCAAACCCGCTGCTTAACACAAGAATAAACCTCAAAGGTTCTTGCTGAAGCTCAAACGTGAAGCGTAACACGAGAATGAACCTCATTGGTTGTTCCAGAAGCTCAAACATGCTGTGTAACACGAGAATGAACCTCATAGGTTCTTGCTGAAGCTCAAACGCGCTGCTTAACACAAGAATAAACGTCATAGGTTCTTGCTTAAGCTCAAACGTGCTGCGTAACACAAGAATGAACCTCATTGGTTCTTGCTGAAGCTGAAACGTGCTGCGTAACACAAGAATGAACCTCATTGGTTCTTGCTGAAGCTCAAACGTGCTGCGTAACACAAGAATGGACCTCATAGGTTCTTGCTGAAGCTGAAACGTGCTGCGTAACACAAGAATGATCCTCATTGGTTCTTAAGAAGCTCACATGTGCTGCGTAACACGAGAATGAACCTCATTGGTTCTTGCACAAGCTCAAACGTGCTGCGTAACACAAGAATGAACCTCATTGGTTCGTGCTGAAGCTCAAACGTGCTGCGTAACACAAGAATGAACCTCATTGGTTCTTGCAGAAGCTCAAACGTGCTGTGTAACATGAGAATGAACCTCATTGGTTATTGCTGAAGCTCAAACCCGCTGCTTAACACAAGAATAAACCTCAAAGGTTCTTGCTGAAGCTCAAACGTGAAGCGTAACACGAGAATGAACCTCATTGGTTGTTCCAGAAGCTCAAACATGCTGTGTAACACGAGAATGAACCTCATAGGTTCTTGCTGAAGCTCAAACGCGCTGCTTAACACAAGAATAAACGTCATAGGTTCTTGCTTAAGCTCAAACGTGCTGCGTAACACAAGAATGAACCTCATTGGTTCTTGCTGAAGCTGAAACGTGCTGCGTAACACAAGAATGAACCTCATTGGTTCTTGCTGAAGCTCAAACGTGCTGCGTAACACAAGAATGGACCTCATAGGTTCTTGCTGAAGCTGAAACGTGCTGCGTAACACAAGAATGATCCTCATTGGTTCTTAAGAAGCTCACATGTGCTGCGTAACACGAGAATGAACCTCATTGGTTCTTGCACAAGCTCAAACGTGCTGCGTAACACAAGAATGAACCTCATTGGTTCGTGCTGAAGCTCAAACGTGCTGCGTAACACAAGAATGAACCTCATTGGTTCTTGCTGAAGCTCAAACGTGCTGCGTAACACAAGAATGGACCTCATAGGTTCTTGCTGAAGCTCAAACGTGCTGTGTAACACGAGAATGATCCTCATTGGTTCTTAAGAAGCTCACATGTGCTGCGTAACACGAGAATGAACCTCATTGGTTCTTGCACAAGCTCAAATGTGCTGCGTAAAACAAGAATGAACCTCATTGGTTCTTGAGAAGCTCAAATGTGCTGCGTAACACAAGAATGAACCTCATTGATTCTTGAGAAGCTCAAACATGCTGCGCAACACAAGAATAAACCTCATAGGTTCTTGCTGAAGCTCAAACGTGAAGCGTAACACGAGAATGAACCTCATTGGTTGTTCCAGAAGCTCAAACGTGCTGCGTAACACGAGAATGAACCTCATTGGTATTTGCTGAAGCTGAAACTTGCTGCGTAACACGAGAATGAACCTCATTGGTTCTTGCTGAAGCTCAAACATGCTGCGTAACACGAGAATGAACCTCATTGGTTCTTGCAGAAGCTCAAACATGCTGCGTAAAACAAGAATGAACCTCATTTGTTCTTAAGAAGCTCACATGTGCTGCGTAACACGAGAATGAACCTCATTGGTTCTTGCGGAAACTCAAACGTGCTGCGTAACACGAGAATGAACCTCATTGGTTCTTGCTGAAGCTGAAACGTGCTGCGTAACATGAGAATGACCCTCATTGGTTCTTGCTGAAGCTCAAACGCGCTGCTTAAAACAAGAATGAACCTCATTGGTTATTGCTGAAGCTCAAACCCGCTGCTTAACACAAGAATAAACCTTATAGGTTCTTGCTGAAGCTCAAACGTGAAGCGTAACACGAGAATGAACCTCATTGGTTGTTCCAGAAGCTCAAACGTGCTGTGTAACACGAGAATGAACCTCATAGGTTCTTGCTGAAGCTCAAACGCGCTGCTTAACACAAGAATAAACGTCATAGGTTCTTGCTTAAGCTCAAACGTGCTGCGTAACACAAGAATGAACCTCATTGGTTCTTGCTGAAGCTGAAACGTGCTGCGTAACACTAGAATGAACCTCATTGGTTCTTGCTGAAGCTCAAACGTGCTGCGCAACACAAGAATGGACCTCATAGGTTCTTGCTGAAGCTCAAACGCGCTGCTTAACACAAGAATGAACCTCATAGGTTCTTGCTAAAGCTCAAACGTGCTGCGTAACACAAGAATGAACCTCATAAGTTCTTGCTGAAGCTCAAACGTGCTGCGTAACACGAGAATGATCCTCATTGGTTCTTGCACAAGCTCAAACGTGCTGCGTAAAACAAGAATGAACCTCATTGGTTCTCGCTGAAACTCAAACTTCCTGCGTAACACAAGAATGAACCTCATTGGTTCTTGCTGAAGCTCAAACATGCTGCGTAAAACAAGAATGAACCTCATTGGTTCTTGCTGAAACTCAAACGTGCTGCATAACATGAGAATGAACCTCATTGGTTCTTGCTGAAGCTCAAACGTGAAGCGTAACACGAGAATGAACCTCATTGGTTCTTGCTGAAGCTCAAACGTGCTGCGTAACATGAGAATGAACCTCATTGGTTCTTGCTGAAGCTCAAATGTGCTGCGTAACATGAGAATGAACCTCATTGGTTCTTGCTGAAGCTCAAACGCGCTGCTTAACACAAGAATGAACCTCCTAGGTTCTTGCTGAAGCTCAAAAGTGCTGCGTAAAACAAGAATGAACCTCATTGGTTCTCGCTGAAACTCAAACGTGCTGCATAACATGAGAATGAACCTCATTGGTTCTTGCTGAAGCTCAAACGTGCTGCGTAACATGAGAATAAACCTCATTGGTTCTTGCTGAAGCTCAAACGCGCTGCTTAACAGACGAACGAACCTCATAGGTTCTTGCTGAAGCTCAAACGTGCTGCGTAACATGAGAATAAACCTCATAGGTTCTTGCTGAAGCTCAAACGCGCTGCTTAACAGACGAACGAACCTCATAGGTTCTTGCTGAAGCTCAAACGTGCTGCGTAACATGAGAATAAACCTCATAGGTTCTTGCTGAAGCTCAAACCCGCTACTTAACACGAGAATGAACCTTATTGGTTGTTCCAGAAGCTAAAATGTGCTGCGTAACACGAGAATGAACCTAATTGGTTCTTGCTGAAACTCAAACGTGCTGCGTAACATGAGAATGTACTTCATTGGTTCTTGCTGAAGCTCAAACGCGCTGCTTAACACAAGAATGAACCTCATTGGTTCTTGCTGAAGCTCAAACGCGCTGCTTAACACAAGAATGTACCTCATAGGTTCTTGTTGAAGCTCAAACGTGAAGTGTAACATGAGAATGAACCTCATTGGTTCTTGCTGAAGCTCAAACGTGAAGCGTAACATGAGAATGAACCTCATTGGTTTTTCCAGAAGCTCAAACGTGCTGCGTAACACGAGAATGAACCTCATTGGTTCTTGCTGAAGTTCAAACGTGCTGCGTAACATGAGAATGAACCTCATTGGTTCTTGCTGAAGCTCAAACGCGCTGCTTAACACAAGAATGAACCTCAAAGGTTCTTGCTGAAGCTCAAACGTGCTGCGTAACACAAGAATGAACCTCATAGGTTCTTGCTGAAGCTCAAACGTGAAGCGTAACACGAGAATGAACCTCATTGGTTGTTCCAGAAGCTCAAACGTGCTGCGTAACACGAGAATGAACCTCATTGGTTCTTGCTGAAGCTGAAACGTGCTGCGTAACATGAGAATGAACCTCATTGGTTCTTGCTGAAGCTCAAACGCGCTGCTTAACACAAGAATGAACCTCATTGGTTCTTGCTGAAGCTCAAACGCGCTGCTTAACACAAGAATGAACCTCATAGGTTCTTGCTGAAGCTCAAACTATTTGCTTAACACAAGAATGAACCTCGTTGGTTCTTGCTGAAGCTGAAACGTGCTGTGTAACACAAGAATGAACCTCATTGGTTCTTGCTGAAGCTGAAACGTGCTGCGTAACACAAGAATGAACCTCATTGGTTCTTGCTGAAGCTCAAACGTGCTGCGTAACACAAGAATGAACCTCATTGGTTCTTGCTGAAGCTCAAACGTGCTGCGTAAAACAAGAATGAACCTCATTGGTTCTTGCTGAAACTCAAACGTGCTGCATAACATGAGAATGAACCTCATTGGTTCTTGCTGAAGGTCAAACGTGAAGTGTAACACAAGAATGAACCTCATTGGTTGTTCCAGAAGCTCAAACGTGCTGCGTAACACGAGAATGAACCTCATTGGTTCTTGCTGAAGCTCAAACGTGCTGCGTAACATGAGAATGAACCTCATTGGTTCTTGCTGAAGCTGAAACTTGCTGCATAACACGAGAATGAACCTCATTGGTTCTTGCTGAAGCTCAAACGTGCTGCGTAACATGAGAATGAACCTCATTGGTTCTTGCTGAAGCTGAAACTTGCTGCGTAACACGAGAATGAACCTCATTGGTTCTTGCTGAAGCTCAAACGTGCTGCGTAACACGAGAAGGAACCTCATTGGTTCTCACACGTCAAGCGAACATGCTTCATTTTCCATTTACTATGAAACCGTTCGATTCATATGGATTCATTTTTATGATCTCTTGATGAACTTTTTGAAGCGTCAAAGTGGTAGTTGTTGGAGAGACAGAAAGCTCTCAGATTTCATCAAAAAGATTTTCATTCGTGTTCTGAAGATGAACGAAAGTTGTACAGGTATGGCACGACACGAGGCTGAGTAATTAAACAAAGAATTTTCATTTTTGGGTGAACACCCTTTTAAGCATATTTAGCAAGTTTTCATGCAGTACATTTAAAATAGTATATTCCATGTACAAATTGTATTCTACATCATTCAGTTTGTCAAGAGAATGAAAGCACGGTTTTTGAAGAGTGCACATGTGCGGATTTTGGTCTAGAACCCAGGAATACTGTAAGAGATAAGAAGGAACCCACGATTGCATCTGAAAATAAAGCAAAACAATAAAGAACAAAATAGCAAAGTCTTTAGATGCCATGTTCCTTATTTACATACAATAGTTGGACAACAATCCGCACTCAAAACCCATTAAATGGTACAAGTTAAAAAAAAACAACACGGTTCAATATTACGACAATATTACTAAGGTTTCGGGGAACTAGCTAGTTAATTTCTCCAATGATCATACTATGGTAGTTAAATAGCAAGTTAAGTTAAGGATAAATGCAACACCTTTGAACATCTTAGCACTGTGTTCTTCAGAAAATGTACAAATCTAACTACCTATTAAGCATGCTGTGCAAAATGTTCCTGGTCCTGAAGCAAAACTAGTTGAGAATGACTGGTATGAAAAGTTTCAGATCGTACCCCTCGCTAAGCTGGACATGTACAGTTGCTGAGGCTCTTTCACGGGCCTCCAGACCTCTCTAGGACACAAGGGGATTAGGCCTAAGTGCACCTCCACCTCTGGACCACGACTGCTGGGGTCTGTTGATCCCCTGATTAACATGTCACTCAACCCCCAGTGTTCAAACTAGACTTTATGGCTCCTAAAGAGAAAAGGCCTTTTATGAATGGCTTAAGACCTTTGAGAGAGGTGCCCCCATGTTTTCGTACCTTCAGGTTGCTAGCAGGAACTTCTAATTTAAATGGAATGCACCATTACAGTACATGGACCACACGGTGGAGGGGGGTCATTTACCGTGAGGACATGTCTACTTTTAAACTTGAATCTCAATTGGAAGCATAGATCGGGTTCAATTTATGTAAAATTATTGCATGATCTGATATTCACGAGCTAAGCCTTCACCATTTTGTGACATCACAACCAGCATCTGTTAATTAAATTGGTCCACTGATGTTGGGAATGTGAGGTGGTCAGGTCAAAGGCTGTTAAATAACCAACGCTATCTCACGACCAATTCGTACGAATTCGTATGAGCGAGTATGAGATGGCTAATTCGTACGAATTCACAAACGATTTGTCTAAACCCCAGTGATGGGTAGGTTTAGGGGCGGGGTCAGGGGTAGGTCATTCGTATGATATCATACGAATTAAAATATGTAAAATATGTACAACTCGTAAAATATCGACGATTTAGCAAAGATTGTGAGTGGGGTCATATGAATTTGTACAAATTAGCCACCTCATAAATTATGTACGAATTGTCGTGAGATCGGGTTGCAGAGCCGATCAGCCCTGTACGCACACTACGCAAATTACTCAAGGCCCCGCCTCCCCCTCGTGTCAAAGCACGTTAATCAAAGTTTACAACATCGATGAGAAAATGAAGCGGAACTATCCTTCTGGTCACGAAAAGAGAGAAAAGACCACCATGAGAGTATATTTCGGGAACAGCATCAGGCAGACTTGTGTCCTCTCCTCTCCAAGTGTGATATCAGCAGAGAACAGGGAAGTTAAGTTGATGTGCATCTCTCTCTAGTCTGTCTAAGCCAGCAGAAGTGCATCTTCTGGTCTGTCTGTGTCTTGCTAATGCCGGCCACTTCCAGGGCTGTTCTGTGACTTTGTGCCTGATAAAAAAAAGTGGGAATGAAATACAATTATTTATTACGTTTGAAAACAACAAAGGGCAACGGTGTTTGTTTATAAAATGCAGCTCAGAAAAGATGAACATGCGTTAACATGCGTTCATATGCGCATGCACGAAATGAAACGCGCAATTTCCAGCAAAACCTCTGTGGGGACCAGTACAGTATGGGCGTGATGGCATTCCTCATTACAGACGCACATACTTTTAAAACAAGACAATGATTATCTAGTCTCCTAGTCAGTTTAGTTACAACTCTGCAATAAAGCAAGATGGAAAGCAATGTATTGACATTGATTTGATTTATCATACATCGATAGGCTAAATCGCATTTAAAATGTTGATTGGCTGAACATATGGATACACATCCCTCAGTAAATAATAACCATCAAGTATTGCTTTTATCATTTAAAACACAGTGACATGTTAAGGCAAGCTATTCTAGCTTGAATTCATTCACATGTAATTTAATATCAATAATTAAATTTGTACTATTTAAAATGTGAATTCTTGCTATTAAGAATGCATTTTTTCTAGTAACAATGTCTATTTCTGATATCAGGACTTACATTTTCATTAGTACTAGTTACAGGAGGGAGGATTGTAGTGGGAGCACTGGTGTCAGGTGTGACTGTGTGGCAATGGCTAATGGTTTACAGGGCCCATGATACAATGGACATGTACTATGGTAATACCATGGTATTCTTTGGAGCAACATGTAAATACAGTACACAAATATGGGAATTATTCATTACCATGATACTCATTATACAAAGTATTATGGTAGTGTCATCTGTCATGTTTGAATAATTATAACATCTTTGTGAAGAATGACAATATATTATTCTCATTTTACATAATATGTTACATAATTGAAGAGAATATGTTAAGTTAAACATGTAATATGCTTTTGTTTTCTTAACAGAAGCTAAAAACAAATGTAGTACATAAACGCTGAGGCAACCTATCTCTACTGAATACACTATATATTTGTACTGTCTGCACAATGCTATCATTCATCTTATGTTGTGTCATTTTTCTTCTGCTATGTTTGAAACAAACACTGATCTATTATTTATACAGTTCAATAGGAGTAGTTTTCCTTCTTTTGTGGCACACAAATCTGCTTCTTTGTAATATGAATTGGAGTTTATAAATAAATCATGAACGCTAGTATACAGTAAAAAAGCATTTCTATACCAGTGAAGAACATGTCTTTTACAAGCTGGCACATTCACATCTTCAAAGACTAAAAATGCTAGTTGTGAGTCTCATGCTAACATATCCAGGTCATATTTCACCTTCAATCAAAACTTCCTGCAAACACTACGCTGATGTATTAATTATTCAGATTTAAAGTTCTTGTTATAATAAATATTTACCTTTTTAATATTTTAATCATATTTAGTGATAAATTATATATTATTGAGCTGCACAACCGTTTTCAACATAATACAAATATTTCTTGAGCAGCAAATCATCATATCAGAATGATTTCTGAAGGATCATGTGACTGAAGACTGTAGAGAGTAATGATGCTGAAAATTCAGTATTTTTTTGTAAATATTTCATAATATTACTTTTTTACCGTAATTTTTTATACAATTTTCGAATTTTGCCATGTGTGGCTCAATGGTCAAAAATGTCCACAATCCAAAAAAAAAAAAAGAATAGCCCTAAAAACAATGTTAATTTCTTTTAGGTTTTGGAGGGATTTGTCCAAGGTCAGCTTTACGCATAATAAACACCCACTATTGTCCATATTCAACCCACCATGGCCAACATAGCAACGTGTAATCTTTGTTTTCGGCCTGTGAAAGGCCCGGTGGAGAAGAACCCCGATCTCCTTCTGTTTCTGCCGAGCATCTGCGCTGCGCTCATGAACATGAACAAACAAGGTATAATGCCATTTTGTATTGATCTGTTGTTGACTTACTGTGAAGCAGTTATCATCCAATAATCCACTCCCCGTGTTCTCCTAATGAAATCAATGGCCGTCTCTGCGCGCTGTTGAAATAGTAGCCTTGGAATTCAGTGCTATTAAAAAAAAATTGCTGATGGATTTTTTTTCCCCCTCAATTTTGATCAAATTGACATGGACAGATAAAAGTTGCTGATTCATTTTTCAGACTTAATGAATGAAGCACTGCACCAAAGCTCTTTATAATTACACTGCAGCATTTCAAAAAAGTTTGTGAATAATATGAATATTGGTCCTCGTTGAAATCATAAGTGAAGAGTTTTTTCCATCATAGAACGCCTTGTACCAATTACTCTGTATTATTTGTGTGTATTTTATCACAAAAACACAAACCAAACAATGAGTGGGAAGTAGCATGATGCACACTGGGAAGTAAACTGCTGAATTCATCACAGAAAACATCTAAATGTGAAGACAAAATGCAAGTGACTCCCTCCTTTACTCCTTTATCTATTCTTTATAGCATTATTCACAGGCTCTCTCTTAAACACTATACGCTCAATGCGCTAGCATCTCAGGCCACTTTGATTGTCTAGCCTGCAATAAAATTCATATATTCTACAATGTAATGTCAATCAAATAGATGATGGATAAATGCTGGATAAAACCCTTCAGAATGTTTTAATTGATCAATCTATCAATTTAATTGGGTTGGTTTACATACATTTTTTTCAAAAAGACCATAATCATATTGTATATACTTGCAAAATATCAATATTTTTTTATCATAACTAACTCGAAGCATAAAACCTAAAGCCCTTTATGTCACAATAATTTTATTTATGTGAATTTATGTGTTGCCATAGCAACTAACTGAAAATAAGTTGTAGTTAAACAGTAAAAAAGTTGCTGCCTTACATTTTTAAGTAGAATCAACTTGGATGTTTAAATCATTTAAACTGACTTAAGAAAATTAGTTGGATCAATGAGTTAGAAATTGCTTAACTTATTTCGATGAGTTGAAGCAATGTAAAACACATCATAACTTATTGATCAAAATTTTTACAGTGTACTAAAATTACTTAATTAATAAAAATGACAAAATTACATAAAAATACTACAACTTAAACAAAGATTATGATAAAAAAAATATGTAATAGTATACAATTAACACTAATCTAATAGTATTGAAATAATAAAATAATATTACCATAAATCACTTAAAAAAAAAAACTAAATAAAAAACATCAAACTTGATATGTGTCAACCCTGTTGCATTCAGGGCTGAGTGTTATGAAGGTCACATGCAAAAAAAAAGTCTAATAAACATCAAAAAGCAATGGCACATTATTTACAATATTTTATTCCCTTTGTGCTAATTATAAACCACTATAAATTCTTCCCATAACAGAGTTGAATTAATGAGCATAAACGAAACATTATAAAATATATAATGTCTAAAAGACTCATGTCTGTAAACATGTCAGAAAGAACACTTCTCTTTTTAAGTTAGAATGTATAAAGAAAATTAGAAAAAAAACATTTAAAATGAAATATTAGCAACAATAAAGTGAACTTAATTGCACAGACACATTTTTTTTTCATGAAGCACGATCTACTATATACATATAAAGCCTTGTTTACGTAAAAAGGCATATTTTCGCTGAAATAAAAAAAGCTGAGAAGTTTGAATGAAGCTAAGCGCCATTTAAGCGTAGTGCTGAGTTAAGAAGAACTGTGGCTGGTTAGCCGGACGCTAAAGTGCAAAAAGTATTGAATAGTGAATTTACATCTATATAGACAAACAAAGTGTAAATATTTAATACCGCAAAATCCATCGACAATGGATTTGGTGAACATGCTTGTTTTGCAGCGAACGGAAAAGTAGGCTAATGCGCTCGGCCGAGAAACTGCATCACTTACACGGATATTATCACATTCCTACATGCGCAAAAGCTCTCCGTTCACCTTGGGCGTGTGGTTTGTGTGCACTGGAGGTAAATCACTAATCTTTGTTGATACAGGGTGAGTGGACACGAGGGGAATGTTCTCGAGAACAGCAGAGATAAAACTCATCAACAACATAGATTTGACAAACAGAGAGAGAGAGAGAGAGAGAGAGAGAGAGAGAGAGAGAGAGAGAGAGAGAGAGAGAGAGAGAGAGAGAGAGAGAGAGGGAGAGAGAAAACGGGGCTGAAAAAGTAAACAACTGTGCAAAGAAAGAAAGAAAGACAATAAACAGAGAGAGAGAGAGAGAGAGAGAGAGACTGCTGGGATGGGACCAAACCGAGGCAGGCCAATCACAACGCTCCGTCCAAATTAAATTTAGTATGAAATCAACAACCGCATTGTTGGACCAGCTGTCAAGGTGACTTTGGCGAGCCTGTTAGTGAGCCATTGTGGACACAAGTACTTTCCGTGAAAAAATACTCCCCTCCCAAATGCTTGTTGGCCTCAGACCAAAATATACACCGGCCAATTAAGATTAAATTGAAAATGTGGAAGTCATACGATAAGTCTTCGCTTAAGTGAATTCCACTAAGCGTGATTGATACAGAAACGGTGTGACTCAGATTCCAGTGTAAACACAGCGTGATATATTGCTGAGGCCAATGCGTGTGCTGGATTTCAGACGGTATTGAAGTGGAGCACAAAATAGCTTTACGTGCAAGTTGACGAGAAAGAAGATTTCACTGACAGCCCGATGACAAGCAACTTATTATCAGATAAGGACAGTCCCCCCCGTCCCGCCGGGTAACTCTGATCCCGACGTACAGACCCATGAAAGCGAGCCGGAGTCTTATGAAGGGGCCCTTTTAATACGAGGGGCCAGGAGATCACAGATGGTTTTCAGATGCAGTTCAACGTACAAAGTGTTTTATAACAAAGAGTGGATATTTACAATATCAGTAAGTATGCGGTTCCTTGAAATGTGTGTTTAAGTTTGGAAAGTCTGGTTGAAAGCTGATGCAACTGTAGGGAGTATTGCAAGACCAGATATGAGCAAGAAAAGAATGTTTTCTCGATAGATCATTCTTTGTTCGACACAATTCTGACATCGTTCGTGTTCACTCACTCACTTCACCCAGATCACTTGAAACCCAGTGTAAAAAAAATGTTATCTATAAGTTATGACAAGATATGTTTTCTTTCTTTTTATGGAAGTTTGTTTCCACTACAGAATAAAAAAATAAATAAAAGACTTTTTATCTCACAATTCCGAGTTTACGTCGCACAATTCGGACTTTATTTCTGAGAATTGCGAGATATAGTCACAATTGCGTGTTATAAAGGTCTGACTTTTTTCTTGCAATTCTGACTTTATAATAGGTATTTGCGACACCTTTTCTCAGAATTGTGAAGTATAAACTGGCAATTGAAAGTTCTAAAGTCCAATTCTAAGGAAAAAGACTCGCAATTGCTTGATATAAAATCAGAACTGCGAGATATAAACGCAAATGCGAGTTTATAACTCACAATTCTGACTTTATTACACAATTGCGACTTTTTTAACTCGCAATTGCGACTTTATTTTACTCAATTCTGTGATTAAAAAGTCCGAATTGTGAGATAAAAACTTCCAATGACCTTTTTTATTCTGTGACGGAAACAAGCTTCCATCGGTTTTGCATTACTTTGACTCATCAAAATAAGTTAAACAATTTTCTATTTTTTTCTACAAGTCATACAAGATTCAACTTATGCAACTAATATATATATATATATATATATATATATATATATATATATATATATATATATATACTGTAGTTGTCAGATTCTTTTTTTTTTAATGACTGTGAATATACTTTTTTTTTTTTTTTATCCAATAATGTTGCCATTTACATATCTCCCAGCAGGAACTGCTGAAGTGAACCAGTATTTGAAAATGTTAAGGCTGGCAGACAAAAAGATTTTCAGTGAATAACGATTTAAAGTTTGGTCTGTTCCTCACACGGGTCATATGAATTATTTCTGGAGTTTGATATCATTCATTTTCCTTCAATGTCATTGGGAGAAGCAGAGTAAGTATTCTGCTGAATGTCTTTTTATATGTCCAAAACGGCATGAGTACGTATCTTGTGACAGAATTTACATTTTTGGGTTAAGTATTCTTTGAACTTAGCATTGTAAATGTTAGTATAATGAAAGCATTGAGGAAGTACAGATATAGTTTTGCTTCTCACGACTTCTGGAGAGAAAACTGGCAGCATGTTTAACCGTAATAAAAGTTAAAAGTTAACCGTAATAAGTCTTTTCCCAATTACAAGAAATTCCTGCATCATACATCTCACCCAGAAACAAATATGAGTCCCACCTATTATGGGAGCGTGCTGTGAAATTGCCATCTTTTGAGATTCTTCAGTAGCTTTTGGAAAGAATGAAGGCGAGAAATGAGCAGCAGAAATGAGTTGCGGAGAGGCAGAAGAAAGGGATGGCAGAAAGTCTATAAAAGTGCATGTGTGAAAAATGAAAAGTAAACAGTGAGAAAACGACTGCATCGCAGATGAGTTCTCCTCAGACAACTGCTCTTCACGTGCAGAGAGGAGAGACGGGAAGCGGGATAGTGGGAGGCACCACAAGGAATCAATTTTTATCTATCTTTTTTTTTCCACCAACAAAAAGCAATTACGGCACAGTACCGGCAAATTGGGCGACGGCCAGATATCTCGCGCTCACCAGAGAGAAGCAGGGGGAGATGAAGAACTAGACCCTTGGTACGATGGAGAGGAGGACAAGGAGAACCACATGTAGGAAAGAACAATAGAGCGAGAGGAATGCAGAGACGATCCAAACACACACCCAGATATCCACCAACACTAAAACAGAACTACACAACGATGTTAATAACATGGTCTTTTTATCAGGGAGGATGGACAGAAGCAATTTGATATTTCTTAAGTTTTTGAAAATCAAGGCTTTTGGCTTTACTGCAAAATCAATGTTGGGGTAATCTGGAACTAATTTAAAGAAAAATAAACTAAACTACAGTCAAGCTTTTTTTTTATTAAGTAGTTAGCAACAAAACAAGCTATTAACATGCACACATACATAGGCCTACATACGTACCTAGGCCTGAAAATTATGTTTATAATCTAAGCAATATTTATCGGCACTAAACAATGAGAATCTCATTTACAGCATGAGAGTAGAACAATCGTATGTTTTTGAACAAACTCATATGAAATTGCCACTTCGAAAAAAGGTTAATAGCATAATTCATTTAAATTCGTACCATCTCGATCTTATATTTGCGAATGATCTGCTTATGCATCACTGACGGCTGGTTTAGGGCTGGACCTTCATGATTATTGCCGTATGTTACTTTCTAAATCGTACATTTTTGCGCAATTGTGTGTTTTTGAACAAATTCGTATGAAGTTGCCATCTCGAAAAACAGTTATTAGCATGATTTATTTAAATTCGTACAATATCAATCGTACATTTTCTTATAATCTGCTTATGCGCCACTGACGGCTGGTTTAGGGCTGGACCTTCATGATTATTGCCAAACGTTACTTTCTAAATCGTTTTTTTGCACAATCGTATGTTTTTAAACAAATTCGTATGAAATTGCCGCCTCGAAAAACAGTTATTAGCATAAATAATTTAAATTCGTATGACCTCGATCTTATATTTTCGTATTATCTGCTTATGCGCCACTGACGGCTGGTTTAGGGCTGGACCTTCATGATTATTGCCACACGTTACTTTCTAAATTGTACGTTTTTCTTAAAATTAAAGCTTTTATCTCAAAGCTTTCTCATGAGATCAGGTTAGAAGATATAAATATATATATATATATTTTTTTTTTTTACATAATAAAGGTTATTTATATTGTTCTCATACAATGAAAGTCAGTGTGATCTAAAGTTGTTTGGACCCCATCATTATACAAAATGGCTTCTTTTGAGTTCTGCAAAATGAAGAAGGTCATACAGGTTTGGAGCAACATGATTAGGTTATATTGCTGCTGTTTACAATAAAGCTTTAAAGAGAGCATGATTGAACGCTTTGTCTGGCATTGAGAGTCTCTTTATGGATCCACCCACACCACCCCCCCTCACCAACGGCCGCCACCATCTTAACCCAGTAATCCACTTCTACTTCATTTACATTTACAAACACAAGCCCAGAAACAATCTGCAGTTGCCAAATGTATCCTTTTGAAACCAGTTTCGTCAGCGCATAAATCAACGAAACAAACAAAGGGCTGTGCAGCCAGCTAAACCTGAAGAGAAGGATTTTAGACCGAGCCTGGGCGATTTCACGAAGTGTGTATGCGGCATAAACTCCCTCTCACACACATTTGCTCTGGAGGAGGCGGGGAACAGAGAGAAATCACAGTTGCACCATCATCACAGTGTGTATTAGATAAAAATAGCTCTCATTTAACCAGGCTAGATGGTTGATAAAGCAGTTTTACTGTTTTTATAATGAGCTGTTCAGTGAAGACTGCTCAGTGGAGATAATTACACATTGCATGGTTGGATTATTATGTTTTTTTCATTGTCCTTTTTTTCTTCCTTTTTACAGTCATTGCATGATCAGGCAATAAATGTTTTGCCAGGTAACCTAAAATGTTCCTGGTTAGGTAACATCTAAACTATTCTCAGTCTGACTTTTAAGTGTAATATTTTGATCAATAAGTTCCATTTACTTAAATGGTAAATACTGTTAAATGCTTGTATCTATACTACTAATACTACTTATTATTATTATTATTATTGGTATGAACTCAATCTAATAATAAATATTGTATATTGAACACTATATATATGTATAAATATTTACAAACATCCTTAGCCAAATTCCCAGGTATTTTACAGTGTAAAAAAGTGAAATGTACTAGGCATGTGTTAAAACAAGTTAATACTGGTGGACAGTGACATAAACTACCAACTTATTTGTGATCTTGTCCTATTCTATCTACTTCTTGTTTTAACTTATATTTTTATAATATATTATTTTGGAATTGTAATTACAAATCACACACACACACACACACACACACGCACACACACACACACACACACACACACACACACACACACACACACACACACACACACACAAAACGTTTTAAATAACTGAAACATTCCTGCACAACAAACTTCTATTCAGGTTCGCTTGGCCTTGCTCATTTAGCAGTTTGGTGTTCGAGGAAAGAAGGTGTTTAGTATACATTCAGTCTGAAATTAAATAGTTGTTGACTCATGTTAAAGCTGGGTTTTTCAACTGGGTGCCATGTGTGTTTTGACTGCAACACTTGTCGAGTTGTGCAACGTTGAGTCGTTATCCTGCTGCATAGTGGCAAAGTAATTAATCACTGTGTGGCTGATTTGCAGCAAATTCAGCTGTGTTGACTCTTAGCTTTCAGCAGGTTTGTAATGAATTGAGCCATTGTTAGCATCGCACTGTTGAATTCGGTTGTTTCATTAATGCAGGACAGCGAATATTTTATGTTCAGTCTGAAAAAGAATTATGCCTATGCCTGATGTGCCCCTCATGTACAATTTTAATTTACAAAAACAATCAATAAAACTCACCCTTATCTCCAGCATAACAAGTTTATTGACACCCTTAAGTGTTCAGCAAGACCGATGTCCCAATGTGTGATAAACGTAATACTATTAGTATTATATGACTTTAGCGGACACCGATGGCTGCCCAGACGTCATGCCTCAGTAGTGTGCATCTAACCTCAGGCAGTCTGGGGTTAAGGGTACAATAGACCCTTAGAAAGGGTCTTTTCTCCAGATGGCCACGCTCAGTGCGGAAGACAAAAGACACACAGCTAAAGTTCTTTTAATGTTTTCTTAAGGCTGACCTGACCTCCTGGCTTCAAAATATCAGACATGTCTTTGTCGCACGTGATTGGCGGTCCATAAGTTGTATATCATAGATAGTCTGTCGCAACAGCTTTTAAGCTAAGAGCGGAGAATCTTTCTTTGAGGTTTTCCAGTCATAGACGAGGAACATTGTGAATCCGTGTTCCCCAGGGCACACGAGCAGGGAAGAGAACAAAAATATGGGAATGTAATGTTAGGGCTCCTCTTATAGGCCAAAAGATTTACAACCACACTCAGAGGGCGGCCTAAGAGCTCTTGTTAGAAACGGCAGGCCGTTTTAAGCACTATGCTGGGCCGCATAACAGAGCTTAACAAAGCAAAGAAATAAGCTTTATTCTTAGTAGCTGTCTTAGAAAATTATTATGGGAAGCATCACTGTTAAAATTTGATCAAATTTTGTGTTATTGATTTCAAAAGACCTCCAAGTACCAAACTCTGCAGTTTAATGAGTTGTACAGTTACTTTTGTGATCCATCAGATTTACAATTTTTGCATGACAGAGGAAAATGAGAGAAAATATTGCATACACATACATTTAAAAACACAATCACTTGGCTAATTTATGTTTTGGCAGATTCGTCTATAAATTTGTACGATCTAATTTGTATTTTTAGTTGCACTTTATTTTAAGGTTACATTGTTACATTGTACTTACTCAAATAAGTATTGAGTAATATTAATTAATTATACATGTACTTACTATCAAGTTCCTGTTAGGGTTAGTTACTTGTAATTATGCATTATTTACTGTTATTACTATAGTAAGTACATGTATTATGTGTAACTACATCACCTTAAAATAAACTGTTACCGTATTTTTTTCATACAGTTGGCGTATGCCCATACAAATAAATACAATTAATAAAAAAATAAGTTTTACAAATCCATACTAATTTGCCGCCAATTCTCCAAAATGTAAAGTACTTATATTTTCGGTCACACATTAGATTAGGTCCAACTCTCATTATTAACTAACTATTAACTACGACTTTTGCCTCAATAAACTCCTCTTTTCTGCTTATTAATAGTTATTAAGGTAGTTATTAATTCTAGGTATTGGATTAAGGGATGTAGAATATGGTCATGGAGAATTAATATGTGCTTTATAAGTACTAATAAACAGCCAATATCCTAGTAATATCCATCCTTATAAGCAACTAGTTAAGCGAGTGAGAATTGGACCTTAAACTAAATTGTCCACATTTTCTTATAAGATAGGACTGATCACACCCTAGAATCAACAAGAACATGTTTACAAAAATATCCAGCTACCATAAAGTTGTTCTAAGACCTGATATCTCTGTTCTAGTATGTTCTATTAACATTACTGGAAGAATATTTACTCATAACTGAGAGAAACTTGCCAGACCATAAGCCAAAGTTCTGAAAATAAACCCTCCAGAAAACAATAGTAACCCAAGAGCAATGCTGTATATACCACTCAGAACACTTTAGGGATTGCATAGTATGCCCTAGCAAGGAACATACTTAAAAACACTTAGAATACTGTATACATTCTAGTATCTGCCCACAACTTCTGCACAGACTAGTCCAACTCACATTTCCTTTATATGTTTCCATCAACAGGTATCAATAGGTTAAATTAATATCCAGATCAGTTGAAATTCCCACACCCTTTCCTTCTTCCGTAATTCATCGCTTATGACCCTGGGAAATGGCTTCTGTGCTGTCTCAAACAAAACACAAACGATCTACCTGACTAATGGACCAAAGGGAGCTGACCTTTTAACCTGTGGAAGGTCAACCTTCAAGACCACAGTGCCTTTTTGTCCTGCATCAACCTAATGCTCTTTCAAAACGTGTCTGGGGTCTGCCATGAAAAGGAGAATTCTGGGGCAGTCCTATAAAACATGCTTCAATAAAGAATATTTTGAGAGCCTTCTAGGTTAAAGACAATGGATATTGCGATTCCAGGCTCCACAAATCCAATGCAGGATTGTTCACTTCACAGTCATCAAGAAATCCTAGGTGGACCTTTCTACACTACATTCGATTTGATATAATCTGAGAATATATAGGCAACAGCACAGTATGTACTGAGCAGTATGCTAGCATTCCATTCTGAACATATCTGGGAGCTGAGAAATAGGAAATGCAGTATCTTAGGGGAAAGCTGAATTTACTGCTTTAAATGCTTTAGGAGTGCAGTGCAGAATGTCGAATATAAATCAGGAAGTTGATCTGGCTGCTGTGCTGGGCGTCTTCAATGCCTTATCTGAGCTGGATCCACTGAGCACTGGAGAGTCCGCAATGATATAAATAATGCCTATTGATTTCAACAAAGCCGGGACACTGGGGGCGCACAAACACAGTGTGTGATTATAAACTGTTCACCTCTTGCTTGAAATAAGCAGTATTTGCAACAACCATGTCTCTAAACGTGCATTTTTGGAATTAGGAAGCAAAAAATCATAGCTAGTTTTACATTAACACTGACATTAAACTATAAAAGCCTGCATATTTTGATATTAAAACAATGATGGTTATAGTGCTGTTTATAAGAATCTTTTATAAGACACAGGTTCTTGTGCTAAAATATCACACACTGAAGTGGTGCAGCTTATAACCGTTGTGTTGGTGGCTGTAGAAAACATGGGGTGGGGCCCAGTGTGAGGTAGCGGTTCCCCTCGGTCCGTTCGTGATCATATTCCGGGAGGGGAGCGGAGGGGGGGTTGGGGGGTTGTGGTTCCCCTCGGTCCATTCATGATTATCGCACTGGTTTCACAGCCCAGAGGATGGCTTTGGTTTTGGTTTAGCATACTGAGCTCTAGTGCTGAAATGGTGATGTTTGTTCAAATACGGCTTGCAACATTAACCCCCTCTTCTCCCCACATTGTTTTTGTCCTCTCTCTACTGTCTATTTAATAAAGAAAAGAAAGAAAGAAAGAAAGAAAGAAAGAAAGAAAGAAAGAAAGAAAGAAAGAAAAAATATAAATAGGGCTAGTTCCTCCCTGCAGTTTGTGAGTGCTGTGCCAAGACTCTTACACGCAAAAGAACAGAGACAACCCATGCAGGAAAAGAGAGTTCCTCAAATTAATAGCATCCACTCTCCCTGGTGTGGCGTTAAGTGCTGATCATATATACCTGATAAGAGAGGCAGAGAGCGTTTGCAGCCAAGCCCATTCCTCCCTCGAACAGACAGAAAACTCTGAGCCAAAGCATCCTAATGTAACCCACAGGGCTGTTTTTACTTTGCACTGTTTGATAGCATTAGTATCAACAATATCTCATTTTGCACTTTTGCCCATCTTCATCAAATGTACCGTAATCCCATTATCTCAATGCTGGATCTTAATTAATTTTGTAATTTCATTGCCTCTGTCACACACTGGGGATTTTGGAGCGAATATGGAGTATACCCCTTTGGTAATACTCTCTGTCATTGCAGTTTAAATGGCCACTAAAATGGTGTCAAGCATGCTCATGAGGTCCTGACAAAACTGATTGGCTGATGGCACTACAAGAATGCACACAGTCCAAAGGCATCCTCTAGCATCTTGCTGGTGTTGTGATGCAGCAAAGGCAGAAGTCAAGTTAAAAAAAGATTAGCTCTGTTTAGAAATTTACAACTATATGTTGCTTGCTTTTTTGTCAGCATAGTGGTGTAGTTATGGAATCTACCAGTAGTGGCTAAATTCCCAAAACTAACAAGCCAATCCTTGACCCCTTAGTCAGGGAGCGACTCTAACCATTAACTTCCCCTAAGATCAGAGGGACATGATTGACCTCTTTGTTCAGATCCTATACCCAGTCCTTAGCATGACTCTAACCCTAAACCTAACCTTGAAACCTTACTTGTTGATATGAACTTTGTTCCAAGATCAACTAGTATGATAAAAGAGACATAAGTCTTGGTAAAATAACAGTATCTAAATTACTGCATTTAAGGATAATATTAGGTTTGATGTTGGCTCCAACCTGCCCAACCACCCCTGTCTGGATGTATATAGTCCTGAGTTTGAATATGCCTACTTCTCAATTACATAGCTGACAAAAAGCAGTACATGATATGAATAGTATGTCAGAATTCGCAGTATTCATAAAACAGTTGGCAAAAAAAAAAACAGATGGCCTGCTATTTCTACCTAGATTCATAAGTGTACATCCAATGGACTCTTACACTATGAGGCCATCTAATGCTATAGGTCACATGATAATGGCAACATGGCTGGATGTTGTATGTCTGGTTTGCTTTCATACCACACAAATGCATACTTTATAGAACATTTAAGTTCTTTATCAAATGTACTCTGGCAATCTGCAATTTCAGACGCATCTAAGTAATCCTGAAGACCTCAATTAGGTGGTTCATGTATGTTTAATTAAGGTTGGAGCTAAACTCTGTACGAATGTAAGCCTCCAGGGACTGGATTGAACACAGTTGAGTTGAAGTAGTAATATATTGCTTTAATGTACGGATCTTAGGATTCAATGAAAATGAAATGTTCTAAGTCAAAATTTTCAAAAGTTGAAAACTTGAATGTCTTAATATTGGTGTAGCAATGTTCAGGGAAGAAGGAGGCGGGAACCGGCGAACAATTAAAATATAGTTTATTTAAATAAGACAAACAAACGAAAATACCACCAGCAGCCCCTCGCGGACGACTGCTGGCTAAAATAAAATACAAAAACAAAACACAACTAAAATACAGGCCTGTTCCTCTCTCGATCATCAACGTCGTCGCTCCTCCTTTATGCTTCCGCTCCTCCGTGAGAGATGCGAGACCGGTGTGCCTCGCATGTGTTGCTCATTAGCAATCGCACCACCGGCCTCGCGCCGTTCTCTCACGTCCCTCGGCCGTCCTGTTCGCCACATACCCCCATCGCCCCTCACAGGCCGGGGGGTACCCACGAGGCTGTGCCTACTCCCCCCCCCCGGCGGCGGTGATCCCTGGGGAGTATGGACAGACAAACCGAGGGAAACGGAGACGGAAGCATGAGGAGCGACAGATCGAGAGAGGGGAGAGAGGAAAAAAAAAATTGGTCCGGTTCCCACAACGCGCTGCCATCTGGTCCCCCACCAGCTAGGCGATCTCCTCCGCGGTGGCTGGCGGTGACGCTGGGTAGCCCTCGGTGGACGGCTCGACGCTCCTCCGCCGCCCGGTGGACGGCGACGGCTCCTCGGGTGCCTTGGGCAGACGGTAGGAGTCCCCCGCTCCCTGCTCCTCCCCTTCACTGGTGGACGGCAGCGGGCTCCGGCCCACGGCGAGCGGCGGCGACTCCTCCTCTCCCTCCCGGATGGCAGCCGCCCCTCCAATACCCAGGCGGCCGGCAGCGAGCTCGACCGTCCCACGGGCAACTCACTCCAGCGCCCCGCCTCGAGCGTCCGTGGCCGCGAGTCCCCCGCTCCCTGCTCCTCCCCTCGCTCGGCGGATGGCAGCAGGCTCCGGCCCACGCCGAGCGGCGGCGACTCGCGCACCATGCTCGATGGCACCGCGGATTCCCCACACCGGCGAGGACTCTCTGACAGCGCGTTCCTCCCTCTTCCCGGGTTTCGGCACCAGTGTAGCAATGTTCAGGGAAGAAGGAGGCGGGAACCGGCGAACAATTAAAATATAGTTTATTTAAATAAGACAAACAAACGAAAATACCACCAGCAGCCCCTCGCGGACGACTGCTGGCTAAAATAAAATACAAAAACAAAACACAACTAAAATACAGGCCTGTTCCTCTCTCATCAACGTCGTCGCTCCTCCTTTATGCTTCCGCTCCTCCGTGAGAGATGCGAGACCGGTGTGCCTCGCATGTGTTGCTCATTAGCAATCGCACCGTCCTGTTCGCCACAATTGGATACAGTATTCCAATATGTTTCAAAATGGTTCCTCTCAAGAGAGCTAGTTACACCTCCACTGTTTCTGTAACAGTCATCAGGAATGATTTTAAAGACAGTGGGACGTCATTGAAACAGATGGGTGAATTAGACACCGGCGAGTGATAACTGCGTGAGGCCAGTCCTCACCCAGAGCCACAATTTACTAAAGACCTGCTCTCGGCTTTCCTGTTCTTCAGCCGTGTGGAGTAACCCTAACCCATTCCAGATGCTCCCAGACAGAGCAACTCAGGGAGTGAGTTGAGGAGAGGATGAGCTCATTTTTCACTCTTGTTGGTGATAAATAAAGAACATATGCTGACCATTCGTTTGATTTTCTCCCCTCGTCCACATGTCCATAAATCAGTTTGACGCACAAGTCCGATAGTTCTCATCTGCATGTGAATAGAACAGGATTGAAGTATCTGATCTCTGCTTAGGGGAAATTTCACCACTCGCACTGAATGAGTGCCGCAGACCCTCTATAGGGAAATGAACAATCTCTTCCCCTTGTTGCAGACAGATCTGAAGAAGCATCCAGCAACCAACAGCAATACCAGAGACTTTATACCTCTGGTGCAAGATACAAGCAGTGTGAAGCAAACATGAAAACAAAACAACCAGAATCAGTAGGAGATGCTGCACCGGATAGCTTGATGAATTTTCAACCCTAACCACTAAACCTTTACAGTTGGAAATGCATTATAAGTTAAGAATTTTGTTCAACGCTTAATCTTGGCCTAACTCTTACCTTAAACCAGGGTTGTCCAGTCCTGCTCCTGGAGAGCCACTGTCACTGGATTCCTACAAACTTCTACGTATTTTGGAGCTGGTTGGAGCTAAACTTTGCAGGACATTTTCCCTCCAGCAGCAGGGCTGGACTCTCCTGTCTTAAAGCTAAAAATCAGTTCCTTTTGCCACCATATTTGTTGCTGTAAAAGAACACATGCAAAGCATTCGTTTGATTTTCTCCTCTTGGTGTGTGAGTCACAGTTCTCATGAGCATGCAAGGATGTGAGTGGAACTGGAAGCATCTGAGCCCTGCTTAGAGGAAATTTCACCACTTGCGCTAAAGTCGTGCCTCAGACCCTCTGCAGGGAAATGAACAATCCTTTCCCCTCATTTCAGCCAGATCCCTGGAAGCATCCAACATTTCCTGTAGAGAGCAAGACCAGAGTCATTATAGCACTGGCCGGGGATGCAGACAGTCTGAAGCAAACATTCAAACAAAACAGTCAGCGTCGGTGTAGAGATTTACACAACACGCTTGATTTAGGATGTCAGATTCCCATGGCTGTGGGGCTGAGATGAGGTGGATGGCCTGGGGCAATGTCAACATTGGGGCTTTGGCCCCTCTCAACCCACTTGTGCGAGAGGGAAAGACCGTGACCAAGTCCAGGAAACAGCTGCGGAAAAGAGTGTAATCCCAGGCTTGAAGGTAAACCTGAGCCGCACCCGAGGAAGCTTTAAGATTGCATTTTGTTTAGGTCTTCAATTTCCGGATTTGCCAGGGTAGGCCTCACAAGAATTTTCTGCTCAGTGATTTTTGCATAGCTTATTGGGTCATTTCTGCATTGAGGCGTGATATTGAGCTGTTGTGCATGTTGCTGAGCAAAGGGCAGAACAAACTGCGCAGAGCAGAAAGCAAAGCAGACATAATGTAAATATTATGACAAGTTGAGTTGAGAGGCACATTTGAAGTGGCATTTGAAAGGATGAGAACATCAGAAAAGCATGCATCAAACCCTACAATAGCTTGCTCAGAGTGCAAGTGTTACTATTCCTAGGTACAATGGACACCCTCCAGGTATTTATCTTTCTGTGATAGAGAAGAAAAAGGTAAGACGGTTTTTAATATTTTTCTTGCCCTCACAGGTTCATCATGTACAAACATGACTATTCATAGTGTGAGAGAGACACGCAGAGAAAATGAAGCTTAAATTTAATTAACACGCAAAAAAGCAGCTGCCAAGCAGATAAACACGCGTTTGTCATGATTCATTGCATACTTTTACTTTTAAAAGAAGTTTCTCATTCCCTCCCATGACAAGCCTATTGAGTGATTTTGATTAGGGATATTGTCCATGTCAAGAGGTGACCTAGTTATGGATGGCTTTTGTTTTATTGTAGCAACCATAGATTATATCAAAGCTAAACTGACACCTAGAGGCCTCATGAAAGAAAAAAAAGAAAAAAAACATTTGAGTGGAAATGGTTGGGAGGCATTTCTGAAATATTTAAATACTATTGCTTGGGATATTTAGATGTGGATTATACATTTAAAAGGTTCAGAATTTCTCTTTTTTAATAGGGTGAGAATTTCTTTCTTTCTTTCTTTCTTTCTTTCTTTCTTTCTTTCTCTCTTTCTTTCTCATTTTTAAACTTTATTCTTCTCCTGGAAGTCTCAACTTCATGATAACAAATCCATGTAAATTCATGATTAAAATATTACTATACTGATAGTCTAAACACAAATAAATGTGAACATAAATTATTTTGATATTTAATGTGTGAAAATGATTTTGCAAACTTTGAGCATAATTTTCACCACAACTAACAATTTCGCCAAGGTTTTTCCCAAAAGTTTTTATACTTGTTTACCATGGAGACAACGGTGTCAGTGAAGAGAAAGCAATTATTACTTTATCATTGAATTTCAAAGAATATGCATTGGTAAAATTGGTGTTTGCGCTGGCTTTTTTGAAACAGTAAATTAATTCTACTTTTACAATTACAGTTGCAATTACATATGAATATGGTTACACCATGTTGTAAGGTGCACCGGCGTCTCCGGCATGGGAGGCGGGTGCGCTAACAAGGACACAAAGATTGCAATATCTAGTGTCACTTGAGGCCAGGGTAGTGAGGTTTATACACACAGCTCATACAAGCTTGCTTCCATTACACTCACCCCCCTAAACCTTACTTCCATCCGGGTCACGGCACCAAAAGCAACCAGTGCTACTCGACCTGCTCCGAGCAGGACTCGAACTGGTGTCTCCAGTATGGGAAGCGGGTGCATTAACAAGGACGCTAACGACCACAGTCTGTAACATCAGTCGCTTGTCAATCAAGCAGTCAATCAAAAAAATTATTGGATTTCAGACTAGAGTAGCCATGCAGCACGTAAAAAAAATGGCAATGAAGACACACAGCAACTGACACTTCCAGTATAGACAGTTTCATTGATTATAATGGGTATGTACTGTAGTTTTGGCGTGTCACAAGACGCCACTCTTGTCCGGCGTAGGCATAGTGTTAACAAAAACAAACTGATGGAATATTCATCACAACTATGACAAGGTGGCCATCCAGAGAATATTTTGTTTTCATTAATCTATGAGTCACTCAATAGGAGGTCTCTGTCAGTTGGACGTTATTGCTGCGTTTGTTGACAACATGTGATTACTGCTGCCCCAGCTGTGACTCAGAAACACAAGAGTGACAGCGTCTTTGACATAAAGAGACATTCCCGAAACAGGTCGGGCCAACCTCTGCTTTGTCGTGCCTTCCGGCAGCAGAACTCTCAAGCACATCTCACCTAGAACACATTCAAGCTGGCCTTCCTGTCATTGCCCTATGATGATTGATGACAGCGCGTGAGGAACAGACAAGTTGGAGAAGAAAAAGAGATTACAATATTAGATGCCAAGATCTTACAATAACAAATGAAAAGGCTTTGGGATGTTAAAAAAATATGCCGAAGGCTTTTTGGTCTAGGTTCGACTTCAAGTAAATGTCTGTCAACAAATCTCTGTCAAGTAAAATTCTTTTAATTGTACTTTTTAATTTACAACCTTTTTTATGCTACAAATGTTGTACTGTCCTGAAACACTACATTAGTGCCCCAAGCATAATTCCAATGTTATGAATATAGAAAACACTTGTTAAAAACAAAGGTCCTGTCCTTTTCAATAACAAATTCAAGTGTTAACATGAAGGGAATAATCAGTCATCTTTAGGGATGTCTGTCCTTTTCACAGAAATTTTCTTTATGGAAAATCTATCAATAACTGTAACAAAGTCTAGTATTGAAGCGAGTTGTAGTTGAGAACCCATGTGCAGTTTATTTAACATAAACTTGAACAAAATTCAAAATAAACATAAAGACCTAACTTGACTTGAAACAAACATGAACATGAACATAAACTCACCGGCAGTGGTAAACAGGAAACAAAGCTTTATTTTAAAATAAATAAATATTATGTTATAACATGTTGAATCCCCTTGTCTTTTTAGTTCTTTTAAGCCTTCATTTAATATTTAGTTGACTCTTTTCTCAACATAGTGTGGTGTTATTGCCTTCAGCAATTGGAATGTCTAAAGTTATAAAGGGGAATTTCGAAATGTGTTTGAACACAACATACCAAGCCATGGTTACAGAAAACATACATTTGTCTATTTGATCTTTTGACTCAAAATCTTATAAACACTAAGATATAGACCTTGTCATAACTTCATATGTTACTCGGAAATCCTCTACATATTAAACATGGCAATGTCTGAACTTTCATCCAAGTATGTCTTTGTTTTGATTTTTCTGTTTTTTTAATTGTGAAAATTTGGATGTAAAGCCCTTAAATCACCTTCAGCATAATTTCTCTGTACAAGTCTTATTCCAAAAGCTCAGCTTAAAGACCTCCTGCCCTTTTGGTCTCTGCTTTGTTTCAAACTGGTTGTTTGATTCATACCATAAGCATAAGCAAAGGGCTTCCAATGATTTCTCTTTATTTCCCCCCTGCCACAGATTTCTTTAATAAAAAAAAAAAAATCTTATGAAATGACTCTAGAAGTGAATACTCAACTCCCTTTTTCTCACACGAGGCAAATTGCCAGTTCATTCCATTTGGAACGAAGTAGTTTTTATGCAAGTGGTGTGGAGACAATCACACACACACTTCCACGAGCTGACAGAGTCGCACATGAAGTCTCTCAACCAAAAATGGCCTGGAAAATATGGAAAATGCTCAAGTGGTGATACTATTGTACTACTCAAACTTTTAAATCTGTTTTGGTTTGTACAGAGGGGTAAATGGAATGCCTGTTTGTGGCAACACTACACCACTTTTCTTTGAAAGCCCTTTCATTGCTTATGTAATCATATTGACGACAACAATTAGTTATAATTGACTACATGAAGGGAATTATTTTGGTCCTTGTAGCTTGTTGAGGAGAGGTGGGCTATTGCTTTTTCAAGCAATCACACTTACAAATTGATTTGATAAAATGGACAAAAAAGTAAAATCTATCTTTATAAAAAAAGTACACGTTAGCATACTTATTATTATAAAAATTGGGGGGAATTGGGTGGGATTGGGGGGGGGGGGGATTTTCTTCACAAAATATTGAAATCTGGTGGAAAATATCCAAAACTGATCTAAGGCTTGCACTTTGATGCATCCCATCTAATTTTGTTCAAAGAGGAAGTTCTGTTCTCCCAGCTCCACTGGCTCATGTGAAGGTCACTGGCTAACAATGTTACTTCTTCAATCCAAACACAAAGCCATAAATCAGTGGGCAAGAGCAGAACAAATTCAATTTGATGTCATTAGCTGACCAAGATGAGAGAAGGAAATTTACCTTTAACAAGATTAATGGGCAATTACAGGGACATCCCATTAATTTCAGATAGTTCACTGATTTACAGTGGCATAGCGTATTGTCCTGGAACAGCATCAAAGATACTGGCAATATTGGTATATGGTCCTAACACATGCTTTCTCACTGTTAACATGTCACGTGCAAGCATGATGGTACAGCCAATCACAGTGGTACAGGTACAATGACCCTCTTTCAAACAACGTACAATTTAGAACATACAATAACATATATATCAGAATCAGAATCATGTTTTATGGCTTAAGATATAAATCAAAACCTGCCATTCGAAAAGTTCTACATATCCCACTCAACTTAATGTATGTTAAAAGAAACCCCTTGTATGGCTTACTATAACTTAAATGATGTATTTTACTGAAATATGTAGGCAACCCATTAAAGATTGACATTATTTAAAACGTGCACATCGTTTCATTCATATTTTGGACAATTTGGGGCGCCATTATTTTAGGTGTGCAGTGCATTCTGCGTCGATGAAGTCAAGTGGTTACACTCGGTGAGCTACTGGCGCTACCGGTTACTATTTTTACCGCAACACAACTCAGAAAATAAAGTACTGATACAATGCCACATAGTGCGGCTTTTGGATGTAATTTTCAGTCGAAGCGATGTAAGTCTTCATTGATTTCCTAGCGATAAGAAGGGGAGAACAGAATGGGAAGATGCTTGTGGATGAAAACAACGCCCTAAAGACCCGCGTCTGTGTTCTCTCCACTCTAGCCCTGGTGCCTTTGAGTCTTTTATGACGCTTTTCCACTGCATGGAACGGTACGGCACGGCATGGCACGGCTTGCTTCGGCTCGCTTTAAATGGTACCACCTCTGTTGAGGTTCCAAGCGTACCGTACCGATACTAAAATGTGACTTGAAAACACTGCAGATCACTGATTGGTCAGACAGAATCGTCACTACCAGGGTCATTGTATTTGCGACACGAGACACCAACCCGCTAGATTTAAATAGCAGTTACTCCCTGCAGTGCCGGGACCACCCTGGAGGCTTCCTAACCTGCCAGCACTGCCCTATTCACCTGCCTGTCACCTGCCACAGCTCCAGGATGCCCGCCGCTCACCCGCCCTCCCAGGTTCGACTCATTTTGCTGAAATCACATTACAAAGATTGTTAACTATGTAGTACTGAATTGTGGAGTTAGACCGTTAAACAGTTTTTCAGCATTTTTGCATTCAGGATTTTTTGTGCAGGCCTGAATCATGGCTCGATGACACACTGGAGCCCCTGAGCACGGCCCCTCCCGTAACACTATTAGAACTAGAGCGCATTAGCATCAGTGGTTCGCCCGCTCAATCGCGAGTTACTGGCATTACTGACATTAGTTACTACAGCCTACAGTTTGCTAGCTAGCTATGCCTTCATCACGTAAATGCATATTGGCTGCGATGATTTACAAAACAGCTCGGCCTCCTTATTTAAATCTCCAAAAAACGATGATATCAAGAAGAGGTGGATTAATTTTGTGAAGAACCACCTTGATGGAGAGCTGTGGATCACCCCCAACACCCGCCTCTGCAGTGAACATTTTACACCGGATAGTTTTATAAACTTTCATGTGAGACAACTGAGATTCACTGATAATCCACTGTTACTTCATCCTCCCATCGTTGGCAGTGTGTGCCCCCCATTGAGTTTCAGCGCAGACAGTGGACACTTATTTTTGCTTATTACTTTGCTTATTTTTTCAAGATTTTGATTAATTATTTTATTTACTTGGCTTTTTTTATCATTCATATTTGTCTGGGTAGTTAGTAACATATTGTTCTGTGATGTGACAAACTCAGAACACATATTTAATATTGCTTCACACAGACTTTATTTGTTAAAAAAAAATTGAGCATCTGAATACATTATATTCAGTTCACACTTAAGTATGTTATTTTAAAGTATATTAATTCTGTAATAAGTACTCTTTGCTAAAATGTCTTTTTTATATCTGGCTCAAAAACTGGGTTTTTGAATGTATTTTAATAATTTTAATACATTAAACTTGAACACTAAGACATAATTTGTATAATTTATTAGTCTACTCAAAGTCTTGTGACTAGCAATCATTTTTATTAAATCTCCCCCATTAAGAGTCAGCACCTAGACCTGTGAAACTGAGTTGTAATCTACTAACTTGTACTGTGCAGTCAAAGCTGCCTGGCAAGATAAACCAGATAATCTTCTAGGTTTGAGGATTGCAGTATTGTGGGGTAGTGCAGAGGTTGTGGGGTAGTGTATACCCTTGGGCTCAGGGATTGTGGATTAGTTGGATTTTCTGAGCGGATTTTCAACAGGAGCAACAGTGAGTCATCAATTCTTTAGCCCTCTGAAGTTCTGGGGTTGTAAAGTTGGCAGTGCTTGGCTTTGCTTAAGGCCCTACCTGACGATGCCAGAAATGAGTTGTCCAGCCCTCATCTCCGACCTCTAAAGAGAAGATAATGAGGCTTACCCTCAAATGAATTGCTGCCACAGCACAATTTTAATTCCAGCTAGCACAAACAAGAGCCAATTGAAAAGAGACGAGTGGCGATCGAAGCAGCTAAATGAACACTGGCCATTTAAGGAAATCCAATATGAAAATCAAATAATAACTTTGAAATCAAAGATGACGTGAAAGACCTCTCCACTAGGCTAAAATAAAATGCAAAATATTTTTTGGACCAGTTCAGTTAGCATCTTTACACACAAAACCCCTGTCTGTCTATCTGTTCATCTATCTACATTAGATTATTAAGGCAATCAGATTATTGTGGGTAAAAAAAAAAAGAAAAAGAAAATCGTTGGATGCACCATTTTAAGTGCCAAACCACTTAAAATGGTACAACAACCCAATGATTTCTTTTTTTACCCACAATAATCTGATTACCTTAATAATCTAATGTAGATAGAAAGATAGATAGATAGATAGATAGATAGATAGATAGATAGATAGATAGATAGATAGATAGATAGATAGATAGATAGATAGATAGATAGATAGACAGAAAATGTATTAAATAAATGTTATCTATATTTTGCTAGCTCCTCCTCTTCCCCAGTACCACCTTATATATCCTGAAATAAAGCTTGATTTTTTTTTGCAGAAGCAATATAAAAAGTGTATAATTGAGATTCAATGACTATGGAAGTGTTCTGTGCCACCGTATAGGCAAGTTCAAATAGAAATAAAAAGTGTTTTCAACTGATTTTATGGCCAGTTTTATATTATTGAGTGCAACAGGATATCATAATGATTGAGATCCATAAATTGACATGCCAAGCCATGTGCTCTCACCAAACATGACAAATCCCAAGCCATGTGCAAACACAAAACGAGACATGAACACGCAGCCAATGAGAACACTCATAAGCCACGTGTTCACACAAAACATGACAACATGAAAGCAGGCAGCCAGTGTAAAACACAAGCTGCGTGCTACACAGTATAAGACAAAAATATGACATGAAGGCACATGAAACAAGGCACACAGACGGGACAAAACAGGAGTGTCACAAATCTCTGTCACAAAACCAAGAAATAGACTAGACAGAAGTGAAAGAACCTTGACCCAAATTCAGTACATTTCATTGACATAAGACCAGAAAGATTGTTTTAAGGAAATAAAGAGAATCTCTTTTGACCCTATGTTTTTCCAGCGGAATTGTCCCAGTAATAATGTTCTGGGGAAACTGCAGAAACAAATTCACTGACCCTGGTTGCATAGCGATAAATAAAGCTTCCATTCTAAATCGGATGGATAAGAAGAGAGAGCATGTTATCCCGGTGACGGAGTGGAAATGGAGAGGTGGAGCAAGCTCACAGCTTTATTAGGAACCGCTGGAGATTGATTTCCTGTCAGGGTTGGGATGAGATGGATGGGGGTTTGGGAGATGGTGCGGGTGCGTGTCTACGGCAGTTCCAGTGTCTGAGAACTCCAGAACCATGCTTTGCAGTTTCTTTGTAATGAACACATTAGTCTACAGCTCCTTATCCATATTTGATGAGGATCTCAGAGATAATTAAATGGTTCGGCCCTACCATCCCACCATCTTTTGGGTTATTTCACCCACCACAAACTGTGCAGGTCAATGTTTTTCATATAATGGCAGGCCTTCACCTCCAATAGGCACTTTAGATCTCACAGGGCTGACAAATGGATGGCCCACATCTAAACTGTAACATGTTTAGGATCCATTTACGTCTATTTGGCTCCCAGTGGTATCGATCTGCTCTATTTAATTTCTCGTTCTAATGAAGCCGCTTTTAAAGAGCTTCTGTCATTATGTATGTACTTTCAAGAAAAGCCTATTAACAATTACTCAAAATGCACAGTATAAAATTTGTTAAGTCATTGCGAAATCAAAATGGACTATTTACTTTCATTAATGATTAAAATAGCTCACAATTCATCCGTGAATATTATAACAAATAAAATAAATAAAAAACTTTGAAAATTTTCAGCTGATGTCACCTATGCAGGCTATTTGTTAGTGTTGGTGTTAAAAAAATAGCCAAATGTTGAATTATTTCTTGACTATTTATATAGGTAATACACCATTTCTAAAATGGCTGCATTTCCTGGTTAACTCATCATTTAAAGAGGGTAAACTAGAGTGAAGATTGTGACATAATTGTGAGTAGCTTACACAGTTTTTATGCGAAATGATCAAAATGAACTACCACATAGGAGGTGTTATATATTCCGACATGTTTTGCTAAGTTTCCTGACTAAATAACAAGCAGTAGGTGTGTTTGAGTGTGTGCATGTCCACGTGTGCTCTCAGTGCTAATAAAAGTCCAGGATGTGGAAGAGGTCCTGCTGTTGAGCCCAGTCCTCCACATGTTTTACAAGGGGGCTTGGAATGTGATGTGGGCCCACTGCAACCCTTAGATGCTTTTAACAGTGGGGCCGCAGTCGGAACCACAGGCCCGCCGGCCAATAGGGAAGGGCAGCACTCGAAACGGGGAACAGGCAGCTGTAAGTTCTTACGGGCTACGCTTGAGTAAGTGCAGAAAGATTGCCCGTGAGGTGACTGCAAAAAACAAGGTTAAGTCTGCGGTATATTTCCGTCCCCAACATCAACACTCCGCTACGCCACGCCTCAGGCTAAACGCAATGGAGCGCTCACCCACAGAACGACATCCGATCCACGCGCAGTAGATCAGGCCGGAGTTTCAGATTAGATCTCAGACACTTCAGAATTCATCATTAACGGAAAATGAAACTATGAGGCTCTGAAGCGAGTAATTGGATGAAACTTTAAAGCACATTTCAGAGCTTTTCAGGCCTGACTTCATTTTATGGTAAAGATTATTGATGGAAGAAGGAAGCTGCGCTAATTTATACCTTTGAAAGGCAGCTCTCTTTACTGATAAAAGAGTATATTAAAACGTAGGCTTTTCTCTGAGCTTAAAAAAAGTAAGACTTTTCTTTAAGTTTCAAGATAGTAACTGTGGAAAAAAAGGACTCGAATTAAACGGTGTCATCCAACCACTAGGCAATCTATTTTCATGGAAATTTATTTTCATTTTGTTGATGTCAGTGCTCTGACTTGATACCTGCACGACTGGTGCTTCATCACATAGCTATTAAAAGGCATTCCAAACTCACTGACCTGAAAACATTGTGCCAGAAGAATTAAAGCCACACGATTTTTTGAGATATTAAGATTTTCAATATATTATAATATAATATAAATTATATTATTCTCATAATATATATTTTTTATCATATTTCATTTCTCATAAATAATTGATTTTGTTGTTTTCTTAGATATTAAAACCCAAGCATCGATGTTTTACCACAGGTTTACAATAAAAAGTGATACATTGATCATAATGAATTAACCTGTGTCAAGATTGCACATTAGTCACGCAGAAATAAAGTGGTTAACCGTTATTTCACAAAAGAAAGAGGAGAAACGTACTTATTCAGTCGCATCTGTTCTGTTCAAGACATACTGTATATTTACATCACATTTAGAAAGAATGATCATTTCTACAAATATGCCACCAAAAACACGACCTGAGGAGCTTTAGCACTCTCTCCCAATACAGTTATGTTTTCAGTCAGAGAAACATAGGAAGCTCTTGAAAAACCGGAGTTGCTTTATTTTATGAGATATGCGGAGCTAAATATTGATATCAGACAGTTCGGTGTAAAGAGATGAGACATACTGACAGGTAAATTAAAAGCATGATTGTGATAGCCTATGATTTTTATGATTTCTTCAAGCGGTCATATTTACCATGTTTACTATGGTAGTGGTTAGCACGCATAGTCTTTTGCATCACGTATACATTTTTCTGCCTTGTACGGTGATCAGAATCCACATCGGATCAAAAACAGAAGGTATTCAAAGATGAAAGTGAGTTTTTGAGCTAAATGATTTTAAAAGTCTTTAATACTGATGTTAGCTGGTACATTGAAGTTAGCTGGTAATTGCTGGCCAGCTTTGGACCAAGGTATTCGGCGGGCCAGAAAACCCTGGTCGTTGTCCCCAAGGAAACCCCGGCAAGGCCCGATCAAGCCCCGTGTGACATTGGAAACACGCCTGGCGCTGCCACGCCCTGGCATGCACTAGCACGCCCACTTTTGGCCCGACAGTGGAAACACGGATGTTAATGTCACAGCCACCAACCAGAGTGCCCATGATCTCCACCAGAGGGCACTTCTTCCTGATCATGAACTTCATTTCCCATAACCCATTGCCTGGACTCATTAAGCTTGATTATTTCCAGCTGTGTGTCATTATCCTGTTAAGATCTGTCTATATAAGACCTGTGTTTTCACATACTATTTGCAAAGTCTTGTTTGTGTTACACTGCAATTCTGAGCGCGCTCTTCCTGCTTTTTTTGTGTTATGGTTTTGACCCTCAGCCTAGTGGTGGGCAGTAGGGATGGCCAAAACAATCTGACCCTCGTCTCCATGGTTGCCCCTAGTGGTCAGAACAGTGTAAATGCAACAAAAACCCATGGCAAACATGCATAAAAACACCTTTTACAAGTCTATTGCAAAGTAAAATCTTTCAAATGCAATTATTTAATCACCTAATAAGATTATCAAGTGTCTATATGTTTTTTTATCAATTGTCAGGGGTTTGTTTTTTTATTGTATGAAGCCTTGCTTACTGAAATCACGTGACAGTGATGGCAGTTTGATACACGCTCCGAACCTTTGATTCAGAACAAAAGATTCATAAAGGTTTCAAAGATTCAT
The DNA here is from genome assembly GCA_030578275.1 of Meda fulgida. Classification (NCBI taxonomy): domain Eukaryota; kingdom Metazoa; phylum Chordata; class Actinopteri; order Cypriniformes; family Leuciscidae; genus Meda; species Meda fulgida. Next base: position 19,341,305 of record CM060637.1, read on the forward strand.
GAACCAGTGTTTTGAAATTGCCATCACTACCTCAGCCTTGTATTTTGGATTTCCCATGCCTATGTTTTGGACTCTGTTATCATTTGGATTGTTTCCCCTGTGGTTATATGTCTTTTGGATTGTAATTGTGGATTACCCTCAGCAAAGCTGCATTTGGATCTTCACCTGTGTGTCAGAGCCGTATGTAACAGATAATACATTTTTATGTGTAATAATAATAATATCAGGCGTAGTTAAACACGCACAAATCCAAATAGAAATATAGCTGCAAGCAGCGATGACGGGCCCAAGCCCCTGAACCACCGCCACGGTTTCAAGTGATTGTAAATTTATCATTTACATCTCAAAGTTGTTTACTTCCAGAAGAATTCATACTGAAGTCATTTAATATATATAGTAACATAATAAATAAACTGATTATATAAAACTATATTATATTTATGTGATGACAAGCCATTTAAGGCTGCCTGGCTTGACCTTCACACTGAGGTTCTCTACACAGCACACATTATAACCCAGAAGTGAGTTTTGGTGTGTAATGTTTGATTTATAAACAGGGCTGACCCACCAGAGCGCCAGTTGACGGATGGGGCTCTTTCCGTGAGCCGGCGCGGGACGCCAAAGCAGCTCAGAAGGGTTGAGTCTAGCACTGCCACGCAGGACCTCTTGATTTAGAGGAATAAAACTGTCCATTATCGCTACTTCTATTCTGGTGTTCCGTAATGCTCGTGTAATGGGATCCCAGGCCATAAATGAGCGGCTGTTTAACAGAGCCTCAACCCATAATCTCTGCACACTGGAAATTATGTGCTTAAACCGGTACGTTATTAATCAAAGACAGACAAGAAGAGACTGCAAGTCCCTTTAGGGAGAACATGGAGCACATTTGGTAGCATTTAGTGTTGCAAGTAACTGCTAGAGGTGTGCATTATGGGATATCGCCCTTTAGCGTTTCCTTGTTAATGAATTGCAAAGTATTCCCATCACCAGATAAAACAAAACCTGGGTGTTTATTTCTTCTTTTTTTCCTTCAGCAGGAGAAGCTGGAAGTCAGTCCATCAGTCTTGGAGAGAACAAGGAAGCTGTTAAGGCTCGGGCCTGACCTTTTATCCTGCGCTGGGCGGCTCATCTGTCTTGCATCCTGGCAGGGGTGTGTGTGTGTGTGTGTGTGTGTGTGTGTGTGTGTGTGTGTGTGTGTGTGTGTGTGTGTGTGTGTGTGTGTGTGTGTGTGTGTGTGTGTGTGTGTGTGTCAGAACAGCTTCTAGTATCAGAACAGAGAACAATCCTATCATCTGCATGATAGACTATAAACACTCTTTACACTCTCGCTCACAAGATCGCTCGCTCACTCACTCACTCACGCACGCATTTACTCGCTCACTCACTCTGTCACGCACGCATTTACTCGCTCACTCATTCACTCACGCACGCATTTACACGTTCACTCACTCACGTACGCATTTACTCGCTCGCTCACTCACTCACGCTTTTACTTGCTCGCTCACTCATTCACTCGCTGACTCACTCACGCATTTACTCGCTCGCTCACTCACGCACGCATTTACTCGCTCACTCACTCACTCACGCACGCATTTACTCACTCCCTCACTCACGTATTTACTCGCTCGCACACTCATTCACTCGCTCACTCACTCACGCATTTACTCGCTCGCTCACTGATTCACTCACTCGCTCGCTCACTGATTCAGTCACTCACTCACGCACACATTTACTCGCTCACTCACGCATTTACTCGCTCACTCACTCACTCATTTATTTACTCACTCACTAGCTCACTCAATCACACACTTAATAATTCTCTCACTCACTCACTCAGTCTTGCTCACTCACTCACTCACTCACACACACACACACACTCACTCACCACTCATTCGCTCACTCATTCTTGCTCACTCACTCTCTCACTCACTCACTCACTCACTCACTCACTCACTCTCTCACTCTCTCACTCACTCACTCATTCTTGCTCATTCTCTCTCTCTCTCTCTTTCTCTCTCACTCTCACTCACCCACTCTCTCTCTCACTCTCTCACTCACACATGTTCTCATTCGTCCTTCTGCCTCCCAAGATTAATGAATATGCATGAACAAAAATTTATTTCAGTTTGGTGTCTCTTTGCAAACTTTCAAAAACTTGGTAGAAAAGTACAATTTAACAGATTTTTCTTATAAAAATTATATAATGCAACTTTCAAAAAAGGCATTTAAAAAAAGTGTAGTCAAGTTCTTCTAAAATAACCAAACCATCTGGCTTTTTTGTTTGTTACAAACAAACTGATGGATGAAAAGAAGTGGTTTAGATCTAATATTTAATTTCAACATTTTTATTTATTTTTAAAATAAAGATTAAATAAACGCACCCCGTTTATTTTCTTAATACATGTCCCTGGTCTATTATGAATGATACATAAGTGCATGTTATTCCAAAGTATGAACATGTTCATCTTTTTCATCTTTAATCAAAATGTAATAACTTGCATTTCACAAACCACTTAATACCTTATGTAAAATGAATATACAATTCAATTTGACAAAAAAGTAAGTAAATAAGTACATAAATAAATTACCATAATCTTATTGAATACAATTTTCCATATGTGTTATTATTATTATTATCATTATTATTTACTTACATAAATATATTATATATTTAAAAAAATATATATAAATATTCACATGAATATATGCAAAACATATTATATTGTATTATATTATGAAATTATTAGACAATAAATATGTTATATACTGTTATATTGATATATTTTTTTCATTATTACAATTTTTGTCAGACACATGGTTTGAAATGTAATATTTAAAGTATATTTTATATAGACAGACTGATAGATTTGAAAATCTCCTGGTACGATTGGACCTTTAAAGCCTGAGTCATGTACATATGATGAATAAGATGATATGAGCACAAGTTCTTTTAAAGCACGGCCAACAACCAGACAGACAAATTATTCACTCTCCCCATAACAGTTAAGCACCATACAGAGGCCGACGTTCATCTCAGCACTCGCTTAGTGCACTTCAGCACTTCATCAATCAGCCAAACGGCTCACGGATCCTGTTTACAAAATATGCAGCCTTGTGGAGATGGATATTACCATAAAGTCGTTTTGTCAAGACAATATTTCTCATTAATAAAAAATTGTGCACTAAATTACTACAGAATTCCATGAGGTAAAATACAACGTCTAAGCTTTTTTTTTTTTTTTCTTATGAGCTAGCTTTTAGTAGTTTTAGCGCGCCAGCCAACATCCCAACAATGTCAAATGAATCTGATGAATCTGCACGCTGTAAATCAGTTATGATGTTTTCATGTTCATGGATTGTAAGGGGTTTCCAACACCGGAGAGCCAGAGCATTTCCACTGATTCTTAAACCACACGTGACCTACAGCTGTGTACACAGCTACTTGTCCTTTAGCTAGGGTTGCCAACTGTCCCGAATTAGCCGGGACATCCCATATTGTGGGCCTAATTTATTTGTCCTGGCCGGGACCTCTCTTGTCCCGTTTTTTTACTTCTGCACTGATCTAACCGATGTCTATGGATCTAACCACTGACTGATACAACAACAACAGCGCTGATCACGACACTTGAGAATGATCACCGACACCTGTCATCCTCCAATCACAGCCCCCCCTTACGCGCATCAGTATACATTAAGTAAATGCGCCAATTCCTTCACACACATAAACAAAAAATAACGCTGTTCAGTCGATTTGTCATGTGGATTAAACTGCAAATATGTATAAACCTGCAAAAAAGAAAAGACTGTGCAACTACAATAAATACTGGGAAGTAAAAAATATCTGGATTAAGCCCGTCAGCGGTGACTCAACAAAAGCCTTCTGTAATTATGTCGCAGGGAATTTTTAGTTGCCCACGGAGGTGAGAATGACTTGACTAAACATGCTTCCACAGAAATGCACAAGAAGGCCACACTGGCTAAAGGTGCAAGCAATATCGGTGGATTCTTCGAGGTAACCACTGTGGAAACTGATAAAATAGCAGCAAGCGAAGCCTCGTACGTATATCACACTGTCAAACATGGACTCAGTTACAACAGCACAGACTGTCTTGTTAAGCTAAACGGTGCTTTGTTTCATGACTCAAATATTGTGAAGAAGATGCACATGTGGAGAACGAAACCGGAGATGATCACAATGAATGTTTTAGGATCAAAGACTGTGCGGGATATCCTGAATGATCTATCTCCCAATGAAGGTGAGCCTGTGTTTTACTCGATTGCCACCGATGCCTCAAACAAGGGAAACAGAAAAATATTTCCAATGTGCGTGAGATATTTTTCTTTGTCTGATGGAGTGCGGTGCAAGTTAATTGACTTTTACGAAGATAATGATGAAACTGCAAATGGTATTCATCAAGCTCTTATGAACGCCTGAAAAGTATGAACTGGATATAAAACACATCACAGCCTATGCGGCAGATATTGCCAATGTTAACTTTGGAAAACACCACTCTGTTTACCAGTTATTGAGCAGTGCCAACAGTCGCATTTTGAAAGCTAATTGCCCGGCTCACATAGCTCATAACACCTGCAAGCACGCCTGTGATCAGCTCTCTGTGGATATTGAGTCACTGGTTTTAAAGATCTACAGCCACTTCTCAGTATCTGCTTCCAGAAGAGAGGAACTGAGTGCATGTTTTGCCTTTGTTGACATTGATTGAGTGAAATTCTGCGTCATGTTTGCACGCAATGGTTGTCTCTTCATCCAGCTGTTGATCGTCTCCTGCAGAGCTAACCAGCTCTCACCTCATACTTCAAGTCCCTTGGGGAGACCTGTCCTGTGGCCCTGAGGAGGATTTCTGAGGACGAAGAAAAAACTGCAGCTGCTGAGATTTATCTGGGCTTTTTCCACAACGTAGGGTATGTTTTTGACACACTCGTTAAAAAGCTGGAGGATGTTTACGAGGAGATGGGAAAATTCAAATCGAAGATGCTTAAAAAGAAGACAGCTTATTTGGATACCAGACCAAGCAGCTAATGGACAAACAAGTGTCAGCACAGAAATTAAAGCAGAAAAATGACTTTCTGAAGTTCTATGACTCATTGCATACAATGACAAATGGTTTGATTTCTCATCAGAAAATGTGACGATGAAACTGAAACCAATCGGCCTACATAAGGAGCTCTCCTTCACTGACCTGGAGCAGGTGGTGGTTGCCCTCAAAATGACAGAGACAGTGAGTATGGACCAACTCTATGAAGAGTTTTGTGCTAGCAAGGAAGAAATAAAGAAAGCCACACAGGATACAACAAAATCAACCAGTGAGAAGTGGGTTGCAGTTTTCCCAAATGTAGGGAAAGCCAACTTGATCAACATGTTCAAAATCGTCTCATTTGTCCTCAGTGTACCTGGCTCAAATGCCTTTGTAGAGAGAAATTTCTCTCTGATGAACATTTATTGGTCAGACTCAAGAAACAGATGCAGCACAGAGCTGATCAAAAATCAACTTCAAATATCTGTGAACTGTGACCTGTCATGTAAGGACTTTTCTCTGGCTGCACAAAAGGACAAAAGACTGCTTGAATCAGTCAAGAGCAGCCAAAAATATCCATGGAAAAAGTAGACTTGGTGAGCAGAGGCATGCCTCTCTTTTCTTCTTTTGCATTTAAATGATTTATTTTGTCAAGTTTTGTTTTCCAACTTGTAGTTTGAGTGAATAAGAATGTGAAGCATTTATTCCCCACCACTGTTTGTGTGCACAGAGGTTGCACGTTCTTATTTTGCTATTTGATACCTCTGCAAAACTACAGCAAACAGAAGCTGTGATGTTATTTTTAGTTTGCAAATGCAAGATTAACATGAAGGGAATACCTTTTTCGAACCCACAGTGCAGGAGTCACAAGTGTTATGTCCTAGACAAAAAGCAAAGGTAATAGGTAATGGTTCAATTAGAGGATTGTTAACGCTGCTGTAAATTAACAAACTATTATTAAACAAACTGTGCTTTGCCAAGGCATGAGAGTTATGTATTCATATTTTATTAAGTTATCCATAACATTATGAAAAATGGCTTAAAACCATACACTTTATATTCACACAAAACCAGGCCACCTTTTGTCCCTCTTTTCATAGTGACAAAGTTGGCAACCCTACCTTTAGCATACGCTACTATTCAGAGACTCAGTTCAAAAGAATGCACTGATGGCAGAAACTATTCCCTGCAGGGATTCTGGATGCTAGCAGATTTGTGAGGAGCACACTACTGATGTATCTTGAGTTTGGCCCTACCTGGGGTTTGACTTTGACCTTGTTAGCAGCAATCTGGATCAACTACTTCAATCACCGCTCACTCCGGTTCACTGCGCTAGGGATCACTGAGATGGCAGAGCCCGGGAAATAGAAAACCACACGAGACAGAATGAGAGTAATGTCTGGAAGAGTGGTGACGAGTCACAAATGAACGCAAGTTATTGTTAAACATTGACAATCATTTGTGTAATCCACAGTATGTGGGGCTTGTGTCACATGGTGACGACAAACCATTTTTTGAGAACGTTTTTCCAAAGTAAAATGCCACATATTTTCATGTCTCATGTTTTTGTAATAATATGACACATTCTGTCAAGGGTCAACTATTTAATGAAGGTAGGTTTTAAGTAAAGTGAGTACTTGCATATGATTCATTATTGTCTCATTTCAGCCAAGAAGAAGAGAGTTGAGGATCTTTAAAGAGCAGATTTTATTATTTATATATATTTTTGTATATATTCTTCTTCTTTTTTTAAAGGTGCAGTGTGTGATTTTTAGCGACATCTAGCGGTTCGGTTGCGAGTTGCACTAATGGCCCCGCCCACTGCTCACCCCTCCCTTTCGAAGAAGCTACGGTGGCTAAAACGGGACAAACATATCGTCGACTGAGACAGCAGAGAATAGCCAGAGTAAGCCGAGAGTGTGTCACATTGTCACTGTTTCTGTACCAAAGTCCATTATAAACCACATCATGGATAAAGTTTACAAAGCCATAGTCAGGTGAGGGTCTTAATATATAATATAATAATAGTAATCAGCTGATTGTCTCACAAACGTAACCAGCACATTTCTCCCCACATAGCAAACCCATAATACAGCGAGGGAGAAGAACCACATGAAACTATGCAACTATATTTTTTCTAACAGTGTAGTAAAAGTTTACCAGGCTAATATGAGCTTACTGTGGCTGAGCTGGTTAAAGCGTAAAGCCTTGTTTAAACTCGAGGCATCCGCATGAGCCCAAAGGTGCGCGCGGTAAAAATGACATGATTGTAACAGCGTGCGCCTCCGCATCCCTGAGAGACCATTTACTACACACAATAGGCTTTTTTTCTCTGATTTTGAAAACTCTTCGCGAACGACTTAAAATGCTTCCAAGATCGGCTTGCCGCGATCGACGGGTTGGTGATTCATGTAACATACTGTTTTACGGTCAATGAAAAGAGTACTCGGCTGTCTCACGAACGCAACCTCTACATTTATCCCCACATAGCAAAGCCATAACACAGCGATGGAGAATAACTAAGTTACATGAAACAATCCAACTACATATTTTACACCACTGACAAGGGAAAGTCACTACTCACGGTGTCTATCTGGCTTCTAGCTTTCTGCGGCTTCTCTTTCAAGGCAGTGACGAAACGCGCTCTGTAGCGCTGTGTGTTCGCTGTCGGCTACGGTAGAAACATGACGTCACAATATGGCAACCTTCATAGAAGGGGGTTCCCGCACTTATGTAGATATAAATGACTCATTCTAAGGTAATACAAACTTAACGGTTCATTAAGTAAGGTCTTTATACACTACTAAACACATAGTTATGGATCTTATATTGCATTTCTGTCAATAGATCCACAGAAATATTACACACTGGACCTTTAACTACATGTGTCTATTTCTTTTTACATGTGTATATATATAAGTTTTATGTATTACTTTAGTGTATTATACTGAGCTGAACAGTTTAGCTGCATTTTCTAAAAAATCTATGTGGCAGTTGAGAGAGTTACCATGACAACTGCAGTGCATCCTCAGACAACAAAGAGGATCTTTTCAGCAACCACTAACTCTCTCTCTCTCTCTCTCTCTCTCTCTCTCTCTCTCTCTCTCTCTCTCTCTCTCTCTCTCTCTCTCTCTCTCTCTCTCTCTCTCTCTCTCTCTCTCTCTCTCTCTCTCTCTCTCTCTCTCTCTCTCTCTCTCTCTCTCTCTCCCTCTCCCTCTCTCTCCCTCTCCCTCTCTCTCTCTCTCTCTCTCTCTCTCTCTCTCTCTCTCATTTACTACTAAGGTTAGTTAAATTCATTACATTTCATAGAAAACTATAATTTACATGTTTTACAGTTTTTTCAATTGCTTAGATACAATTCTAGGAACAACTCACCATTTTCTCAAATCCGCACCCAATTTTAAACAAACAGCAAACTTCTGAATCCCAATTGGCCTATTAGTAAGCCCCGCCCCCCTTAGTTACTGTTGCTATCTCGGACAAACAAACAGAGTTGCTAACTGTCTTACAATGACAGCCGCCAGTGTGAAAACCTTGTCCCAAGATGTTTTTGATCAATTTTGGACACAGAAGGACCACCTCTCGTCGAGGAGCATTCAAGTGGGACTTAAATATGCCATGCAGGGATATATAAAAGATTTTTAAATAAATATGGCACATGACACGATTCATTTGGAGCATCCTCATGTGGACTTTCTATGTAAAGCGCTTTTGAGTGCCGAGAAAAGCGCTATATAAATGTAATGTATTATTATTATTATTATTATTATCATGTAGTTTGAGCCATGAGTGTTTTTGACCTACTGTACATGACGTGAGAACAGTTAGCTATTTAGGTTTGTAAGTTAGCATGGACTCACTAACTATAATTGTAACTTAATGAGAGTCTGACAAGCAGAAAATAAACCTTTTCATTGGGATTGGGGTCGAATCCTTAAGGAACCTCGCGCAAATATTATCACACGTTTGAAACGCACTGTTAAACGCACACATGATTCAATACAGGAATACCCATGCCCATCCTCTCAGGATACCTGGAATCAGTGTTACAAGAACCCCAGACACATCGTTTTAACACTTTTGTAGCAAATACACCATAAAACTGATGAGAGCTTCAGATCTTCCAGTGTGTCTCTATGGCGTTAAAAACTAAAGATGTCCGAGTTCGGGTCCCTGTGCAACTGATACTCAATTGCCATTGGCTCATCAGCATTCACGGGGAGGGGCTTACCGATTGGTCAATTTGAATTTTGCCCTCAGACAATACACACAATCTGTCAAAAACACAGACTACATGACTTCGTTTCACACTAGAGGGATTCATTCAAAACACTGCTACCATATGCTTTACAATAGGTTTTCAAAGAAATAATGTGGAATTTTGTGAAATCACAGCACTGACTGATTACTCTTTCAGGGACAACCCTGACAAAAGAAATGCAAAACACTACTTTAATAAATGCCTCTTAGATAAGTGAATCCAGCAATACATGCTGTTCTGGACAAAAACCTTACCTTGGAAATGTCACACTGACAAAACATGTCAGGAAGAGTTCATGCACAGTAAAATACTTAGATTTTCAAAAGCTTTATTTCCAAACGCAGCAAATGTTCAAGTCACTGGGCAACAGCATCAATGCTGTCATCGTCTCAGTTCTGGGACAGGCCATTCAGGAATGTCTATTACAGTCGACAGCAGCAATAGAGCGGTGCAGAAACAGAGAAATTCAACAATAATCTATAAGGAAATTTAATTTTTACACTACTGTAAAAACATCATGCAGCAGATGAAAAAACACTAGAAAAGAAAAGTTGAAATACCAAAGAATTGAATATGAACAGTGTGACACTTGAGGTCGTTATATTGCGTTTGTGTTTTTTTTTTAAGAACGTGGTTACAGTAAACCTGTTTAAAATGAGGGCATTTTTGTGTCGAATTTTGCAGAAAACAGAAACGTGTGTGAAAACAGGTGAAATGTGTTAAACGTTTTGAGACACGTCTTTGTTTTGAGAACTGAATTAATGGATTTGGTTTGTGCAGTTGGTTTGGTCACATCATTAGAATTAAGAGTGAACAGTTCTGAGTCGTTGTGTGTAAGCGATGACAGCTGTGCTGTAGTTGTGTTTAACTTTTGCCTGCCCGTGTTTAGCGTTTTGAAACACAGATGCATCACAGTTAGAAATGTGTTTTAGTGAGAGAGAATGTGTTTAGAGTTCACAAAAAGAGTGCATGAGGCTTAACTACCTGAACTAGTTTAATGTTTTACAGAAAGAGGGATTTATTTGACCATTTGGTTTAGGCCATTGTGAATGTGGTTCAGAGAACGGGGTTTAGCGTTTTAGCAGCTCAGAAAAACTGTGACATAACCCTGACAAATATTATATTATATTATATTATATTATATTATATTTACAACTAAACTTATGTTGTAAATGATTGTTTTTTTAATTTAAAAAAATTGTCAGACACATGGTTTGAAATCAACTGTTACGGTTCAATATTATATAACAAATTGATCAACATTGTCGATATTTTTTATTATTATTTCCTTTTTTGTCGGTTACATGTTCTTTCGGTAACCAACTGTAATCAGATTAATTCTAATGTTGTTAATTTAAATAAAATGCCACATGAAAAACAATTTTAGGTTACTGATTTTTTGGAAGAAATGTTGAATTCCCTCATGTACACCAATCTACTCTTGAGGAATATTTCCTCAAAGTCATGCGGCCTGTTTTAATATAGTTATGAGCTGAGGAGAAGCCAAGCTCTCCAGCGTAAACCGTGCAGTGTGAAGAAATATATAAACCACTAAACCCACCGGACTAGTGAACTGTCGCACAAGTTAAAGCTTGTCATTTATGTGTGTGTGTGTGTGTGTCTGCAGAATAAGTATGTGACACTTACATGAACAAGACACATTAAAGTTGGCACTTCATGTCCGAAACACTGACGATACATTGCAGACAGGCGACATTTTGATTTCATGTTGAGTTTATCATCTATTTCTACCCTATCTGACCCTTAAAAATGACTTTTTTTATTGGTGTTACCTAATGAAGATTCAATCATATTAGCAATATTTTTCAATATAATATAAACCAGTTAATTTAGCCACATTAAGCACATTTTAATTTATTTGGAAACATTTATTGTGTGTGTGCAAAACATCAGAACTCTAAAGACATACAAAAAACAGTGGCGTAAAAAAACCTCACATTCATCTCAGTTTATTATTTCAGACATAGAAATAGTATAATGTAGCTAATGGTTAATGTAGCTGGGTCAGGGGGTGTTGTGCCGTGCTGTGCTCCTTATGTTGCCGTTTCATATGTGCGAGCGCATATAATGAAGACTAAGACCTCAGGTGTGTTTCAGCCCTAGATTGAACACACACCTGTTCTTATAATCTTACCAATTATCCTTCACACTCGGCTTGTATCCAGTTTCTCTAGAACTTGTGAATCTCACGGCTGAGAATAGTGAGTCACAATGTCCAATCTCTTTATCTGAGTAATCGGAGAGGGATCATAATTCAGCAGAGCTCAAAAACACTCGCAGAGCTGCATTTAATGCTGGTGGACGTTTGAGTCATTCCTGTAGATGCAATCATCATGTGTAGCAACAATGTAATTATAGTGCAATTATATATTATTTTAGTTTCTGGTGTAGATTTTATAGTTTCTTTATTTAAATATTTAAATGTCTGTATAATTTCAGATTCATTGTCCATTTATTTATTTATTTGTTTATTTGCCATTTATTTTGGTTTAGTTTGTTTTAACTCTGAATGGTATTTTAAATACATTTGTTTATACATATATTTTTGCAGCCATGGAACAGTTTTTTAGCTGTATTTTTGGTTTTAAATAACACAACCAGATCCCATGTAACTATTTTACACGTTGGCAAATTCCTATGAATTGGTGTGAATTGATTTATACGGAAACGTAGGATTCATAGAAAAATTTAAACCAAGCATGAAGGTTCACCCATAAATCATAACCCTTTTGACCATAACAGATTGTACGAATTATTGACCGTCTGTCTGTCTATCTATCTATCTATCTATCTATCTATCTATCTATCTATCTATCTATCTATCTATCTATCTATCTATCTATCTATCTATCTATCTATCTATCTATCTATCTGTCTGTCTGTCTATCTGTCTGTCTGTCTGTCTGTCTATCTGTCTGTCTATCTATCTATCTATCTATCTATCTATCTATCTATCTATCTATCTGTCTGTCTGTCTGTCTGTCTGTCTGTCTATCTATATATCTGTCTGTCTGTCTATCTGTCTGTCTGTCTGTCTGTCTGTCTGTCTGTCTGTCTGTCTGTCTGTCTGTCTGTCTAGTAAAGTGTATTTATATAGCGCTTTTCACAATATAAATTGCATCAAAGCAGCTTCACAGTATCAATCAAATAACACAATGTTTGTTTCTTAGTGGAAAAAACATCCACGTTTGGTTGGGCTGATCAATGGTATTAATGCTTGGTTAATTAATTTGAATATCCCCAACTGAGCAAGCCAAAGGCAACAGTGGCAAGGAACCGAAAAAACTCCATCAAGTGACCTACTGGTGTCCTAAAACTCCATCAGGTGACCCACTGGTGTCCTAAAACTCCATCAAGTGACCTACTGGTGTCCTAAAACTCCATCAAGTGACCTACTGGTGTCCTAAAACTCCATCAAGTGACCTACTGGTGTCCTAAAACTCCATCAGGTGACTTAATGGAGAGAAAAAAACCTTGGGAGAACCCAGGCTCAGTCGGGGGCCAGTTCTCCTCTGGCGTTTATGAACTAGAGGCCGGTTTTACAGTAACTGTAATTCTCTATCTATGTAATTCTATCTATCTATATGTCTGTCTGTCTATCCATCCATCCATCCATCCATCCATCCATCCATCCATCCATCCATCCATCCATCCATCCATCCATCCATCCATCCATCCATCCATCCATCCATCCATCTATCTAATGTCTGTCTATCTATCTATCTATATGTCTGTCTATCTATCTGTCTATCTGTCTATCTGTCTGTATGTCTATCTGTCTATCTGTCTGTCATTTTTGGTTTTATCTCATAAACTGAAAATAATTAGTCAATTAGTTTTGCAGCTTGTAAAATGTATAGATGTGGTTTTGTTTATGAATAACATAACCCGAGCTCATGAGAAAACGCTTTGGCAAATTTGCAGGATCTGATTCATACCATCCATTAATAAATAAATGAATGAATAACCATAAAGGTCTGCCCCCGAACCCAGCCAGCTCAACATAATTTGTATATATATGCGTATTGTTCAATGATTTGGAAATGTCATCTCCCAGCGCTTTATGAACGACGACACCCATCTCTCGAGAAAGAGGTCATTGACAGTAAGTGATACACAGATGCATTGACAAGGTGTTTTCCACACAGCATATAAACTGCCCCACAGGCAAGGACTATTAGTCAGATGGATTTGTCAGGAGCGGAAATATATGTCTAATGTCACTGCGATGTTTCTCCAATTTCTGTGGAGGCCGAGAGCCGTAGGATGCAGACGGAAGAGGTGAAGACCGGCGCAGGTGAACGACCCCCAATGGGAGGAACTCGAGCTGGATTTTTACAAAGTCTGACTCATTTTTATTGCTTTAAAGCGTAATAATCAAATGGCTCCCAAATTCACTTCCTCTTAACCATTGCAATTTGACGCATTTTATTACATTTATTTATTCACTGTGGTTTGGTGTCAAGGAGGTTAAAACTTAGATGTGTCAAATTTTTATTGTATTTGGGTTTAAAACTAAAAGCTACTGTATAAAGTCCCGTTCACCAAGAATTATAACTATAACGATAACTCCATTAGCGTCCACAACGACGGACGATATCATTCTGTTTAATATAAGCGCAGGATTGATTCTGATTGGCTGTCAGTGTTTTATCGTTCTTCAGCTGTAAAATCGTTCTAGAAATTGATTCCAACAATATTGTTTCTCCGTGCTGTTATTGTTCTAGTTGCGGACTCTGTAACACTTTATTTTAAGGTGATGTAGTTACACATTACTACATGTACCTACTATAGTAATAACAGTAAATTATGCATAATTACAACTATCCCTAAACCATACCCTAACCGTAACTCTATAGTAAGTACATGTAGTTAATTAATATTTCTCAGTACTTATTTGAGTAAGTACAATATAACTATGTTAGCTTCAAATAAAGTGTAACCGTGGACTCTGCTATTCTTTTATATTTAGAGCTATTTTTAGAACTATATTTTATTGTCCTCGTTAGTTATCGTAATTTTGGGTGAACCGATTTAACAGCACACCCCATTCCTTAACTTGCTATGTGCAAAAGATAACGAAAAACCTTTTCATTTATTCAGCAATAGAAAGAATGATGACATATAAAACAGACAGTGAGGTGTTTCAAAATGACATCTAGTCTGGCCCTCCTGCCTGGCACCAGAGCACTCATTGTGTCACATGTACAGAAAAAGAAGCCTGCCCCTCTGAAGCCCTGTCTACATTTGTGCTGGAAACAAGATCATGAAGTCAGGGAATTCATGAAGGAGCAGTGTGAATGATGTAAGAATAATGCCATGTCACTGCTAATACAGCAACAGCCATGCAGTGCCAGACTCAAACTGAGAACCGTCTGAGTAGAGCAGCTCCCAGTAGCGCTGTGAATGACTGCTGGCAGATGGGCTCGATGACTGGGCCAGACTGGGCCAGATGCATTGGGAACAGGAAGACCCAGCAAGCCGGGTTTTAGATTTGAGATCACTTGATACATCAGTCAGTGTCCTATAAAAATGTTAATTACCGTCTGGACCAGAGCTATAAATGTTTATACGAGAGGTGAGCATATTTAGCGTGATCTTGACATGAACTTCTGGTATAAATTCTTACTCTGAAAATCTGTGTCCTTTGAGTGATGTGGCATACGCACACTTTTTTGACTTTTAATCATAATACTAATATTTTTAATTTTATTTATTATTATTATTATCATCAATAATAACAATATTGTAAAATTAGTTTAAATTATTTATTTTGTTGTTGTGGTTGCAGTTGTTGTTATTGTTGTTATTATTATTATTATTATTATTATAAATAATTAAAATATTAAATATGGTTATTCCTCCATTTTCTAACATAATAGTTGAATAGTAATAATGAATAGTTCATTTTGGGTGAACTATTCCTTTAAGAGATTTAACTCCTATCATGACAGAATCTACATTCTTGTGAAGCCATTTACACCAGGGCTTATGGGATATCATATTGGAAACATTATATGATACTGATATCAGGTATATTTACAAAGATTATCCTTTTGTATTTACATTGGTTAAATATTGTACAATCAGCTGTGGAACAAAGGCTGCATTTGGACTCACTTGATTGAAGAGATAAGCGTGCCGCCACATTGAAGTTATCTGATACATACATAGTCTTCATGCCACATGCATTTAACCAAGGGCAAAGTGTCCTTTGAAAGAATTCCTGCTGCTGGAAACTGGGTAATACATTACATTACAGTGACTATATCCAACATATTATACATTAATATGATTATTACAATGTAATAGCAGTGTAATTACACATTAATAACAGCATTTCTGTTTAAAGACTGCCAAGATGAGCTAGCATCATGTGTAAATACTGCCCGACTGCCATAGCTGCGACTAACTGTATCAAGCACGGCTCCTTGTGCATGTGGGATATATTTAATGGAGATGTATGTGCAGTGATGTGAGTCTCTCTTGCTGGCTGGTCAGTTTCATGAGCAAAGGCAGAGAGACAGAGATAAGCTCAGAGAAGCAAAACACCATGACCTCACCATTAGAGATAAGAGTGCAGTGAAACAGGCAATAGGAGCTCCAGTGCTGACAGACGTCGGGTGAGCGCTTGCCATTTCCCAAAAACAAGATACAAATTGGTGTTCCAATACAATAAAAGTAAAATTAAATCTTTCAACTGAGAACTATTAGATGTGACATAAACATCATATAACATAAAATAAATAGGACAATGAGTAGCTCTAAATACATCAAATGTTGTCATAGTATCATAATTTCGACAATCTTTTGAATTCAAAATATGTTGCATACATTTCTTTTTTATTTTTAAATTCTCTTCATGTACCCCAGATTTGGGCACAAAATCTTGGTAATGCATGATTTTTGTTGCTGTTGTTTTTTTAAATCATAAAAATGTCATTTGGACAAATAGTCAATTCAATTTAAATTAAATTCAATCACCTATCTATAACTTAATTAGGCCAAAAAAGAAAGCAGATGTATTCAAATATTAGGATATTTTTATACAAATTCTATTTTATACGTAAATTAAAAAATCTTAAGTAAGAATATTCAAATTTGAGAATATATGTAACGAGTTGGTGATGTAAGCAACAAGCACAAACAAGGAATGCTAAAGTCTTTAATTATAAACTGAGTTGATCGTTAGAAGAAAAGTAGTAAACCACACGTCATTACACACAGACAGTAACCAACAACTGAACAGGGAGTAGATATGCAGCAGATAACAAAGGAACTAAATAACATACAGCTGATTATAATAAGCAACCAGAGAAACTAGCAAGGAAACAAACTAAACAGAGCAGGGAAACAGGAACTATGGAAAACGGAACAGCTTATCAAAATAAGAGTCCATATAAATAAGCATGACTGTAACAGTACTCCCCCTCTTGGAAGGCATGTCCTCGGGGCGTCAGAGATAGTTTGAGTGTGGAGTGTGGAGGGAGGGAGGGATGGGGCTTTGGAAGTGGGCGTGGAGCTGGTGATAGACAGGGATGAGAAGTCGTGGGTAGAGAGACACGATGGTGGAGTCGGGAAGAGCCAGGGTGGAGCTTTGGCTGAATGCCCGGGAAGACCCCGAGGAATTACTGATGGTGGAGGAACCAGGATGTGTGGAGAAACTGGCAGAGCAGAGAGGGCAAAGGACCAGGGCAACATGCAGGGGCCGGAAGCCCAAGGTGGAGCTGCTGGCTCATGGGGCCGAAGCGGAGACGGGGACTCGGCTGACCGGCGCGACGATGGAGCGAGTGAGGACAATAGGGAAGAAGGAGCCCAGTGGAGGGTTTAGGCCAGGGGTGGCTTACATCGGTCCTGGAGGGTGGAGGGTTTAGGCCAGGGGTGGCTTACGTCGGTCCTGGAGGGTGGAGGGTTTAGGCCAGGGGTGGCTTACGTCGGTCCTGGAGGGTGGAGGGTTTAGGCCAGGGGTGGCTTACGTCGGTCCTGGAGGGTGGAGGGTTTAGGCGAGGGGTGGCTTACGTCGGTCCTGGAGGGTGGAGGGTTTAGGCCAGGGGTGGCTTACGTCGGTCCTGGAGACAGGGACGTGCACAGGGGGGTTGCTCAGGTTGCCAGGGCAACTGCCCATATGCCCTTCTCGACTCACGTTGCCCTTCCAAGGGGGAATAAATAAATCGTACAATGATGCAGAATTTCACGTAGGCCTAGATAAAAAAAAAAAAAAATCACAAAGCCTCATTCACTTCCATTCGGGCACCGAAAGTGAAAGTCAGTATGGGAAGCTAGCGCAAACTCTGTTTACGTGGCTGCAGTGCTGCACGCGACCGGTGTAGCTATAAATCATGCGTAGTTGCCCAGCTACCATACGTACCATCAGAACTGAATGTACGGGAAGCCAAAAGGTTAAAAAAGGATTGTATTTTTTCCCGAAATCTAAGCGTTTTTTTTATTTATTTTATTATTAGAAGCGGGTTTTTCCCCATCTGTCAATTCAATACTGATGATTTATTTTCCATTTTTTTTTAAATAAATAAATAATAATAATTAGAAAAAAGAATAAACAATAATATGAGGAACTCTTTTTCTCATGTAGCCTATTTTGGTGACATTTAACATGTACATTTTGTATTCGGTTTACAAAGTTGTATATCATAAACCTGTCATCTCTGACGTTTTGCAATCTTTATAAATAATAATAAAACCATAATATGAGGCATTGAATTTGGACATAAACACGGTCAGATAAGGCAATTTGTACGGGCAAAATTCAACTGAATATATGGATTTTCATGATTCATGTTTTTCTGTGTTATTATTAGTAGTAGTTAAGGTGATTAGTGATTTTAATAAAGACCCTGTTATTCTCAGTTCTTCATATAGCCCGTAAGTTAGTTTTTTTGGAGGGGTGGGTTTTTTTTCACATGCCGTGCCCTTTTTTTTCAGATCACATGCCCTTTTTTTCAGGTCAGAGCAACTGCCCCTCAAAATTCCTGTGCACGTCCCTGCCTGGAGAGCCAAAGTCCAGTATAGTTTTGCTCCTACCCTGATAACTCACCGGCCTGTAGCTTTCTAGAAACTCATTACACCTTGATTAGCTGGTTCAGGTGTGTTTGATTTGGGTTGGAGCAAAACTCTGCAGGACTGTGGCTCTCCAGGACCGGCATTGGCCACCCCTGGTTTAGGCGTAGCCAGAGACCCGGAAGTCCTTGGCGGAGGCAGAGCAACGACTGTCTGAGGCTGAGCTGGAGAGACGAGGGTGCCCGGAGGAGTCCTAGGGTGGAGACGAGGGACCGCAGACCCAGGCGGAGCCGATGGGCTGACAGGCCAAGGTGGAGACATGGACCTGGAGGCCCGAGGTGCAGCCGGGGATCAGCCTCATCCTGAGCTGGTGGTCTGGACGCCTGAGACGGAC
>CM060637.1:19365028-19377528 GCA_030578275.1 Meda fulgida
GTAAAATGGGTCGCAAAAGACATTGTATGTCGACTTTAACTGTAGCACAAGAAAGTAAATAGATGCTGGTGCACATGCTGTTAATGCAGATCTACTGGTAGAGTACAGCACGAGCAACACCAAGGTCAAGGGATTGATTTTCAAAGAGCTCACACTTATTAAAAATGTATAACTTGGACTGTAAGTTGCTTTTATCGTCAGCCAAATGAATAAATGTAAATAACAGGATTTTAGCATTTGCTCACTAAAACATCAGCGCTAGCCTGTTCCCACCGCTGATGAAATGACTTTTTTTGCACTTCCTAAGCCCAGTGCAAAGCCCTACTGTCATGAATATTTGGTCCCTCAGTTTTTATCAGAATGTCTGTTTCAAGCAAGAGCCTAGCTGCATTTTAATCAGGCCACGCACTCAGGCAGAACTGGGATGGAAAATGTTGGCTTGGCTCCTGCCTTCCTCTGGCCCATTAAAATTCAGAGTCAGGCTGGATGTACAAATAATAATAATAATAAATGAAAATGAACAGTGTGTTGAGGCTAAGCCGTTAATATGAAGCTTGACTTCTCGCTCCTGGAGGGATTGGAGTTATCAGGAGTTGTGGAGCCGTCTGATGCTGCCTGGAACCTTGGGTTAATAAGAATGGGTGCTGAGGGGGTTTAGAAAAGACTGGGGGGGGGGGGGGGGGTATCATGTAAGAACGCTAAACCAAATGAACGGAATTAATTTTATTCCACACACACATTTGCCTATATTAAAGGAATGTGCTGGGTTCAGTACAAGTTAAGCACTATCGATCTTTTATAATGTCAGTTACCACGGAATTAATTTGTTCACGTACACGGGCCAGGCAGCGACATTGGAATACACACTGTTTAAAACATACAGCTACAAGACTCATGGGTATTTTTACACTACACCGGTTTCAACTAAAAACGTAAGACTTTATGCTTTTTGGCCGTTCGTTTAAACGACAACGGCGTTTTGGTGGCCTGAAAACACAAACGTTTGAAAACGTGTTTCACAGTTTTTGAAAGCGGTTTCCATGTAAACAACAAAAACACGAATCTCTGAAGATGATGACGCCATGCACATGCGTATTACGTGTTCAGACTATAGTGTTTCATCGCCATCTAATGGCCTGGAGCAGAATACAGCGGTTTTAGTCTTTTTCGCAGATCCGTGTGAATGAGGATCGTTTTGACAATAATGTGTCATCTGTACACGGAAAACTCAAAGGATAAACGCCACCGTTTTAAGCATATCGCTGTCGCGTAAGCGCACCCTCAGTTATACAGCCATGTGTTTTTCAATAACCTGATACATTTTTAATGACCGTCAACGGCAAAATATGTTTTTTGCAGGCAAATGGTGTTATACGACACCTTCCAGTAGGGGCTAACGTGTTAAAAAGTTAATTTTTTACCACTTGGTACTGCACTGTTTATAGACTTCACCCAGAGGAGTTGTTGGTAATGCATGACAAATGTTCGTTCACAGAGACCTCTTGCCCCATTGACTACCATTGTTATTTCATTTAAGACTTCTGGAAGGTTTAAAACCAAAATGTGAAGGTCATATTGTTAGAGAATTGTTCACCCAAAGGAATTAAATCAGTAATTATCCACTTAGATAATTGGATAACCTTGCCCCCATGACTTCCATTGGCAGTGTATAGGGCTTTATTATCTAACTCAATGAGGCAAGTATTTAAGAAAGTTTCAAAGCAAAATGCAAAGGTCTTTTTTTTTTCAAGCAATTGCGTGAATTATTCTGTAAAACCCTGTTTAATATAGCAGTTTATCAACTTCACCCACATGAATTACATTGGTAATCTTCCACCTAGACCTCTTGGCCTATTACTTTGATTATCAATGTATGAAGCCTTACAATGGAAGTCAATGGGGACCGTGTTCAGAAAGGTTTAAAAGCAAAACTTGAAGGTCATATTTTTTGTTACAATTTTGTGAATTACTCAGTAAAAATTTGTTTTAAGAACTCATCCACTTGAAGACTTTCATCATTGACTTCCAAGGAGTGCATTTGCACCCGCCCAATTGTTCAGTGGCAATTCTGGAAGTATATTTTCAATCCATTCATTTCTAGTATTTCGGCTTGTAATCTTTTTTTTGGTTACACAGCGAATTAATTTCAAGTATTGAGTGTTTTATTTTATTTGAGTATTGAATTTCTTCTGGGATTTTTTAAAAAGTCTTCATTAAAGCATTATAAGCCATAAACCAAGCCAACCAGTTACTAGGTGAATCACAACATTAGATTTTGAAGAAAAAAGTATTTGAAAATTGGACAAAAAGACAACAGTATAAGATTGTACTTAACGGATTTAGTTTTGACGCATTGCAAACAGCAAAATCAAATAAAAAATGACGTAGAAATATAAAACTACACATTTAAACATGTTGATTATAGCTATAGAAACAATATATTTTAAGTATATTGCAAAATATGTATATGTATATGTACAAATAAGTATTTTGAGAGTGAAGGGATATCAACTCGATTATGTGGGCAGAGCTAAAGAGCTCTTTTGGCAATTCTTGGATTGGTGGAATTTTCTGTACAGCATCATGGGTAATGTCGTTTTTCACCACAAATTTCGCAGTTGAAATAATGCGTGCTGAGGGCTCAAAAATCTATTTCTCAATGGAAAAAACAAACAAAACAGAGTTTTTACTTTCAGAACCTGACTGTTGCACTGTATGTAATGAAGGTTATACTTTTGTTAAAGCAATTGATATTATTTTTAACCTCCATTGTATTGTATGAGGCCTTACAATGGAAGTCTATGGGGTCAGTGTTATGGCGAGGTTAAAAGCAGAAATGTGTTTGAAGATCATAGTGCACTGCAGAGTTTCAGAAGTGATGGGAAAGAGTTTCTCACCAGAGAAGGTGGGTGTCTCTCAAATTAAACAGTGAAACCAAATATCAAACCACCTTTTTCCTATTTGATACACCTATATCTCCTGCCCTTCCTTTTTACCGGCTAATCCCACACAACCACATGACTTTATACTTCAAATGACACACATTATAGAAGCAGGCATTTAGGCAAGAGTGTTTGGATACACGCACATTTCCGTCCCATTATGCCGAACAATGAGGAAAAAACCTTAATCTCTCTAAATCAGCGCACAAAGCCTGGATCAAGCCTACTCATTCTTTTGTGCCGACTACCTGCTTACAGCGATTCTCTACGGCTGCCTTCCATTATTTGTGTATGTGCTTTCCAATTAAGCACCTGTTCTTACAAAGTGCTGCACCTGAAAGCAAGGCACTCCGAGCATGTCATGGAGAAAAGCTGGGCTAGATTGTGTTTCATCACACTCCTGTGTGTGTTTAAGCTCGAGGGTTCACACACACACACTCAACTCTTGAGTGCGGAGTGGAATAAATAAAGTCAAAGTGTCATTTCCTCCTCTGTCAGGTTCTTTAGAGACAATTTCCATCTTTCGAAAAAACATTTAGAGCAGTCTGCGCCTGAAATCCTGCCCCATATGAATGTTTATTTATGCACAACAATGGAATGTTTAACAATAATGAAATGTAGATGTTCTTAATTTATAGCGAAAGAATTTAGAATGCAGACAAGTACAACGTCCTAGAAAAGACCCTCACCGGAGATGAGCCTTAATAAGCCTCCTAAAGGTAAAGTGTGTAATTGTAAGTGTAAAGAAGGTCAAGTGTACTCAAGCTGGAGTGTTTCAACATTTAAAAAGGATAATATTAAAAGGCATACCTCGGGTCTTTATCCAACAGGGACATCATTTATTAGCCGTTAAGGTTTGACAAGAAAAATTAAACAATTCTAATAATTTTTGTAAAAAAAAATGATAGATTCAATAATGATTGAACTTGGTGTAAAACTTTTGCACAGGAACGCAAAGTTTCTTTAGGGGGTGCAAAACTTTTGCACTGGAACGCAAAGTTTGTTTGGGGAGTCCAAAAATTGCACAGGAACGGAAAGTTTTGCGGGAGAGTGCAAAACTTTTGCAAACAAATGCAAAACGTCATGGCGAAGTGTAAAACTTTTTTCACGTAAATGCAAAGTTTCATGGCCAAACGAAAAGTCTCTTAGGGGAACCTAAAGCTTCTTGGCGGAATACAAAATTGTTGCGAGCGAATGAAAAGCTACTTGGGGCACCACTAAACTTTTTGTGAGAGAACTAACATATTAATATAAATATATTGTCAATGCTTTTGAGTTCTCTCACAAAAAATGTATCATGAGGGGCTTCATACTCACTCAAAGTGCATAATGATGCTGTCTAGCTTTGGCACAGGCTTTACATCAGGAGTGCGCCTTAAAATGCTGCTTGTGTTGGCAGCTCACTCAGCTGGCAGGTTTTGGGCCAGGACCGATGTACAACACAACCCTGTCCCAAAATTCATCTTCACCTTTATAAGTCCCTCCTCTCTCGCATGATCAGTTGTGGTCAGCTGGTGGCTCACATCTGGCAGGGTGGTGTTGGAACAGCTGGGCTGAGCAGGTGCAGAAGCGCTGGTGTGTCAGCTCTGATAATGTTGTGATGCTTAACGCTCAACCTGCCTCCTGGCTGAATCTGCTATCTGCCCTCTTACAATAACCCCAGCCAGACAGGCAACAGCACACACATTCAAAATTCATTTTCCATAAATAAGGGTTGTCTAATGGTGCGATCAGCAGAAGCCTTTGAATATCAAGCAAAATGTCTAATACAAGGCATTATATCACAAAAAAAACTAAAGTTTCAAGAGTTTCGAAAATGAATATGTCTTAAATACAAAAAGAGTACATGTTTAGCTGCAAAATTGTATTTTTATAACCCTGGGCTTGATTTGTGATAGATTTTTTTTTTTAAAAAACAGACTTATCACATTAGAACTTGGATACTTTTCACCATGCCTTCATCATTTATTTCTGCTACTTTTCAAGTGACATTTATGGATGATTTTTATTCCTTTATCCTTGTCCCAGAGCCACACTTTCAACATTAAACTGTGAAAAGCCATCATAAAAAATATTATTGCATTTCAAAAACCGTGTAATAAGCAGTTTGGTATTTATTGTGTGAAAATATGATATATTTTTACACAATTACAGCTTTTGCTCAGTTACTCAATACTAACCCAATCATTTCCACCACGTTCATTGAAAAGACAACTGCGTTTTAGGGGCAAACTTTAGAAAACGGGTTTCAAAGTGAACGTTTTTGAAAACTATACCGTTATCGTAAAACTACAAAACTTGAATTTGTGAAAACGGTGATGTCATGCACGTTTATTACCAACGCTCTCTCACGACCAATTCAGGTTTAGGGGGCAGGTCAGGGGTTGGTCATTCGTATGAATTCATACGAATTGGGCAACTCGTAAAATATGTACGATTTAGCAAAAACGTCCCCCTATTTTACTTAAAGTAGTAATACTTTCCACTCTTTTCAGTCTTAGAACTATATGTTTAGCTCGTTTGTTAAAGTCAAGAAAATGATTACACAGGTTGCCACAGATCTTATTTACTTTTTGCGCTTTGTTTTCTCCATTGCGCTGGATAGAGAAGTGCATATGCGACTCAACAAGGATCTGTTGCATCACAAAGCATTAAACTGTTAAGTAAACACATGCGCTGCTCTCTTCTCAATGGTCTGTAACAGCGGAGTAATTGCTGACTGACATCAAAGTGATTGCGAGGCAATGGAGGCTCTTTCCCTGAGCTTTTGTGTGTTAATGGGCAGTTAATTCACTGTTAATCAAAAGCCAAGCACACTATACACTTATGTGTTCCAATTCGCCACTTGCCTGCTGTTAGCAAGCTTTTAGCCTCCATTTAGACTATTGTGAAAATGCCAACCAAGCCAAAAGGCAAATAGCATTGTTTTTTTATCCATATGCTTTAGCCCTGTGACCACTTTTGTACTTTAAAAGGATAGTTCACCCATAAATGGCTAATATTGAGTGTATTTAATTTAAAAATGTATCATTGATTGATTTAAGGTATCAAATCAATCAGTGCCCCATCAAAAAAGACCAGGGGCTCATTTATAAACCGGTTGCATAACAGTCAACTCCCACAGTTACAACAACGTGTAATGGATTCCAGTCATTTAAAGTGCAATAGAAATACTGTGATTTATTAGCTATAAATTGCAGCGGTTCCATAGCACTTCAGGAGGGTTTATTGGGCATGGCCAACTGAAACATAAACTGCCACTGGTGGATGTTTGAGCTGTGTTTGCATGCCGAGCACATTTCGGCACTAACAAGGCAATGTTTAAGAGTACAGTTGGTCTTTGCTCGGGAAAAGGACATAATTCTCTCTTTTACACTTTTTAAAAGTGTGTTAAGAAACAGTCAAAAAAGTGTACTCTCTTTAAGTACACTTAAGTGGCCTTTTATTTCAATCATGGTGCACATTTAATACAATTAAGTGCGCTTTTTCACAAGGATATTATAGTCACTGGATGTATTTATAATCTATTTTTGGAAATATTAATAGAATACAATAAAATGAGAAGCATGGCAGTTACCCATATTCCTTTATGTGCGAATACTCTTCAAACATTCTTCAACATGACAATAGACAAGTTTGGAATGACATGAGGGTGAGAGAAAGATGACAGAATTGTAATCTGTGGTTGAACTAACCCTTTTAGTGTTCACATACTCAGCTGTTGTTCAATTCAATATATTGAAAGCATTGTTCTCTGTTTGGTGCACACTGACCTGCGTGACCTTGTTCTTTCAAGACAATACAATACTTTCAGTGTTGAGAAAATATACACTGTATAATGCAGCTGAAAAATTGAAAAGGTAGATCTAGAAGAATAGCTCCAAGAAGTGGATGGTTGGGTAACATCGAAATGCAATTTGAGATTCTCTGAAAGACTGAAGTAGACAATGGAATGAAAGCGGCTTTTCAATCAAACTCAGGAGTCCTGCGTTTCTGACTTTGTGTGGCTTCACGAGGACAAACTCTGTGACTCAGTGAATGTTTGTCGGTTTGCTTGTGTTTGTGTTTGCCCCATGGGTGCGTGAGTCTGGAGAGGTGTAAGTGTATCGGTCCAAGAGGTACGATATGCCACTGCTGACGAAATAGAGCTCGGTTGTAAGAAATGCACCCTGGGCACCTTTTCCACCGACCGTTAATAATGGCATGATTGAATCAATAAACTGGTGGATCCAAGCGCTCTGACACTTGCTGACTGCAAGCTGTTGTAATTTACTCCTCTTGCTCTGGCTAATGGTGCCATACTGGTGTCAAACACACAGGATATGAAGACAGCCAAGCAGATAAAACCGCAGGAATTAAAGCTTCAACAAAAAACGAACAAAAAAAATAGCGAGAGATATAGTAGGGCGGTATGACAAAATCGTACATGTTGTGGTATAAATCATTTTATATCATGGTGACGTTATTTACATCATCATGAATATGTTTGGGGGGGAATTCGATAAAACTTTTGTTTACATATTAAATCATCAATGTACTTCCTCTCATTTGATCATTTTCTTGGAACTTGGAAGGAAACCGAAAGATAAGATAATTCATAACAAATTAATGATATGTATGGCTTCACATTATGAAATACTTGAGTTGTAAGTAAAGTAACATTATTAAATTGATATTTGTTTTAGCTTAAGAATCTGAGAACATCCTATTCACGAACAAATCATTCTTTGAGTAATTTCTTTACTATGAACTGATTATTAGTTTATTTGAACCAATGGGTTTGTTCATGCAGGTGGTCCATTGGCAGTGGTTAACAACTCACTGACTGAGTGATCTGGTTGGAGCGAATCCTGTTAACAAGTCATTAAATTGGTCTTTTTCCAGCTCAAAATCAGCCAATGTACTGTGCGATAACCACTGATAGTCTTGCAAATATAACTTGGTATGGTAAAAAGGTCTTTAGCTGACACATTTCTACCCAGCTAACAAATGTTCTAATAATATTTTGATAACATTAGTTGTGGAAACGTTATTTCTGAATGTTCTCAGAACGTTCAAAGCGATGTTTAAGAAAAATGGTGACATTAAGCCAAAACATTAAGGGAACGCTCCATTTTGTGAACATTATGGGAACCTTGCTGTTTGAATGTTGGACGGTTTGAAACAATTACATAAGATTTTAAAAAACAGACGAAACTCCAACTAAAAAGTTTCAGATAAAACGTTCCATGAATGATGTTTAAATAACGCTTCTGTGCTAACGTTTTGAGAACGGAACACAAGACCAGATAACTCTGAACGAACGTTCATGTTGCTGGAAGAAAGTTTGTTTATAACTTCGA
This sequence comes from Meda fulgida, assembly GCA_030578275.1. Taxonomy (NCBI): domain Eukaryota; kingdom Metazoa; phylum Chordata; class Actinopteri; order Cypriniformes; family Leuciscidae; genus Meda; species Meda fulgida. The sequence goes on from CM060637.1 coordinate 19,373,313, forward strand.
GAGAACCTTTTGAGAGAAAGTTCTGAGAATGTTTCCTGTATGGGTTTTCGCTGGACAGTTTACTATATATCATCATTGCGGTCAGCCCTACATCAAATAAGCAATAATTTACTCAGGATTTTTATCACAGAACAAAATAAGAGAACAGATACCGAAACCTGTTTGTGTAGCTTCACGCTTATCTCGCTAAAAGGAAAATCAACAAGACCAGAAAGAGAGTGATGTCTAGCGTTTGGGGCGCTTGGAGGTCCTGATGAGATCACTTGAGGGGTGTCAGTGAGAAACGGTTTGCTTTTATACTGAGTGCTGAAGGATGACATTGGCCTGCTTTATCTCCAGGTCTTGCGGGGTGAGATTGGACAGCGAAATGAAGTGGCCTTGAAAAGTATTTACAGCAAACAGCATGACATCATTCTAGGCCTTCTTTCTAGGTCAATAAATCTAGCGGCTAGGAGCGCAGCCGTGTGCTGTGACGCTCGTCTGGAGGTTATGCCTAGGATTAAAACAAACAAAACATTGTTATACATGATTTTATGACATGAGTCGTTCTTGCTATGCGATATATTAAACGATTTGTTTGTAACCGTAAGAAGCTTTCGGATAAACATCTCAATCAATTCAACTGAGTTTGATTTGAATAAAATTTCGATCCGATTAAAAGAGGTGGTGTTATAAAAATGTGTTTCTGATACTGAATAAAAAATAAATTGCATCTTTTTATCTCACAATTCCGATGTTATGTCACAATTCTGAAAAAAGTCTGTATTGCGAGACATAAAATCGCAATTGCAAGTTATAAGTTATGTTGTAAAGTGTGAGATAAATAGAATTATTTTTCATTTCATGATGGAAACAAGCTTTCAAATGGTGTAGAAATGTATCAGTTTAACAGGAAAAAAAACTTTGAATTCGACTACAGTCTACCTAAAATACCATTTGTGTCTTAAGTAATCTCGTTTTACTAATTTGTTCCCTTGTTTTAAGTAAATCGCATGAATGATATATTAATTCATTCACTCGTTTTAGTCAAATCATGCATGTGTTTACACAACACTGATTTATATTTTACATGTACAGATATCAGCCTTGTCAAAACGATCCCCGTTCACATGGATCCATAAACGACCAAAACCCTGTACTACTCATGTCAGGCCAATAGGTGGCGATGTCACTTTATAAAGAAACTACGCGCTTATAGACTGAACACGTAATACACATGCTCATGACGTCATCGTTTTCACAAATTCATTTACATTCAATTACACAGAGACGGTAACGGTATCGTTTTCAAATAGTTTTGAAACGCGTTTGTGTCAGTTTGTTTCAGGCCCCCAAAACGCCATTGTCATGTAAATGCATGGCCAAAACATGTACAAACGTTTACGTTTTTAGTTGAAATCGGTGTTGTGTAAACAGCCCAAATACATCTATTGACCGTTTCTGCAGGTTACACGGTTACGCCAGTAGGTGGCGACAAGTGACTGTCTTCATGAGCGACTCATTCAACAGTTTTAAAAAAACTTGCTGCTTCTGAAATTGCACAATAGGTATTACATTTGGTTTAAAACTTGCTTTGTGACTGTTTAAAAATTACGCTCTATATAGTATGAATGTGTGTTGTATGAACACATTTTGGAGGTAATACATCCTCATGTACCGCCAAGACGGTATTGAGTTTTGAATAAAACTGACAGAATTTGAAAGCTGAGACTTTGTTTCATATCAAAAGTAACAAATGTGAACAAAAAAAAGTATCAAAAAGTGACCCACAGTCTCTGTTCAACTTTCTCTTCATTTATAAATAAATGCATAATGTAGCCTATATGCTTGTCCTGTAAGTTTGTGAGTACAAATGAAAATGTGAACAAAAACAGGGCTTACTATCATTAAAATAGAAAAATGTAAATGAGGGGTACTAATTTTTGTGACCCTCTCTGTCAAAATTGTATTCCTTCAATATCACTGACTTGAAATGAATCATGTTCTGTATAATGGTTTTCTAATTGAAAAAAGCTTAACATTCAATTTAGCATGTTGAATTCATATTCTGGGCTCATCTGCTATAGTATGCATATTCAATATTAGCATTAGTAAAAACCCTTTAAGCGAGTTACTCCCTGCCAGGAAGCGAAACATTTTCGGAGGGAAACCAACAGAACACATTTGAAGTAATAGCAATGGATTTGACGAATTCTGTGATATTTTGTGATGATACAATTACAGAAATCAACATAATATCAAAATTTAAAAACATGCTTAAAAAAAATCCCCAAAACCTCATGTAAGCTTATGACTCACGTTAGCTCTCTGGTTCCACCCTATTACGTGTCCTCTTCATTGCTCTTGTTTTTTTAAGTTTAGGATTAAGTGCCTGATTTTGATTAGTCGTATATTAGCTTTTACAGAAATCCTTTCATAAATTACACTAAACGCAAGAATAATCCTTAAATAATCCCCTCTTACTGAAATAAGGGTGTGTGGGATGCGTCTTCATATCTGAGATAATGTACAACAGCTATGCTAATTACAAGTTGTTATGATTACACTTGATTACGGTAACAATGCACTTTCTTTAATAGTAATGCTGTAAATGCCAAGGGCTACAAATCACTCAGGCAAAGTCAAACTCGCTAGGCAAACAGAAGAGTTGTCTCCGTGCAGCTAGCAGAAGGACCCTGCTCAGCCTGCGAAATGCATTGCTGATAGTTTCTCCTGCCGTGGAAATGGAGAAGGTTTCAGGGGTATTATGGCGAGGGAGGGGCAATTACCTGAGCACAATTACTGTATCTAACAGCCGCCATCCATCATCCTCTCCTGCCTCTCACAGCAGATTCTTAGAGCCTTATTCTGCTCCCGCTTTCCAGAGGAATTGCAGAGACACTCGGTCGTCTTGGTGAGTCTGGCTCAGACTTTAAAATGCCAATTGAAAACCTGAGCGGCATTCCAAAAAGCTCCTTTCCCGCTCGCGCTCAGCCCCGCCCGCCCCATCTACACCTGTCAAGAGCGGATCTGGGAAAATCTGGGAAAAGAAGCACATGGGGAATGCAAGCAAGCTGGAGTACTATCGAAACAACCCTGGAGAGCCTTTAACGACAAGCTTTATTTTCGACATGAGGTAAATGCATTGACGTGAAGAGGAAATGCAGGGTCACTTAATTAAAAAAGCAGCGAGGTAGAGAGTTTATGCATGACCTTCAGTGACATGCTCAAATCAATTGCACACCTGTGATATAAGAAAATCAGAAGCTATCATTTTCCATCCCAAGAAAGTAAATTATGTCATACAATCCAGCCTGTGGACGAATTAGACATTTCACACTGGGGACTATAGGACGGCCAATCACGGGCGCCAACGAGGAAGTAATTTTGTCTCGGATGGAGCAATACGCCACCCCTGCAGGCCTTTCAAGTGCTTGAGTTATACCACTTTATGGCAGAGAAGGGATATTAGATGGAGATTAGATTCGATACAAATCCGCCCTTTAAAGAACCATGAAGATGGCAGTAAACAAGGTAGATCCAATCTTTTTTTTTTAGCTCTCCTTCCGTTTTTTACAACGGCTCATGAGGAGCGAGGTGAGTGAGAGGAATACTGATGAAGATTCAGCTGAAAGAGCAGGTGCTGCTGGAGACAGGTGAGCAGAGAAGCGATCCTGAATATCTAATGGAGCCTCAGGGCAGTCAGGTTAGTGCAGAGGTGTCTTTGATTAATAATTATGCCATGTTCTCTGAAAAACCCCAGTGTGTGTGTGTGTGTGTGTGTGTGTGTGTGTGTGTGTGTGTGTGTGTGTGTGTGTGTGTGTGTGTGTGTGTGTGTGTGATTCAAAGTGTCCCTATTATGCTTTTTCGGATATTGCCTTTCATGTGTGTAATATAGCTGTAGCTGTTTGAGGAATGTACAAGGCCTTCAAAGTTTGAAAGATCAAAGTGCAGATAAATAAAGTTAATTTCTCCCTAGTTATCATTAATTCCATCCATGATCATTAATGTTTTTACTTTCTACTCATACCTATGTAGGTGTGTAACAAATTTGCATAATGCCAGTCTATGGTCTTCATTGGCTCCCAGCGATCTGGCCAATCAAAGCAGAGTAAACCAATCACAACAAGCTGGATGATGCAATGTACTGTATATTTTTGAAAAATAAGTGATATTTGACCTTGCACATGCATGTGTCAATAAGGCCAACAATTAGTAGGTAATTAAAAATATTTTA
>CM060637.1:19385028-19437528 GCA_030578275.1 Meda fulgida
TATTTTTATGGCCCTCCGGCAACCCGACATCATTTCTGAATTCTGTTCGCTTGACATATAGTGAGAGTGCAGACTCATCACACTTGATTTGTGAGATAACAGGAGTGCGGGACATGTAACAAGAGGCAGGAGAACTGACCAAGCAGAAGCCTATAAATGTAATATAAGAGTGCTTATCATCTTGCCAAGTTATTAAAGGGTCATATCATGAAAAATCTCATTTTCTTTGATCTGATATAGAACAGCTTGATGTAGTATGAAAACACACTAACTTTTACAACTCTGGTCCAAAAAGACATCTTTTGAAAAAAAAAAAAAAAAAAACTTGTTTAAAATGCATCAACACATGACTAACTATGTTTACATGTCAGTAGCACCTTTTGTGGGTCTTTAGATTAGTTTCCCTTGTAAAAATATAAGTACAATTTAACACACTTTTAAAAAGAGAAATTATAATGGACACAATATACAGTAAATTAAAAGAATATAATTAAGTGTGAACTCAATGTAATGCTTTTGAACACTTAATTGCATGCTAACAATTCTATAAAGGGTATTATAAGTTAAATGTAGGCTATATTAAATTCAATTTACTTATGGGTGCATTTATTGACCCACTTAAGTAGGACTTAAGTACATCTTTATATGTAATTTCATAAATAGGTTTATTGTCTTTGAAATATGGTTAAGGTGTACTGCTGAATGTTTGGTAAAATATATGCTTTATATGTAATATGTAATTTCTATTGGAACTTGTATAATATGTTTAAATATATATGTAATTACAATTTAGTATATATAAAACATGTTACATGTAATATTGTCACAGGTTAGTTGTGTAGCGATAATCCACAAAGAGGATGCGTGCAGAATGACGATAAACAAGACTTTTAATAAACACGGAGAGCAATAATATGACAATCCAACACAGTGTTACATAACATTAGTACAAGACAATGAACTGAGGAAGACTGAGAACTTAAATATACAAAGGAAGGTAGTCAACGGAACAAAGAACAGGTGTGACTAATCAGGCACTGTGGCAACTAATGAACAACTCAGGCAAAGCAGATTATGAAGACTATGACTAAAACTAACCATGACTGTGACATATATAGTTAAAATCATAATCAAGTACTTTAACTTGCGCTAGTATGTTAGTCAACACATCAAAACAAGTGTACTTCTTTAGAGCATGACAACAGATTTAAATGTAATATGACATTATTACAAAGTGCACTTTTTAGTGTTGTGAAAAAAAGTTTTGAATGTTTACTCTCTTTAAGTACACTTAAGTGGCCTTTTCTTATTAATATTATCTGCAAGTACAGCAAGTATATATATATTTTGTTTTATATATATATATATATATATATATATATATATATAAATAAACTAGCAAAAAATATACATATTGGGGCAAAAAAAAAGATTTAGGGCTTTCAGTTTGAAATTCTCATATTGTCTGGTTTCCTGTTTCCCCGCTGATGGTTTCCAGATGTTTCTTATTTTGTTAGTGTACTGTATATTTACAGGGTTTTTTTTCCTGCTTTCCATGTCCTTTGTCTCGCATTGTTTTGTTGTGCTTTTTTTTTTTTTTTTTACTTTGGTGAGTTCTTGATTTTTCTTGGAATATCGTGTTGATTTAATAGCCTGCAATTGGCAATTGGGTCTTTACGCACCTCTCGCCAAGAGTCAAATGCTGCAGTTTACAGGTAATTTATTTCTAAATCAAACCCAGATGGGACATTTACCAAAAGTGAAGTCATTTGTATTCTTTGAATGGTGAAATTGAATCAAATCATCAAAGCTTAACAAGTGAAATATCATCCAAAAGTGATGCAAACAACCAGCAGAGGATTGCTGGATCACCATCTTTACACGTGTAAGATTATGTCCATAAAGGCTGGGGTAAATTGTTTTAATCCTGAATCCTTGCATCCTTTTGAGATTAAATTTAGTCTCCCCAGTGCATTTTGATGCAGTTTGTGAAATATAGTTGTTAATGTGAGTGAGACAAGTTAAGAACATTGTTGCATAAAGTTACACACAAAGTTTTCAAATTTAATAATTACATAAAGACCTTTTTTATTATTCAATTATATTATATTATATTTCTGCATCCCTAGTGGCCCGTAAATGAATTGCATTGTCCCAACCAAACACAATTTTGGCCTAAATTAGACATATTCGATTGTTCAAACAAGCATATCAATGTTTTGAAAGCATCAGAAAGCCACAATTTTACACTCTTCAGTAAGTCAGCTTGCAGATGGCTGACTTATAGTTATCACTGCACATTAAACTTGGACAGGAGAATAAACTTAAAGAAAAAAATGCCTTCAAATACACTCTTTGACCTAAGTCAAGATACTTATTCTCGACAGTCCATAGATATATATTCTATTATGTCAATGTATTCCCCTGTAACAAAACTATAATTTAGCTCTGTGTGCATCATAAAGTATTTTAATTTAAGAATAGGCAAATTAAATTTCGATTATCTGTAATGTTTAGTGTTGCAGACTCAATGCTATGTGGTGATTTACTCCCTGTCAGCATGTATTCAATATTAAACTATTAGATACTGATTTATACACAACAGTTATATGACTGGCTCACAGGACGCATTACTTTAGCCATGATGCTAATGGGAAACTGCACCAAGCCAAACAGCTTTAGTTTTCCCCAAAAGTTTCTCTCTGTCTGTGTGTTTCCTAACAGCCTGTGTTTGTAATGGACCTGTCGGAGCAATAATAATGATGAATAAGTCTCCAGTGGGAGGAGGATGTGTGTGCGGTGTGTGTGTGTGTGTACACAGGAGAACATGAGATGGGCAGGGCCTAAAGAACTGAGACCAAACCCAGTGAAAAAGTGCAGAGATTATGACTGTGGCAGACTGTCATAAATCAAAGGAAATAGTTTTGCCACTAGAAAAGAGTCCCTGCTGTACTAAAAGGAACGCCAGTGCAACAGTTTTCACAGCTCCCCAATGACCCTGAACATTTAAGTAATTTCACACTTAGGCCTACTATTAATAGCATTTGTTCTGCATTTTTAGGCATTCGTTTCAGTCTGACTGTCTTATAAAATCAAAATGGAGCTTTTGTGGCTTTTATCCATGTCTAGAAGCTTTGAGGTCATCTATATGCTGGTGTAGGGCATTTAGGTTTTTGTCCAATCTTTTTTAGAACGTCCAAATGTTTTTAGAACCAAGTTCCAATCGTGTCCCTCTCATTTATATGACAGTCAACGGTTTACTGATGTTTAACTTTTAAATATCCATCACAGACCCATGCTAACCATCACAAACCCTATACTTGCTGTTGCCCACCAGATTTACTCTTTCTAATGACAAAAGCTTGAAACTGTTGGATCGTGATCTTAGACAGGATGAAGATGGCGCTGAGGCAGGGCGTAGCAAGAGCTCTTCCATGTGCTGTCTGTTTTATATTTGTTTTTGTCTTTGATGCACTTGCCACTTTAAGCTATGGCGGCGAGACACTTCTGAGGATTCGTGAGGAAGTTTGTGGATTGTCATCTGTCAGTACTGGTCTGAGGTGTGCTGATTTTGATGCGTGCCCCATTCGAGGCAAGCGAGGCCAGGAGTCGGGTCGCGGAGGTCAGGAGCAGAGCGAAGGGACTGGGTGGAGGTATCGCCACACACGGCCGTACATCTGAGCCCCTGAGCGGGGATGCTACAGGCTAACAGCGGCGGAAGCGCAGACACCGAGGGAAGCGAGGATCCCACTGCCGTCCATCTACCTGGCGAATGTCCAGTCATTGCCGAACAAGACGGACGACCTGCTGAGCCGCATTAAGACCCAGCGCGAGGCCCGGGACTGCTCTGTGTTTTGTCTGACAGAGACGTGGCTACACAGCGGCGTGCCGGACTCTTCTTTCCAGCCGCTGGGTTTCTCTGTCTACCGCTCGGACAGGGTGAAGGACCGGGAAATCGAAGGGTGGAGGTGTGTGTTTTTTAATTAATGAACTTTGGTGCACGGATTGTGTCATCGTGAACAAAACTTACAACGTTAACCTGGAATGTCTTATTTTGAAATGCCGCCCCTTTTATCTCCCACGGGAGTTTTCGGTAATGTTCCTGTGTGGTGTTAACATACATCCGCGGGTGGACACTTCTGTTGCCTTGCGGGACTTAAGTGACATTGTACACAAATTTGACTATACTTGCTGTTGCCCACCAGATTTACTCTTTCTAATGAGACAAGCTTGAAACTGTTGGACCCCATTGACTTTCAGTGCTGGACAAGAACAGGTGAGACATTATCGTCTGGGAAATCGTCAAATCGAGTTTGGAATGACATGAGTAAATTATGGCATGCTGGGAAACTCTGCTTTTAAGAGAGGCCTTAAATTGTCCTAAATAATCGATATTCGATCCCAATGCAAATGCCTATCCATGACGTCACCATTTGTGTGCTGGCCACCCAAGATTTGCAGTACGCCAAACTCATTGTCGTTTTAATAGAGCCTCAGGATGTGTTTGATTGGCCAATTATTTCTAGGTGACAACAATGCAATTCATTCACATTTTTATTATCTGTAGGAATGCTTTATTTCTCTGTGAGCATCCGGAGAAAATCTCACACAGAGCAATTCTTAAATAGAATTCAGATCAATCACAGCAGCAAGTCCCATCCTGCAAAAGAGAAGTCCAATACTCTGGTCACTTGCAGGGGTCCAGCGGTAAATTAACGACTTCTGCCCTGCACTTTATAGCTGCTGAGTGTCTGCTTTACAAAGCCAAATGTATTATTTATTGTCCGGCTGCTTATTTATTTAGAGATTCGGCTAATTCAATTACCAACACGGCGAACAGACCTATAATTCTTAAAACGGTTTCACCTAATAAATTATTCTGTAGTAACTAAGGCTTTTTTCAATTCCACCACTCTCCCACTGCCACCACAGGTCTCTTTTCAAGTTAACTTTTTGAGTCCGAATTGCAAAATATTTACATAATCAACTTGATTACCAATGTAAGTACTCTTGCAGTATTTAGATTATGTTTAGCTAGTTTAGCTAGATTATGAATTTATAGAAAATGATGTAAGTTTCAACATGTTAATGAAACCATACATCGCGGGTGGACAGCTCTGTTGCCTTGCGGGATCTTAAGTGACATTGTACGCAAATTTTGACTATACTTGTCTGTTGCCCACCATATTTACCATTCTTTCTAATGAGACAAGCTTGAAACCTGTTGACCCCATTGACTTTCAGTGCTGGACAAGAACAGGTGAGACAATTATCGTCTGGGAAATCGTCAAATCAGAGTTTTGGAATGACATGAGTAAAATTAATGCATTTCTGGGAAACTACTGCTTTTAAGAGAGGCCTTCAATTTGGGTGTCCTAAATAAATCGATATTCGATCCCAATGCAATGCCTATCCATGACGTCACCATTTGTGTGCTGCCCACACAAGATTTGCAGTACGCCAAACTCTAGTCGATTAAAAATAGAGCCTCAGGATGTGTTTGATTGCCAAATATTTCTAGGTGACAACAAAGCAATCATTCACATTTTTATTATCTGTAGGAATGCTTTATTTCGTCGGAGAGCATCCGGTAAAAATCTCACACAGAGCAATCTAAATAGAATTCAGATCAATCACAAAAGACAAGTCCCATCCTGCAAAAGAGAAGTCCCAAATACTCAGGTCTCTTGCAGGTCCAGCGTAAATTAACGACTTCATCCCTGCACTTATAGCTCTGAGTGTCTGCTTTACAAAGCCAAATGAATATTTATTGTCCGGCTGCTTATTTATTTAGAGAATCGGCTAATTCAATTACCCACACGGCACAGACCTATAATTCTTAAACGTTTTCACCAAATAAATTATTCTGAAGTAACTAAGGCTTTTTTCAATTCCACCACTCTCCCACTGCCACCACAGTCCTCTTATCAAGTTAACTTTTTGGGTCCCGAAGTGCAAAATATTTACATAATTAACTTGATTTACCAAGTAATACTCTTGCAGTATTTAGATTATGTTTCAGCTAGTTTTAGAGCTAATTATTGAATTTATTATAGAAAATGATGTAAGTTTTCAACATGTTAATGAACAATAAAGTGATAAAAATGGGGTGAAATTGACAGGAAAAATGACCAAAATCTTTGTATTAATTACTGGCGTAGGCTAATAAAAAATGTGCGTGAAAAACTCTAGCGGCTGCAGACTTAGTGTCCTTGTTAGCACAACCGACTCCCACACAGAGACCTCAGTTCGAATCCCGCTCGAGGCTGGTCGAGTAGGACCGGTTACATTTGTGTCGTGACCCGGATTGGCGTGAGTTTAGGGGTGAATGTAAAAGACATAGGTCAGTAAAGAGTCTGGCTTTAAACTTCACTCACTTGGTCTTCAAGCGGTGTGCAAGCGCCTGATGCTAGGGTACTGCAGTCTTCTTTAGCGTCATTGTAAGCGCGCCATGCCCGACAGAGACCTTGGTTCGAAACCGGGTCGAGTTAGGAACGCTGGCTACACTGACCCATATAGTTTGTGAAGTATGAATTTAATCCCAATGACTACATATACATGTGTCATTATAATGTGACCCACACTAGTGTCAGGTGCCCTCGCTTCACTGTCATCATAAATCCTCTCCCGTGGCCTCAATAGGATAGTAAAAGTGTCCCTCAAATGCACCGCACTCCAGAATCTGGCCGTAAGTAGTCGTCGCCGGTATACTTATTTACCTACTCTTTAAGAGTAACCATTGAATTCGGACATCTTCTTACTATATCGTAGGGAAGTATTATGATTACGATATGCAAGTCCAGATCTCTTCCTTATCGATGTCATACTGAGACACAAATTCCAAAACGGTGTCATTTTGGAGCTTGCTTTCAATTAAAGCTGTTTTTGGACTAACGAGAAAGTTTTTTGAGTTCTGACACTTAGAGTAAATTTATGATGTTTATTTTTATGATCTTTATGCTTATAGAATAAATGATGACATCAAAAGATCAAGGAACAATATGAATTCCTCATTCATGACCCCTTTAAAAATTACACAGCACAAGGTAGCATCCTCTGACCCATTGAGTTTAAACAGACACCACCTAAAGCATGCGTTGGTTTGGTGGAGTGTAATTGAAAATGAATGGGGAAAAGTTACATGAGAGGAGGCCATGCTTCCATTGCAATATGATTTGGCTATGATTGGACTATTTTTTTGAGCTGTTCACGGGATAAATATCTGCCTCTCGTTTTCATTCACAAATCGTCTGAATAAATAAGTGTTATTGGGAAAATGTAAGTAAACAGAGGTTTTAGTAAAACATGGTTGTTTGAGCTGACCCTCTACTGTAATGATACACCCATTGATGTGGTGTGTACCTTTTGAGTAAACTATATACCTTTTTTAAAATTTTCATTGCATTTTTTTTTTTTAACAAATAAACAAACATTATTATTGCTAATATCCTTGAGTATTTGGGAATTGCACACACATGACATTTTTCAATCTGATTTTTTTATGATAATTTTCAGACTTAATCACCTTGAGAAACAGTCATGTTTAAATTTACAAGTTTTCAATATGTTTATTTGACCACATTCATTAAATGGTTGCACCACAATGACTAATTGTAGTCCTAATTGTTTTTACGCATTATAAGTAGTGCAAAAGTTTGAAATTATTTCGACTATATTTGAAATTCTGAAGTTTAAAAAGCATCCAAACTAAGTTAACTAGCAATATGTGACTTTGCCTGTGCATTCACCCATTTAAAAGCTGTAAACCATTCAAGTAAGTTCAGGGAGTGTACTGATTTTAGAAAGTTTGTTTGAAGATCAGGTCCAAGTTGTTGATCTAATGGTGCCATGTGTGCTGAGTATTGAACCACTGTGCAGTTGTAATTTTATTTATTGTTACAGTGCTGTGCTATTATTATTTCTGTCCTGCTGTGGAGGCTCAAAGAGTGGTTATGCAAACAGCACAGGTCATATGATTTTGGCCTTACCGCAATTAACATCAACGTTGCAAAGTCTTTCCGCCAAGAGACATGCCTCAGTTACTGTCAAATGGAAGCTGTATTTCAATGGGCATTGAAATTAAATTGAAGGAATGAAGTAGCTAGAAGCAAGTATATAATCTCGTCTGTCTTAAAGATTTTGAGGCATTTTTCATAACTTACAGTACACTTTAGTTCATACAACCTTGATTCCACAAGGTGGCAATGCTTTTACACAATAATGTTGTGTCGTTTTAGCCCTCATAGTTACCGAGGTGCCCGTATAAAAAAGAATATGAACGTATCATCATCAAAACTTGAAATGGCTTCAGCGATTTACAGCAGTAGCAAATACTGAACTCACATCAATATGTCACAGTCCACGACAGGTGAAGAAGCTGACAGCGATCTAAATATTGATTTTGCTTGATTGATTGATGTGAAAATGAAAGTTTTGAGAATAAGGTTGAATGTGACTATGAGCCAGAGCTGAATGTACTGGGAAATGAGCTCTACGAGGACAGTGATGATCGTAAAAAGCATCTCCAAGTGCCAAAGGGTAACAAAATCTGCTTTATTTATTCTTTGGTTAATGTTATTAAAATACGAGGAGAGATTCATACTATTGTGGAGCAATTTAGATCTGTGTTGCCATAGGACTGGGGTCGCTAAAGACCCAGAAAATGTAATAGATTGGCGAAAGCTTGATACCATTTAAAGAAGTTAATATTAACTATGTGTATTGGTGCACCACCTGTGGTGGTTTTGAATATGTCATTGAAACGCCATTATTTTTTTCTCATTTAATCTCCAGTTTTCTGCCTGATGAGGCAGTTCCTGAATGTTTTTAAATCTTGAAGGGTTATGTATTCTCTAACAGTCATCTTCATACTATCCCAGCCTGCTTCATCATGTCCCTGAATCTCCTCAATGCCTGACTTCAACTCCATTCTTTCTTTGCAAACAGCATTCCACTTCCTGTTATGCACCCTGGTGGAAGGAGAGATGAGAGAGAAAGGATGTCGAGATGGTGCCGATGTGGAGAGAAATGAAACGTAATGTTTTGAAAGCCAGGACAGGCCAGAAATGAATGAGCGCAAACAGGAAGTCATTGATGGAGAAGGAAAAAGGGGCATCCATAATACGGTAAACAGCAAATGACAGAGTGAAAGAGAGTTAAAGATGAAAGACAGATGAATGGATGGAGAAGAGGGCATTTGTATTAGGGTAGCATCAGAAGTGTTTGTTCCTGCCAGCACGCAGCGCTAAGCAGATGAAGATAAATGAGTTTTGTGGATGAGATGCGCGGTGAATGCGTGGCTGCAGTGAGTCATTTCATTCTAATTAACCGCTCTTGGAAATCGTTAGCCCGCCGAGAATGCCTCAGTTGTGCCATCATTCTCCATCCATATGGTCCCTCGCTACTGCAATGCCCTGTTAGCAGCTCAGGATTCCCAGTATGGCAGAGTCACATGAACACAGGAAGTGAGACTGGGACTTGCATTGGCCTGCTTTTAGGTATCGCTTTAACATGAGGGAGAAACCCCGTATTTAGACCGGGAAGAGACTGTATACTGGCATGTATGAGATCAACAACAGATTGTGTAAATAAAGAGTTAGTTGACATTAGTATGCACATGAACTATAGCTAGTAGAATGTTCCACAGTGGACTTTTAAAGATGTAACCATATACATAACAATATTGTATAAAAGATTATTGTTCAGGTAAGGAGAGTGGGGAACTGGCAAATGATCACCGTAAATAATGATAGACATAAACATAAACAACATCACGACAGTTTAAGCGGCAGCCACCGCACGGACGACTGCCCCCAAATCAACAAACCACAATTAACCTGCCCAGACCTGGTCCTCTCTACGTACTTCACTGCGCATTCCTCTTTAATAGGAATATAAGGAGCTCTTTGTGAGACACAAGACCCTTTTTTGACTCACAGGTGTTGCTTAATTAAAAGACACTAAGCGAAGCAGGTCGAGGTCAGAACCGCGGGAACAAAGCAAGACGGTGGTAAGATTTGCTAACGAGACTCGCGCCACATCAGTCTAAAGTCTCTCACGGAAGCAGATCATGGAAGTATAAAAGGAGGAGTGACGACAGTGCAAGATGAGAGTGGTTTTATTAGGTTTACTTTCATTTTGTTGTTTGTTTATTTTGATATTAAAGTTACATTGAACGTCACTGCCTCTTCCTTCCCTGATTCTTTAACATCATACATTGCTACCAAGAACCCAAGAGGAGGGAGGGATGTGCTGCCACTGTGGGGAAGTTGAGGTGCCAATCAAGTTGGATTAAGCAGAATCTGTCGCCAAGGAGCGTCCTCGAGCGTCGAGGCGGTGTAGCTGGAGGGCTTGTCGATGGGACGGATATACTCACCTACGTCCACCAAAGCATGGAGGGGCAGCTGCCGTCGGGTCGGAGGAGGTATCGCCATTTGCCGACGTCCAGGCCTGTATTCCGCAATCAGGGGACGGGGGGAAGAGTCAGGCCGTCCACTTGAGGCATCCAGTGCCACCGCCAAGCATTGCAAAGCAGTTCTCCCGCTTGGTTGAGTACCGAGCGGCAGTGCGTTTTGGGAACCGGACCAAGATTCATATTTTTTCTCCTCTCTCATCTCTGTCTCCCATTATCCTTCCGTCCCCTTTTCTTTCACCTCGTCTGTCCTTACCCCCAGAAGGGTGGGGGGCAGTCATTGTGGCCGTAGCTCCTGGGGGTAAGGAGAGACAAGGTGCGCAGTCTCAAGTAGAGCGCAGTCCTGAGGGTACCCCCCGGTATGCCAGGGACGATAGGTGTGTTGCAAGCAGGGCGGGAGAGCCGTGGGAATGGTTCAAGGACTGCTAATGAGCAGTTCCCGCCTCCTTCTTCCCTGAACATTTTCCATTGTTACAATTATATCTATAACGATGTGCATAAGATAAAATCAAAATTAAACAATGCATTTCTATGGACTTCTGGATTATTTTTCTCGACTGACGTCACTCTCTTATTTTTAACCCCTCCCCTCCATCGCCTGACAACTTTCCAATCAGTTCCCAATGGATACAATCCAGTCCCTCCCTACATGTTATGTCAGATTACAGAAACATGTTTCTCGACTTGAACTTTTGAGATGGTGACCATAATCCATCACCCACACGGACCAATTATCCAACCCAACATCACAATATCTAATCTTCTTTGTTAGAACGCGGAGCCGTCGTTCTGCTCTATTTGTCGAGCGTTGGCAGCAATCCAATGACGTTACGGAATCACTACAGGTGATGAAAGACTTAAAGAAACGTGTTCCTTTTCTACAAGGGCATTATTGATTGAGGTTGAAGCAGAAAGACAGTAAGTAATTAAATGGAACAATTGCTGGGTGTAAAATTAGCCTTCATGTCGTTAGAGTTGGATGAGAAGAGGGGAGGGAGGAAAGAGGCCTGTCTGCAGTGACTGATGACTGAGGAGCAATTAAAAGGCGAGAGAGAGCTGGGTGGAGACGTGCTGCCTGAGAGGGATATAGATTTATCTGAGATAATGAACTTCTCACCCTCCATTGATCAGTGGGGACGAGCTGAATGTTCTGCTCAAGACTCTGAGAAGACATTGCTGTGTGTGAACAACAAAATCTTCCAGATGGCCATTTTGTTTGTATTGATTACCATGGCCAGAGAGAAAAGTCACCAGGGCTTTCCTTTGTGAAATGTGCTTAATTGTGTTGAATGTTCACTTCGTGTACTTTAAATCTTAAAAGTATATATATATATATATTTAAAAGGTACTTGCAGATATCTTTGAATGACCTTTCTATTACTTGTGACCTAATGGATCCATTGGTACAACACTGTTAAACAAAGCTGACAGTGATAGACGTAAATGAAAAATGGACTTTAAACACAACACACAGCATTCTGTGGATCAATTATTAGATCTGTTTTTAAATCATAACATGTGGTTTCATGCATGTTGAATGAAGCCCTGGGGCCTCATGTATAAAGATTTGAGTAGATTTCATCCTAAAAGTGTACACAAATGTTTTTAAACACCACATGTAATTTTGAACCTATGCAAAGTTCAATCAGGTATTAATACATTTCCACTAGTGTAATTTTCACTATATTTTACATTTTATTGTGTTTAATAGCACTGTGTGTGTGTGTGTGTGTGTGTGTGTGTGTGTGTGTGTGTGTGTGTGTGTGTGTGTGTGTGTGTGTGTGTGTGTGTGTGTGTGTGTGTGTGTGTGTGTGTGTGTGTGTGTAAAATAGCATTCTATAGCATTCTGTGATTTAAATGACATTTCAACCATTTTTGGAAAAAGTGTATAATAATTTTTATATAATTTTTAGCATCCTAAATAGACACTTAAATTATACATAGCTTTTGCATTTTATATAATTACAGGTTGATTGGAAATGACACAGTAAAAATACTGTTAGTTCAAATAATGTTATTTACCTAATTTGATAAGATGTTGGTCCAGAGACCAGCCAGGACGAGGCTCCAGGGCGTAGTGGAGGGAGGGAGGAGCCATGGTGGAAACTGGGCAGATGACACCCTGGGACGACTGATGGAAATGGAGCTGTGGGGGATGGAGAGGTGGAGCTGACAAGCCGAAGAGCCCAAGCGACACTCCTGGAACTGGAAACCTAGGTGGAGCCACGGTAACGAGCATCCAAGGTGGAACCGGCAAGACTGAAGACTGAGGAGTACCCGGAGGGAAGACAGAACCAGAAGGAGCCGAAAGTGTAGACAGGACGACTTCTAATCAAGGTGGGACGAGGGAGCCTGGTGAAAACAACAAGACGATGGTTTCTGGTTGAGCCGAGGGAGGGAGGATTCAGGGGAACCTCTTTACTGGGCAGAGCTGTTGACTTGAGGCTTGGTGGTCTTGGAGATGCAAAGGGGCTGAATGAAACCAGTGGAGGTGGGGCTGAGGAAATGGCTGTTAGATGAGGCGGGAGAGGAAGGCTTGGAGGGTTCACAGACAATATGGAGCTGGGCAGAACCAGCGGGGAAACAAGAGTTTCAGGGCTGGGTGGAACCAGCGGGATCTGGAGAAACTTTCTTTCCTCAAACACATCCAACAGTTCCTGTAATCATCTTCCAGAGGACATTTCCATTACATCCAACACGGTGAGGTTGTGGCCGGTGCTTTCCTCCCAGCCCTCAAACTCCACTAACACTCCTTCAGCGCCGTATGATGTTGCAGGTTCACGCACCTGGTCAGACACTCCATGTGGCTCAGGCTCTGGGGCGATGTCATTCTCCGTCCTCATATCAGGCTCGGGCACGTCCATTGCAGCAAGCTGAAGTCCCCGGTCTGCGGTGGGCTCTCGTATCTCCATCTTGCCGACCATAAGTGGCAGATGGCTGGTCTCTGGATGTAGAGTGGTGCTGGTGTGGTGCTCTGCCAGGCTGGCGATGTAAAAAAGGCAGAGAAAGCGGTCTGGATAGTGAGTTAGGATAGTCACGCCATCTCCAAAAAGTCCCTGGTGTGTGACTCCAGGGAGCGGTCATTCTGCTCTAGGCACAATATAGTTGAACATTGGGGAGGTGCATGGTGACAGTAGGTGGGAAGAAAAAGAAACAACCATTTACGGTTCGGTGTTCTGTCACAGGTACTGATAACAGAAAGCACACAAAGACAGAATCCAAATATCCACAGGAAATTTTCACGGAACAGAAGAAAACACCTCAACATTGCCGTAGACAGGACAAGGGTCTAATCAGAACACAGGGCTTAAATACACAGGGACTAATGAGTTAATGAACGAGACAACAGGTAAATGGGATAGCTAATCAGACACACTGGGAAATTGGGTCATAGGGAAACAGGGAAAAACACAATGAAACACAGGAACAGAACATACATGTTACAATAAAAGTCTTAAGGTAGCTTTTTGAAACTTTGATCTCCATAAAGGGTTATAATCGCTGACTGTGCTTCAGATGAGTGTACAAGCAGTTGATCTCAAAGATAACCCTACCTAAAACAATACAGGTATTTGAGAAGCTTGTTTATATTTGTGGTTTAGATGCTCCGGAATCCATCAGGAAAATACTGTGATTGAATCAACTTCACAATGGAACTCTCTATCATAGCGATGAGATCATGCAAACGTCTGTCTGCGTCCCACACAGTTCAAGTGCAATACATTTCATATGGAAATTGTAGGAGTATTAATGCAGGAACATAATGCCTAAGTCATGTTGCTTTGACTCCAAGTTCGAATTTAGCAGCAATGCTACTCTCAAAAAACACTATAAAACTTGCACTTTCTTGTTAAACTTCATATCTGGGATCAGTTGGCTAAAAATGTATGGCTGAATGGATAAATCATAAGAGTTTTCCACAGACGTACCAACATTCTAACAAACTTCATTCAGAGAAATGAACAAGAATGATTTAAACGAATTATATTTTTCATGAAAATTAAAACTATTGAAAACTAAATAAGCTAGGCTAATAGAGTTAAATAGACTGACAGAGCTGATACACTTGGTTGCTACCAAACCAATTTACTCCACACACCATACATCATTCATGAACCCCTATACAATGTCAGTTCAGTATGACAGCATCTGTACAGCATCATAATGATGCGATATGTCCATCATCTTTCTTACATTCACACATGCACTAGTTAACCTCACCACCTCTATCTGCCAAATACGGATCCTAAAATAAATCTCAGGTGCCTAGAGCTCTGAGAGTTATGAATATTGCAGGTTCCACAACATTAATTATTAATGGGAACAAGTATGAAGCCTTGAAATGTTGAACAAACAAAACAAGCCTCAGAGTTTAGGTCAGATAGAAAGGAGAAAAGAATTAGCCCTGAAAAGTTGTGTAAATTTGTAAATAAAATGTTAGCATTATCCACATAAGCTAAGCTACTGGATACGTTGCTTTGCAACTAGTTTGTGGAGCCTCGACCTAATTTACAGTTAAACTACCCTTTTGAAATATTAGCTAGCTACACTAGAAGCTATGACAAATGCTCACTACACTGAAGGTATGAAAGAGGCTGTATTTAAAATTTTCACCTGACAAAACAATAAAATCGCACACAATAGACCATTTTCCAAAGGGGGTATTTACACCAAGTGAAAACCGTCCGTCTTGTTGGTAGAGGCTAATTACATTAACTCTGCCCATCCTTGTTTGATTGAACCAGACAAAATTCCGAAAGAAACCTATCTGATGACAGGATGAGTGATGTGGAGACCCAGCAAACACATTTACGTTGTGGCAAGGTCTGTGGCACGTTGCATTTCTGCTATGGCAACTTCGCTGTCTACGTGCTCGCAACATTGTAACAACGTAGAATTGTAAGATGCGACAGGGCTGTGGCAACGTTGTTGCGCGACATTCAGCAACTGAGAGACGACGTTCTGACAATATATTTTTTTAATATGATAGATATAGATATCCCCCATTTAGCATGTTATGTTTTGTGGTTAATTTTTAATTAGTCATATGTTAGATAATAATATACTTTTTAAATATTGTTTATCCTTATTATTCATGGGCCTAACAGTAAATTAATTATAATCAACACCTGCAAGTGTACACTTTTATGAGTAAAAATGACATAGAAGGTTAGCTAACTTTATTAAGCATATGGTAATCAAATTGCACTTCCAAAAGTCATACATTTGTGAGAAAAAAAAACATTATACACAGGGAGTGACTAACGTTAACTAGCATAAGCAGACATGAGAAAATCTAGCAAATAAACGAATTAGATGACAAATCAAAGGAAAAAAATGATCATTTTGGCTTCAATTTGGCTTATAACTTTTGGTATAAAGTTAAATATTTGTCATACCTGACCAGAAGATGTTCAAAAAAATGTCACATTAGACAAGGAAGTTGTAGGTTGTGTTTGTATAATTCCGTATCTTATTTAGCTTAGGTAAATGAAACGCAATTCTCACGTATCCTTGCTTGATGATGAATGAGACAGCCCAGTGGTTGGTTGGAATTTAAAAAGCTGATTTTCGCGCTTCAGGGCGGTGACGAGTACATATGTTGTCCAGACACCCTAGGCACAACCTTAAGCAATGGCCCTGAACGGTGGTTCAATGTCGACATTGTGACAACGCCTTAACAACCTTCACCACACAACGTAGTTATAGCAACCTTTTGGCCATGTTGTTAAAACGTTGTTAGAAGGTTGGGTACATTGTGCCAACGTTCTGTGTTTGCTGGGGAGTAAGGCTGGTGTATTTTAGCGCGTTTCACATGACCGACCCGGGTTCCCATTGCATATCAGCTCGGGAGCTTTTATTTTAAAAAAAATATAAGAGCATTCTTAAAGCTGCAGTCCATAATTTATCCTCTTTGTCGCCATCTCTGTTCAAAATCTGCAATCGCAGTTATTCGCGGAGTTATCAACTTTACGTGGGGTTGTGCCTCGGCACACACAGCGTGGATGAACACAATGTTTTGAGGAGAATGTGCTGTCAGTCACCGGTGTGGATACTGGCATTCGCAATCACAGATTCTGCTTTTTGGAAGTATGACCAACATAATAATTTTCACCGGAAAATGTAATCTGAACAAGTAAATAACATCCACTTTTGTTCTGACCAACTAAGGGAAAAAAACATTGCAGTAAATTGTGCTGATTAAATCTAACGAATGCTTATATCACGTCAAACCGTGCAAATCATACTTTGTCCTCACATTGTTAATGTTAACAACATCAGCATTGCGTGACAACGTTTCATGTGTATTAGGGCTACCTGTAGTTCAGTACTCCGTAACTGTATGAATTAAGCGAACTGTGCGCTACTGTTACAAAATTGAACCACTGAAATGTCTGACATGTCCAGCAGAAAAAAAGCTGTCTCTGCGTCCGTTTTGAACCACTTCAAAACACGGAGTTCACGCCACCTTTCAAAAGCCCTTCCGATATTTATCCTTGTTTTCGCCGGTTGCAGTCTCTTTTTTCCTCTAGCCACTCCGAAGTCCGAAGTCTTTTGCATTTTACGTCAGGTGAGTCTCCAGATGTCACTGGTGATTGTCGTTTGAACATTTCTGGATCCGCCATCAAATTAATACGTTTAATTATATCAAGTGCAGTGAGAAAAGGCTATAAATCTCCACCTCCAACATCCTCACACCCAATATAGCCGACTAGCCGGGACACTTTCTGTATGTACAGATGTGACATAATGACGCAATACAGGCTTGTTCAACTTGAACCGGCGCTGCACAGACTGATCGGTTTATGACATCAACGTACCGCGAGAATAAGGAGCCGTCTGCTCTCTAATTGCTCTCGCGATACTTTGATGTCATAAACCGATCGGTCTGTGCAGCGCCGGTTCAAATCAAACAAGCCTATAGCCTACTAGCCAAGACTCTTCTTTATTTACAGATGTGACATAATGTCACACTATAGCCTACTAGCCGAGACTCTTCTTTATGTACAGATGTGACGTAATGTCACACTATAGCCTACTAGCCGAGACTCTTCTTTATGTACAGATGTGACGTAATGACGCAATATAGCCTACTAGCCGAGACTCTTCTTTATGTGTACAGATGTGACGTAATGACTCAATATAGCCTACTAGCCGAGACTCTTCTTTATGTACAGATGTGACGTAATGACTCAATATAGCCTACTAGCCGAGACTCTTCTTTATGTACAGATGTGACGTAATGACTCAATATAGCCGACTAGCCGAGACTATTCTTTATGTACAGATGTGACATAATGACACAATATAGCCTACTAGCTGGGACTCTTCTTTATGTACAGATGTGACGTAATGACACAATATAGCCTACTAGCTGGGACTCTTCTTTATGTGCAGATGTGACGTAATGACTCAATATAGCCTACTAGCTGGGACTCTTCTTTATGTGCAGATGTGACGTAATGACACAATATAGCCTACTAGCTGGGACTCTTCTTTATGTGCAGATGTGACGTAATGACTCAATATAGCCGACTAGCCGAGACTATTCTTTATGTGCGGATGTGACATAATGACTCAATATAGCCTACTATCCGAGACTCCTCTTTATGTACAGATGTGACGTAATGACGCAATATAGCCGACTAGCCGAGACTCTTCTTTATGTGCAGATGTGACGTAATGATGCAATATAGCCTACTAGCCGAGACTCTTCTTTATGTGTACAGATGTGACTTAATGACGCAAAGACTTGCTCGAATTTTCCGCGGAAATCCATCACTTGAATTAAAAATATTATTATAAGTTTACTGGTTTGAATCGAGCTACGGCAAGCAGATGGTTTTGAACACTGGCTGGTTATGTACTTGCTCAAAAATTTATTTTGAATCATTTTTAACCCAAAAAAGTTACAGACTGCAGCTTTAAATATTTTGGGGAATACAAAATATTCTTAACTCTATTCTTTAGTTAGAAAATAAGAAAATGACAGTTAATAGATCTGTATTCTCTTCGTTTTGTAAATCTGGGCCCAGATGTCAGCAAACCAGAACACTCAAATGAATCAATCTGCAGAGTTTTTGATTGTCTAGCAGAATGCGTAACAAAAAAAAAAGTGCAGGCTTTTTATGATATTTCAATGAACAACAACTTTCAAAGTAATCTGTTTCGAAGTTTCGAATTCAAATCTGCCAATCGATACACATACATGATGCTGTGAGCATGTAAGATATGCTGATGCTGCATGAATAGACACACATACATCTAGGTATCAAATGATCTAGGCAGGTGGAGCTGGGGAGGTGGAGGGGTTCAGAGGAACTGATACTGCAGGACTAGCTTACAGCAAACACTGAACCAGACTATTGAAATGTTCAGAAAGCGATATCACTGGCTGCAGGATCAATCGAAATGATGTGATTGCATGTAGATTTCATGTAAAGGACAGCAGATCAGTATGCAGCATCTATAGTTTAATGACTGAACTAGATATTTCTGTGATATTAAAATATTAGCAAATTAGCAATTTATGTATTTTTTATGTATTTTTTATATTCTCTTTTAGACACTATTTTTTTACTAAATTTTTTCTCAATCCATTATCCCTGTGAGTGTAGATAGAAAAATAGATAGAAACTTGGTAGATAGAAAAGTGGCATTTCTTATGAATGATTCAGTTCTTTGCATCAGATGGGAGCCATATCAGAATGTTACCTCTCTCTCTCACGATTTTACACTCTCGTTAAAGTCTTTCCTCGTCTCAGGGGAAGTGACTCTTGTTTTATACTGTCACAGACGTGCAGCGCTGAGCAGGGAGAGGAAGAAGCATGGCCCATTATAGCAGTCAGAAAACGTGGAGAGCACAGCATCAGTGCCGTCGATGACTACTGAGCTGAAGGAGCCCAAGGTACGAGGAGCAGCTTTGCTATTGTCATTGTCATATTTCAGGTGGAACTACACAGCGGCGTGACTGGCCTGTCTGTGTAAAACTGTTTTCGTGTTTTTTTTATGTCCAGAAAAGTACTGTTCTCTGATCTGGGCTGAATGAGAACACACCGACAAACCAGGGTTGGCTCAGTTCAGAATGGACGAAGTGAGAAATGAATCCTTTGAAACCAGCCAAAAAACAAAAGCAGGAGTGATTTTTTGTGCAGTTTGTTGGTATTAATGTTTTAGGCTGTCTTTGGCAGACTTCTGAAAGATTCCCTCTGCCCATGTGTAAGTGTAGTAGAGCGCAGGCAGCGTAACAGGTGTCTTTACTATGATTTTCATTCTGAATAATTAATCGGGTGCTTTCACCTAAAAACGAGCCCCCATCTCGTTAATAATTGAGAAGGTTTTTCTGCGTGGCGTGGGGGGCTTAATTATTTAAGAGCAATATAAGCTTGCCAAGAGGTTAATAGGACCTTTGCTGGCATTGAACCGCAGGCTACATGTGGAGAGGCTTGGCTGGATTGATGACGGGATTTTGGCACGGCAGTGTGCGAAGGAGGGGACTCGAGGCAAGAGGGCGGAAAGCCAGGGCACCTGGGGGCCATTTGAGAGAGGAGCTGTAGAGCAGCCCAGCGGAGGGAAAAGAGGCCAATGTCTTTTCTTGTGGAACTGACATTTTAAGAATGAATTGTTTATTTGCACATGCTGTTTCTGTTGTTTTAGCACTCTTTACTTTACTAAAGAAATGGTCAGTTAACAGTGTGAACACATCCCAAAAGTTATGTTTAACACAATTTGCTTTGCACAATTCCCCATCTTGTAGTTTTCGGGGTAGAGGATGCAGTAGACTAGGGATTCTCAAAGAAGTGCACGTTTGAGCTTCAACAAGAACCAATGAGGTTCAATCTTGTTTTTACGCAGCACGTTTGAGCTTCAGCAATAACCAATGAGGTTCATTCTCGTGTTACGCAGCATGTTTGCACTTCTGCAAGAACCAATGAGGTTCATTCTCGTTACGCAGCACGTTTGAGCTTCAGCCAGAACCAATGAGGTTCATTCTCGTGTTACGCAGCACGTTTGAGCTTCAGCGAGAACCAATGAGGTTCATTCTCGTGTTACGCAGCACGTTTGAGCTTCAGCAAGAACCAATGAGGTTCATTCTCGTGTTACGCAGCACGTTTGAGCTTCAGCAAGAACCAATGAGGTTCATTCTCGTGTTACGCAGCACGTTTGAGCTTCAGCAAGAACCAATGAGGTTCATTCTCGTGTTACGCAGCACGTTTGAGCTTCAGCAAGAACCAATGAGGTTCATTCTCGTGTTACGCAGCACGTTTGAGCTTCAGCGAGAACTAATGAGGTTCATTCTCGTGTTACGCAGCACTTTTGAGCTTCAGCAAGAACCAATGAGGTTCATTCTCGTGTTACGCAGCACGTTTGAGCTTCAGCGAGAACCAATGAGGTTCATTCTCGTGTTACGCAGCACTTTTGAGCTTCAGCAAGAACCAATGAGGTTCATTCTCGTGTTACGCAGCACGTTTGAGCTTCAGCGAGAACCAATGAGGTTCAATCTCGTGTTACGCAGCACGTTTGAGCTTCAGCAGGAACCAATGAGTTTCATTCTCGTGCATCAAAACACATACGGTTGAGCTTCTCTTTATGTTCGCTGAACATAAAGAAAATGTTCAAAAAGCCGAAGAAAGTGATCGTGTCTCTTCAAAAAAATGTGTATTAAACTGCTAAATTCATATATACACTCACCTAAAGGATTATTAGGAACACCATACTAGTGTACTACATACAGTGTTTGACCCCCTTTCGCCTTCAGAACTGCCTTAATTCTACGTGGCATTGATTCAGCAAGGTGCTGAAAGCATTCTTTAGAAAGGTTGGCCCATATTGATAGGATAGCAGTTGATGGAGATTTGTGGGATGCACATCCAGGGCACGAAGCTCCCGTTCCACCACATCCCAAAGATGCTCTATTGGGTTGAGATCTGGTGACTGTGGGGGCCATTTTAGTACAGTGAACGCATTGTCATGTTCAAGAAACCAATTTGAAATGATTCGAGCTTTGTGACATGGTGCATTATCCTGATGGAAGTAGCCATCAGAGGATGGGTACATGGTCAGAAACAATGCTCAGGTAGGCTGTGGCATTTAAACGATGCCCAATTGGCACTAAGGGGCCTAAAGTGTGCCAAGAAAACATCCCCCACACCATTACACCACCACCACCAGCCTGGACAGTGGTAACAAGGCATGATGGATCCATGTTCTCATTCTGTTTACGCCAAATTCTGACTCTACCATCTGAATGTCTCAACAGAAATCGAGACTCATCAGACCAGGCAACATTTTTCCAGTCTTCAACTGTCCAATTTTGGTGATCTCTTGCAAATTGTAGCCTCTTTTTCCTATTTGTAGTGGAGATGAGTTGTACCCGGTGGGGTCTTCTGCTGTTTTAGCCCATCCGCCTCAAGGTTGTGTGTGTTGTGGCTTCACAAATGCTTTGCTACATACCTCGGTTGTAATGAGTGGTTATTTCAGTCAAAGTTGCTCTTCTATCAGCTTGAATCAGTCGGCCCCTTCTCCTCTGACCTCTAGCATCAACAAGGCATTTTCGCCCACAGGACTGCCGCATACTGGATGTTTTTCCCTTTTCACACCATTCTTTGTAAACCCTAGAAATGGTTATGTGTGAAAATCTCAGTAACTGAGCAGATTGTGAAATACTCAGACCGGCCCGTCTGGCACCAACAACCATGCCACACTCAAAATTGCTTAAATCACCTTTCTTTCCCATTCTGACATTCAGTTTGGAGTTCAGGAGATTGTCTTGACCAGGACCACACCCCTAAATGCATTGAAGCAACTGCCATGTGATTGGTTGATTAGATAATTGCATTAATGAGAAATTGAACAGGTGTTCCTAATAATCCTTTAAGTGAGTGTACTTTTTGAAGCTTCAAAGTGTCAGTGTCAATGGAGGGACAGGATCTCATTTAAAATATCTTAATTTGTGTTTCGAAGATGAACGAAAGTCTTTTGGGTTTGGAACAACATCGGGGTTAGTAAATGAAAGAATTTTATTTTTGGGTGCACTATCCCTTTAAATGCCTAAATAAGCTTGACTGCACAGCACATCTTTATGCCATTATGACACTATTTTCCATCATTTTATGAATTACTGCTAATGCTCTTTTTAATAAAACTCTGTTTACTGTCTGCCTTTCTGCAGAAGGTAATAGCATAATAACATTAATTGGAGGTAGAGACCACTTTTGTGAATAAATCTAATTTGCATAGAAATGTGGTGTGTTTGCCCTGAAAATAATGACAGTGATTTGATACAAGTGTTTAAGCTGAATTGCGGGCAGTTAGTGTATAAGATAAGTGCTTTCGTTACTAATGCTGGTTTTTAAATTCACCCCTTATTCTAGAGATGGCTAGATATTGAGAAGGCTAGAAAATACACTGCATGTGTCAGGTTGCCGTGGATTGTTTCCCCCATTTTCTGAGTTAAAAAAAATAAAATAATTCCAACCATTTAGTTTTATTGAATCATCTATTTTCTGTGCTACTCAACAAATAATAAGTTCTTTCAATGAATCAGGTCCTTTTTTTTTCAAAATCAAAGTTTGTTATGACATTAGAAATTAGAAAACTGTGTGGAAAGTCTCTGAGGAAGTTACAGTATATTTAAATAAAAAAACTATAAAGATAACTACAACGATAACATCCTCACCAGAGGATAAGAATATCCTGTTGATTCTGTGTGTGCTTGTCTGTCGCTTTAAATGCTCAAGCTCTTTAAAGCAGGATGGATTCTGATTGGCTGTCAACGTTTTTATGGTTCATCAGCTGGGGAAAAAATCGCTCTGAAAGTGTTATCGTTATAGTTGTGGTGTTTTTTTTGTTATATTTTGAACGATTTCTAAAAAATGCGTGCGTGGATAGTTATAGTTAAT
Source organism: Meda fulgida (assembly GCA_030578275.1). Lineage (NCBI taxonomy): Eukaryota > Metazoa > Chordata > Actinopteri > Cypriniformes > Leuciscidae > Meda > Meda fulgida. The sequence continues at coordinate 19,408,342 of CM060637.1, forward strand.
ATATTTTAATTATCTACGTGGATTAAACATGAATAAAGTTTGTTGGATACTAGATGAAGTTAAATGAACACAAAATATTGATTTTCAGTCTTACACAAGTACATTTAAGTACAATAGACTTAATTCTAAAACTTTTTCAAACGTTTTAAAGGATTAAATCACACACAAAATAAACAGCCTAGCTATAACTTAAAATACATAACTAAATGCAAATTTTTTCAATTCATGCAAACACTTAAAATAAAGAATAAAATACATTCAAAAGCACTTTTTTCAGTGCTTTTAAATGTAAAATGTATAGCCAACTCATTATACAGAAACATAATTATAACTTAATAAGTTCAAAACTACGAGTTTGACTCTCAAACACAGTGTTTTTGTTTGTGGGAAGGTTAAATAGTGATGTAATCGGTTACATCACTGTAGAGTCAGACGCCAAATGGTTTTATTAATCTGAAACATTTAATAAACAAACACACATGTGGCTGAATGTGTAGAACTCTCCAATTATGTGCATTTCTATGTTCCACAGGCCTGATAATTACACTACAGAGCTAATTACTGAAGGTGCGACGCGTTCATTTCACTCCGACACCTTTCGCTGCATTCCTGAGTCTGAAGAATGGCTTAACCAACATTTATCTGGGCATCCATCCACATTTCTAATCACTCGTCTCTGCTAGCGCTCACACGCGGGTGAATAATTCTGTCCCACCATCTCTCATTCCTAAATGACCTACTGATCTCCCCCATTCATTATGCAATATATGAGAGACAGAATTTAACTATCCATGTCCATTAATAAGAACATTACACATTAAACGATCTCATAAATGTTAATTAAATTAAAAGTAGACAATGCTGGGACGATTATTCACAGGGTTAACTGGGCATAAAGTTTCAAAGTTTGCTATTAGTATTTGAGGTACGAATAAGTATTGTGATCGCAGCAGGATTAACAGTTAACTAAAACTAAAACTTAACCCATACAAAGATTGGTAACCCTTTACAATAAGGTTTCATTTGTGAACTAAAGTTAAACAATACTTCTACAGCATTTATTAATCTTAATGTTCAATTGCTAATAAAACTAACATGAACAAACCATGAATGTAAGTTAATAATATTTGTATTAACATAAACACAGCTGTACACGATTTCTTATAGTAAGTTAATGTTAACTAATGCATTAACTAACACTTTAGAATAAGGTTTCATTTGTTAACAATGTTGTTACCCAAAACTTTTGTCACTTGAAATAAATAAAGTTTAACTGAAATAAATAAAAATGAATAAATAAAAAAAACTTATTTTTTATTTAGTTGCCCAGGCAACATTTCTTATTTTTATTTAGTTAATGAACTTGATGTAGTAAAATAACTATTTAACTATTAATAAATACTAATTAATAAAAACTTGTTATAGTTAACTGAAACTAAAACTAAAACCATAAAATATTGTTTTGTTGTTGCTTGAAATAAAATAAACATGAACTGAAATAAAATAAAATATAAAAAAATGTATTTCACTTCAGCTAGTTGCTAAAGCAAACTTTGATATACTATATAAAGTCAAATGATATACTAAAATAACTAAAACTATTTATACAAAAACACAATTAAAATGCTTATAACTAAAATTTAGATTAAAACAGAAAATATAAAACTAAAAACTAATTTAAAATATGAAAAAAAAAAAATATATATATATATAGCACCTCAATGATACTGAAATAGCAGTGGATCACAGTCTTTATAGGCCTAATTTGTGTTTTTAAAAGTTTCCCAAAGTGTTTCCTTTAAACTGATCACTGCCGGCACTAAACCGGCTCATAGCAGTGAGTCTGCATTTGTCCAGGTCTTCAACTGAACTCAACAGTGTTGGCTATTAGAAATACTGCAGCGCCCCCTACAGATCCACATAGAAACCTATACATGTCTCTGACAGGAAGCTCTGGTATATAATATTCTGTTGAGGTCTATATGATTCTAGATTAGGGTTCAGATCCAAACGTTTAAGTCAAGACACCGCGGCGCTTGCCAAATCATTAAAGCATTCATGAATGTAATGGGCCAGTCCTAATCTCAAATGCTATCAATGTGGCCATTATACCCAGTGCCAGTGTGCATGTGTTAGCGGGGACATAAAGGCACACATTACAGCAAATTACGGATTCCAAAAAGAGGCGGAAATCCCAAACTTGTCATGTAATTGCACTTTTGTTGCAGTCTTTAGGAGAAGCTTGTGTCCGGCACAGTGCAAGAGAGAGAGAGAGTGAGAGAGAGAAATTAAATCTTTCCTCTCCACTTCCAGTCCAAGCCACAAGTCAAAGTCTCTCGTCTGTGGAGTCCAAACGAGCCTGTTGTTCTTGGGCTGGGATATTTTCTTATATTAAATACATAATATTCAAATCTGACTTCTTGTCAGGTGTGTTAAAGACTAGTGAGGTGAGGAAATCTATATTGTTTTGGAAAGAAAAAGAAAGACAAACACAACTTCCAAGTTTACATTTGAAGTGAAAGATTCATGTGGCCCTCGGGATCTCGCTCGTGTTTTTGTGTTATCATAAAGCAATCCCATAATTCCCTGTCAGAGCCTCAGCCCCAGCCATCGAATCACAATCAAAGCCTACTTTTCATTTATTATATTTTGTGGTAGTAGGACCGCATGTGATTTTAGGGCCCCAGCACTGTAAAAGCTGTAATATTATTATATAACTACAATCTAAAATAAAATAAAGTAAAAAAATAAAATAAAATCAATTTTATATACACAAGTATGTGTGAATCTTTTGCAAACATACATTTTCAATACATATTTTTATTTGTTTTTGTAAACTTATAAAGTAAAACTATAAAAAGAGCAAAAATGGGGAGTTGTGAGAGAAAGGTTAAAATAGGAAAACTAAAAAATAGTCACATGAAATACAATTTAAGACATATGACAAGAATTCACAAACACACAAGATCACAAACTCAAATATGAAGTCACAATTACTATAAAAAGAAATAGTCTAAGTTATGAGAAACAAAGTGCATTTGGATATACAGTTATATACGACTGTGGCGAACAGGACGGCCGAGGGACGTGAGAGAACGGCGCGAGGCCGGTGGTGCGATTGCTAATGAGCAACACCTGTGAAGCACACCGGTCTCGCATCTCTCACGGAGGAGCGGAAGCATAAAGGAGGAGCGACGACGTTGATGATCGAGAGAGGAACAGGCCTGTATTTTAGTTGTGTTTTGTTTTTGTATTTTACTTTAGTTATATTTATTTTCGGTAGCCAGCAGTCGTCCGCGAGGGGCTGCTGGCGGTATTTTCGTTTGTTTGTTTTATTTTAAATAAATTATATTTTGATTGTTCGCCGGTTCCCGCCTCCTTCTTCCCTGAACATTGCTACACTGGTGCCGAAACCCGGGAAGAGGGAGGAACGCGCTGTCAGAGAGTCCTCGCCGGTGTGGGGAATCCGCGGTGCCATCGAGCATGGTGCGCGAGTCGCCGCCGCTCGCCGTGGGCCGGAGCCTGCTGCCATCCGCCGAGCGAGGGGAGGAGCAGGGAGCGGGGGACTCGCGGCCACGGACGCTCGAGGCGGGGCGCTGGAGTGAGTTGCCGGTGGGACGGTCGAGCTCGCTGCCGGCCGCCTGGGTATTGGAGGGGCGGCTGCCATCCGGGAGGGAGAGGAGGAGTCGCCGCCGCTCGCCGTGGGCCGGAGCCTGCTGCCGTCCACCAGTGAAGGGGAGGAGCAGGGAGCGGGGGACTCCTGCCGTCTGCCCAAGGCACCCGAGGAGCCGTCGCCGTCCACCGGGCGGCGGAGGAGCGTCGAGCCGTCCACTGAGGGCTACCCAGCGTCACCGCCAGGCACCGCGGAGGAGATCGCCTAGCTGGTGGGGGGCCAGATGGCAGCGCGTTGTGGGAACCGGACCAATTTTTTTTTCCTCTCTCCCCTCTCTCGATCTGTCGCTCCTCATGCTTCCGTCTCCGTTTCCCTCGGTTTGTCTGTCCATACTCCCCAGGGATCGCCGCCGCCGGGGGGGGAGTAGGCACAGGCTCGTGGGTACCCCCCGGCCTGTGAGGGGCGATGGGGGTATGTGGCGAACAGGACGGCCGAGGGACGTGAGAGAACGGCGCGAGGCCGGTGGTGCGATTGCTAATGAGCATCACATGTGAAGCACACCGGTCTCGCATCTCTCACGGAGGAGCGGAAGCATAAAGGAGGAGCGACGACGTTGATGATCGAGAGAGGAACAGGCCTGTATTTTAGTTGTGTTTTGTTTTTGTATTTTACTTTAGTTATATTTATTTTCGGTAGCCAGCAGTCGTCCGCGAGGGGCTGCTGGCGGTATTTTCGTTTGTTTGTTTTATTTTAAATAAATTATATTTTGATTGTTCGCCGGTTCCCGCCTCCTTCTTCCCTGAACATTGCTACAACGACTCTCTCACAACTGCAACTACATCTTATAATTGCTACTTTATTTCTCATAACTTAGACTATTAATCACTAAAATTACAAAAAATAGTCGCTTATAAGATATATAGTCGCTATAACAAAACATAGTAGCAGATACGAAAAATAAAGTTGCAATTATAGAATTAAAATCACAGTACTTTATAAGTCAAAATTATGAGATATAAAGTCACAATTTAATAAAGAAAAATAGTCACAATTATGAGATATAAATTCACAATTTAATAAAGAAAAATAGTCACAATTATGAGATATAAATTCACAATTTAATAAAGAAAAATTGTCACAATTATGAGATATAAATTCACAATTTAATAAAGAAAAATAGTCACAATTATGAGATATAAATTCACGATTACAAAACAGTATCAGATGCAGTATCAGATGCAATATAAAGTCACAGTTACTTAAAAAAGTCACAAATACAAATAAACTAGGATGAAGTTGCAATTTTAGTGAGATATATAGTTGCAATTACTATTAATAATCAGAGTTATGAGATATTAAATCACAACAGATATAAATTCACAATGAAAATGATAACGTTGCAATTAAGAAAACTACACAATTATGACATAACTGTGAAATAAAGTTGCAATTTTGATATATAAACTCCCATTTGTGAGAACTAAAGTCACAATGATTCATTTATTCACTCTGACAGTGAAAAAGAGTGTTAAATATTGCGTTCCTCAAGTGATATTTGACCGCACATGTGCAGTGATTCGCCATTATATATCAGGATGTTCCCTGATGTTGCAGATTTGACAGATTTTTGATCTATTATATCATATTGTGCAGCACTTTGATGCTCCCAGTGTTCAGAGGCTGTAAAACACTGATCTGCGTTTACTACACCAATTATATTATTCTGTGTTTCAACCTGAAACACTTTAGCTCAGTTTTGCTGAACGGCTGCAGTTGTTTTTCGCTCCACAGAAGGTATTTGCAGCAGAGCCCACCTTGACCTCAAGCGCTCTTGACCTTGTCACTGCGCACTAAATCAAACAAGTACAGCTAAATTGAATCTAATCGGATCGTTTTAAAATGCGCGATGGATTTTGAGAACAAACAGTGGCATGTGGAGTGACTGGAGGATGTTGGTGGGAGTCGCTGCACACCGATGAAGAGATCCTTCAGTAGATTTGCCAACGACTGCTTCATGACTGAGGGTGTGGAGTACGGCAGATGGCAGGAAACTCATATATTTCTATTATCTTTGTAGAGTTGCACGACCCCAACCCGGCTTTCATTCCCATTACAGAGCCAGGAAGTCTCCGTGTGCCAGCCACACTTCACACAAGCTGGAATTAATCCAGATTTCCAGATAGTTCCTCCAATAAAAGCACAATCTACTGTGGGACACGGTGTACCATTACAGGCTGGTGTGAGAACGCAAACTTTTATAGCAGGCCCGAGTAAGCCTGCGGCGTTTCTGTTGGCACGCCATGCTAGATCCAAAACTCACTGAAGGCATTAAAACCAAACTGATGTACCAAATGAAAAAAGGCATTGGGCTTTTAAAACTATTTCTTCCTCTTTTGGGGAGTGGCATTTGAGGAGTATAATGGACGCCATTGTATGCTATTTGTTTAAGGCTTCGTTTGAGGCACACAAAAGCTCACTAGCATGTATTTAGATATGTAGAAAAATACCTGTTTTGTTTTGGCCGTGCAATGAAAATCAATGGGGTCCAATATTTTATTGTTGAAAAATATATTTTTCTAAATATGTTTTGTCCACAATGAAAGTCAGTGGGGTCCAATGTTTTGTTGTTTTGGAGTGGCTTACAAACATGTTTCATATCTTTCTTTTTCATACGAAGAAAAGAAAGAATACATTTTGAAAAATACCTATGTTTTGTTTCATTGTCAGAGTCCAATGTTTTGTACCAGCTCACTAGCATGTTTCGTTATGAAACTATATATTTTTTGTTTTCCACACGAGAAAGAAGGTTATACAGTTTTATATATAGAAACAAGAATATAGTTTTGAAAAATATCTTTTTTTTTTTTTGGCTTTGTCAGTACAATGAAAGTCAATGGGGTCCAATATTTTGTTGTTTTGGACCCCATTGACTTTAACTGTATGGATAAAAACATTTTCAAAAGACTTTCTTGTGTGCTCCACATTCTTTTTTGAATGAATGAATGAATGAACTATAAGTCATTTTCCATACAGAACACATTTTGTTGCCGAGTGGCAAAGCATTTCTGCCATTTCCATGAATCCATCTGTCACAGCCCACCAAACTTAATGGGCTGCCACGTGTTTGCTGGCGACTGAGAATGTGGCCCTATCTGACAGCTGTTTACTATGATAAACAGTGTCTGTCAGTGGTGTAAACAGTGAAGATTTTCTTAATATGTGGCGCTTCTGCATTTAGCAAAGTGCACCATCTGGTGCTGTTGCCCGTTTTTGAAAGTAGGTTTTGATACGTGTATTTTGTGAAGACAGAGAGTTGCAGTACGAATAATAATAACACCAGCTCCAGACTGTCAATATGAAGCAGACCGCTGACCTTTTAAGATATAGCCATATTTTTTTTTTTTTTTTTGCAATTTTAGAGAACCTGTAATCTGAAGTTGCATTCAGTTTGTGAGTGTGTGTTCTAGCGTGTGATAGATGCATATGCATTTGTTCTCAGCAGAAACGTTGACAAATCATGATGACTTCATATTCAAGGAAATGTTCTTCTGGTATTCTGGTAAGATGAATGACACATTTGGCACACTCATGTAAACAGAGTTATGAAGGCATTTTTATTTATTTATTTATTTATTTATTTGCAAAGACCTTGTGCATCTGGATATGAACAAATAAATGCAAAAATAAATCAATATTTTTATTAAAATAATTATATACATGTTTCCAGGAGGCTGTGTGATATTTTGGATTCTTCATCTATAGCAGACCATAAACAAACAGAGAAAATATGGTAAACTTCACATATGAACTATTTTGAATGAAATGTTTTAGGCTGCTGTCACTTTAAGACCGAATGCACTGATACACATGTGCTTTCTTTTTTAACTGTTTGTTCACTAGATATAAATGTCTTTGTTTACAAAGATACCCGAAAAGATGGGCATTCTGACACACAAGTACACTGTAAAAAAAAAATAAAAAAAATAAAAAAAGCTGCTGCCTTTCATTTTTGAGTTCAATCAACTTGGATGTTTAAGTCATTTCAAGTGAAATTACATTAAACTGACTTTAAAAAAAAAGTTGAATCTTGTATAACTAAAAAAAGTAGCAAATTGCTTTAAAGCAATTTAAAAACATTTGTTGTCATAACTTATTGATCTCTACAGGTTGACAATTTTCTATCAGTTAATCTTGTCTATCGGTATATTGTATTGATATAAGGCCTGCCTCTTGTGTGCATATTCTTATGACAGCAGTTATTCATCTAATGATGGAGGCATATTTCCAGATGTGCTATATAGTAAAGGACATTTTTCTGCAGTTTAAGTCTTTCCCTGTCAGTGCAATTTTTTTAAGTTGCCAGCCACCACCAGCATTTTTTTTTATCATTTTCACAAAATTGTCATGGCCCCCAGAATATTTTCTTGCATGAATATCTGAACATTCTTTTTTATTAAAAGAAAGCACATTCGTCACTTAAATGTGGTTAAGTTTAATAAAAAAAGCAACATTTTGAGCTAAATCTGAGAAAATTGTGTTTTTATCAAGAACTGCATCTAGATGGGATTCAGAAGGATAATCAAAACATGGATTGAGTAAATTGAGTCCAGAGTCCATTAAAAGCTTCACAGTCAGAGCCCGTCCTGATATGCTGTTTAATGTTGATGATCGCATTATTTTAAATGCATGATTACATAATATTGCTTGTTTCTGCTTCTTTTCCGCCTGTTTTGACTCAGTACTCTTTCAGAAGATGTGCAATAGCGCCCCCTGCCATATAACAGCGAAAACACGGAAAGCCGATCGATGGCGGGGAAAGAGTTAATAGCCAATTCATGTGATTCGATTGTAGTAATGCTTTCCAGTCCCAGTAAAGCATGCCAAATCAAATGTCTGCTATACATCCTTTCACCAAAACCCATGAGTGTTGGGCTGTTTCTTGATTTGCAGTCATAATTCCTTTAGTGGATCAGGTGCTAAAACAACGCAGACAGAATGCAAATAAACAACAGCAGGCACAATTCCTTCATGGTGAATTCCTCCGTGAAAATGTGTAGGGCAGTTCACACTGCCATCTGTGTAGTAATATCACCGAGTACGCGCACTCGCGCCAGGCGCTCGCTCGGGCCCGGGCACATGAGAACCGGACGGTCCCAGTGAGTGGGAAGTGCTGATTGAAAACCGCAAGCTCCGTTCGGGAAAGGGCACCGGGGGGGACAGCTCAAAGAGAGAGTGATGACTGAGACGCCTGGAATAAATAAGTCAAAACAAGAGAATAAAGGACGGAGAAGAGTGACACAGGGGCGATGGCTTCGCTTTTCATGGCAGACATCAAACGGACTAATGCTGAGGAGATCTATTGTGTGTTTGACGCAGAGCAGGAACGAGAGAGAGGGATTAGAGAATATTCTAGCGCAGGGGAAATGAATAGCTTCATAAAAACATTTCTATTTCTGAGACTCGCTCACATATGATTAAATTGTTGTTTGCCCTAATTCAATTAAATAAAAAAAGAAAGTGAACCACAACTAATTAAGAAGCAAGCACTTGGGGTTATATTAATAATTAATGATTGTCGTTTTCAGCCAGTTAAGTCATCTGAGATAAGTATAATTATTGTTTTCTTCATTTTAGAAAGTAAAATATGCATGTCCTTATGAATAAAAAAGAAAGGAGTAGAAAAAAATGAGCAAACACTTGAAGTCATGGTTGTTTGCATATTAATTTGATCATTGACTTATACATATGAGACCACTCTATTAGTTAGTTATTTTGAGAGATTATCTGGGGGGAAATTGCTGTACAAAATGTTCTGCCTTCATGCTTTAACTTTGTTTAATTTAATAATTACTTTTGGTACTATTATATAATACTATTACTTAAATACCGTTTAAGTTTAATACTATAATTACACATCATTATTTGGAATATTATTATTATGTATCATCTTTAATTAACCCATGTGTAATAAACAAGTCATATTTTTAAGTCAAATAATGTAATCCGACATAGATTACTTTGTATTTCCTTAATTATTTTGTATTGACTTGTATTTACTTATGACTGATCCTGTGCATTGTAACACATTAGCAGAATCAATGCATTTGTTTGCATGTCTCTTGCAATGTTCAGTATAAGCAGCAGCAATTCTAGTGAAAGAAAAATGACTTTATGCCTCAACCTCCTTCACACACATAATCGTTTTTATTTTCCAGGGACTTTTCCAGATTACTCAAATTACGTAAAATTACTATAAAAAAAAAAAAGCACTTTGAAAGTAACCTTACCTCCCGGTATCAGTGACACGGTTCCGCATATAAATAAACTTCTAGGAAACGCATTGATTTCAGAAAGTTAATGTTCATCTGCTATTACGATTCTTAAAACTTGTTGATGAACACATCTGTGCTTTTTCATTGAACAAGATAGTGACAATTTTAGGAAAACACACCCATTTTTGTTCAGATTTGTGTGCAATATCAACAAAGCACTGTATATTGTTAATCTGGTTTTTGATTACAGGTGATGAAAAACTATTATACATTTATACAACTATGACAGAATATGGTAACACTTGATTTATTCCGATGGCTCATTTTAGACACTCTTCTAACTTTGCAACTACATGTCAACTAACTCTCATTAGAGTTTCAGTAGACTGACTGCTTCATATCTGATAACTCTTTATTTTGATGCTCCCCAAAAGTAACCTAACCGAAAAGTCTGTCTACTAGTACTTTAAGGAGAGTTAGTTACATATAGAATGCAAATTTTAACTTAAAATGTTGCCCATAAATCTTTTTCAACCTCTTTCCTTGAAAGGGACTTGCATGTAAATTTACTCTGTTAGGGCACCTGTGTGACCTTGAGGGGAACTGACTGCGTTTATCCTTATTTAAGTAAATTTTTTAAGTCAATATTTTTGGGGTCACTGCATATTGGTGGTGATTGTTGGATGGAGCTCTGGACCACTTAGGAAAACATGTAAGGCTTATTGGATTTTATTGAGGTTTTAGATACTCCCTCTCATGATGTACTCTAATATAGTTTCAAAAGAAATGAATACAAAACAAACATTCCTTTACAAAATGCTTTTTGTAGTCCTCAGCCAAAATATGTCACTACTGTAATTTCACTAAAAATTACTAAAGCTCAAGTATCACGAAATTAAGGAAATTACAGAATCAAATGTTCAGTTTTGCACCTGTGAGAAATGGCCCAATGGGTCTTCCCACATACAGACGGGAAATGGGAAAACTGTGAGAAAATGCCTCAGTTGTGATATATTGTCAGTGTTCCACTTGCTCTATTTGCTATCTCTGGGAGGTCGAGAATTTGAGGGAGGCAGAGAAGATCAGTGGAGTCAGAAGATAAACAGTCCAGCGAGATGACTGGTATTTTTCTGTGTCCTGGCTCTTATGCTAGATATCTGTCCTAAGAAAAACACTCCACAATATTTAGGAGCTGACTGTCTATCTAAAATCTAACAATGGACTGAAAAGTTTGTGTAGTAGGTTAGAAGGTCTCACGTCAAGGGTTTCTGGGGACTTTTAATGCAGACGTACACAGGCAGCTGCTCTGGGTTGTCTCAAAATGGGCCATTGTGTGTGCAAGGCTGTGTCCGAAATCACCCCATATAACCTTAAATAGGACACTATTTGAGGGGACAGCCATTTGTAGTGGTGTCTGAAACCATAGTGGACATCACTGAGTGCACTCATTCAATCCCACAATGCACCGCAATAACAAGTGTACAATTGGTGTAGGCTCAACGGCTTGAGAATTCCCATAATGCACTGTGAGAGTCAGGCTTCGAATGAATTCCTGCGTGTGACCAGAAGATGGCGCTGCAGCTGAATCATCCATCCATCCATTTTCCAAACCTCTTGTCCAATGTGGCTACAGCGTAATACTATACAGGTATAAACTCCTTTTTAATTGATAATTAGATTGCTTAATTACGGTTTATGTATGATAGTTTCCATGAAAGAGTTCATGATAAATCTAAGATAAATACTACTGGAGCTGTCAGTTTGCTACGTATTAAATGATTATTAAACAGCACAAACCGTGCAAAAGCTGCAGCCCTTCTGGCTCACTAAGTGTCCGAATTCACTCCTTCGTTTTCATTCACTCCTTCAAGTGGATTATATTAGTGGAGTAATGTAGGGAAAAATTAATAAAGTTCCTAAACGTAAGTTAGGGAGGAGCGAGCCCATCCAATCTTTCAATCAACAAACAGAGTATATAAGCAGCCGCTTACCTCTCCCTAGTATCAGCTGTTCCAGTCTCCCTCCACCTCCCCAAACTCCACCTTCATCTTAGGTACCTTGCCCTTTAATTAACAGGTCCTACATTTAGCCACTGGGGGGGTATATCAGAGCCCGAGTTGAAGCAGCTTCATCGAGCCCCTCTCTAGCGGACAGCAAGCCAAATAAGTTTAACCTAATATATTAAAGATTTTATGGGCAAACAAACTCGTTAACTGAAGGTATAGGGGGTGATTTTGAACACAGCCCATGTTTGTGAGGTTCCTGCTTCTTGAGGCAGCTTTCCAGCAGAATTTAACTCAAAGTTGCCATCAAAACACCTACCTAAATATCTACCTAAATGTTTCTACTTCTCATGAAGACTTGGAGTAGCTGGTACATGTGTGTTTCATTAAGGTTGGATTTAAACTGTGCAGGAAGATGGCCTTCCAAAAACAGGATTGTCCCATGGCTGGGGTGCTGCTTCTTGTATGTCTTCTTTAACACAGCTGATTCAGATCATCAGCTCATTGGGAATGAACTGAACATCAGCTCCATGAACTGAACTGAGTGTGTCAGACAAGGGAGACATACAAAATGTGCACAGCAGTGGGTCCCCAGGACCAGAGTCAAGAGCCATTGTGTTAGATTTTAGACCCTCAGTGCAACCTTTGGTCTAGGCCCACAGCAATCCCAATCCTCACCTTGTCAATCCCGGATCTCGTAAGATTTCTGCTGAACTATACAGCTGTGATCCATGGGATTTCACAAATGCAAACTACTACCTGACAGTATGCAACATTACATCACAAACATGTGGATCTGGAGGAGCGCCGTAAGACCTTTCGGGACATGGCGGTGATTACTCTTATTCGGTGAAAAGTCAAGTGAGATTCCAATGCACGTTTGTAATGAGACCCAAAGCAACCTCAACCATCAGTGGTGCTACTTCTCAGAGGAGGACTGCAGTACCTTAGGACAGCATTTGGGAAATGGCCATAGTAGCCCTCATTCTGCGATAAGTCTCATTCTGCAATTGAGTCCATAAGAAACTGCAACCTAAACCTTGTCAAACGTGTATCTGATGAATCTTTCACTGAACAAGTTTTACCATCTAGACAGCACTGTGGCTCTGTGGTTGTAACCCCTCCACCCGGGTCCCACTCGACCCGCTCCGAGCAGGCCTCGAACCCGGGTCTCCGGCATGAGAGTCAGGCGCTCTAACAAGGAGGCTAAAGACTGCAGCCTCTAGCATCTGTTTACTCGCACAGCAACTACTAGCCGGCCTCCGTTACATGGTACTAATGTGTGGACTCGGAGGACAACAAGACTTTGGAGTGTCATTTAGGACAAGGCTGTAGCCCTCATTTTGCAAAAAGTCACATGAAACATATTGTGTTCAACGAGTCACAGAGCAACCCCAACCCTAACTTGTTATGTTTATACTTTGTAAGAGGTTTGGTGAAAAAGGTTGATCCTATACAGGTACTGTAAATCCGGCCTGTAGTTCATAAACGCCAGAGGAGAACTGGCCCCCGACTGAGCCTGGGTTCTCCCAAGGTTTTTTTCTCTCCATTAAGTCACCTGATGGAGTTTTAGCACACCAGTAGGTCACTTGATGGAGTTTTAGGACACCAGTAGGTCACCTGATGGAGTTTTGGGACACCAGTAGGTCACTTGATGGAGTTTTTTGGTTCCTTGCCACTGTTGCCTTTGGCTTGCTCAGTTGGGGATATTCAAATTAATTAACCAAGCATTAATACCATTGATCAGCCGTACCAAACGTGGATGTTTTTCCCACTAAGAAACAAACATTGTTATGTTATTTGATTGATACTGTGGAGCTGCTATGATACAATTTATATTGTGAAAAGCGCTATATAAATATACTTGACTTGACTATACAAAGCACTACGGCTCTAGTCCACGGGATTCCAGAGCAATTACTACCGGACAGCGGCAGTATGTCACTAACATGTCGACCCAGAGAAGGATTGCAGGACCCTAGATCAGCATTCAGGACATGACCATGATAACCCTCAGTCTTACAAAATTCATATGGGTTATTCATTCCTTGTCAAATGTAATGAGACTTTTGTGGAATGCATTTTAACATCTAAAAAAGCTATGTGGCTCTGGTCCCTGGGATTCCCCAGCAAGCTACTACCTGACACTCTTATGTGCCATCACGTCACTAATGTGTGGACCGACAGCAAGACCTTAGCATTTGGGACAGAGCCTCATTTTGTTAAATAATTCTGAGAGCAACCCTAACCCTGACTCAACCCCAACCTTGTCAAATGTGTGTTTTCTGTGACTTGTGCTCAACAGGGTTTACCATCTATACATCACTGCATGGGAATTGGAGTCACACCATCTTCAGCCAAAGCACTGGCGCCTGGGCCACATGCCACCCCGGAAACAAAACACTTCTGGACACTGGATATAGAGGGATCTGTTTGTGTGAAGAGTCCACAGCATCACCATCCATTAAATCTTCTGTGTACTGATGGGAAATTTTGCAGAACCAGCAAAACACACTCTGATGTGTTTTGAAATTGGGAAAATTCACACTAGTGGACATCATCAGCAAATTTATCTCACTCTCAACACAGTCATGGAGACAAGCTTTTGGAAAGTAATGGACCAAAAGGTTGATTGGGCTGGTGTGCTCAGTGCAAAGTCCACCCTTTTTATCTGAGCCATTGTTTAAACACACGTTTCCCTGTTGCTGTCTGGGACCCAGACACGTGCACAGGTAGGGCTCAACCGGTGCAGAGCACACACCCTTTTTGCCCTTACTCCAAAGGGCCCTTTTTTTGTGTGTTTTTTTTGTTTTGTTTTTTTATATATAAATCAATGCTATTGGTCATACTTTACTTCTGTCAGTCTGTTTTGAAAATTTTTAGCCAATGAAACTTCTTGAAAAGAGCTTGTGCAAATCTTGTTCGATCCTCAAACTGTCAGTAAACCTGATAACCCCGCCCCCTCTATCTGATAGCTCCGCCCCCTCTATCTTGACTGAATGAACTGAAGCTCTTGAGGTTTGAATAAGTACTAAACACTATGTCTATAAAGGCTCATATTTTATTTATTTGATGTCTGACTGAGACATGCGGGACCTGAGAGAGAAGTTTAGCATTTGCCATCTAGTCATAGCCAATACATAGCCTATGGCCTGTGCATATAGTGGCCTAGCATTTCATCTTGTATAAAATGAGATGAAATGTGCATTTTTTTACTATCGGAAAATGATAATCATAAGCACAGGTGCGCCCCCGCGCTGTTTCGTACTGGAACTCACTCAAAGCGACAGACTGAGTGATCCTCGTCACCTAGGTAACATATATTTCTAAGAAATTTTTTCTTTGATTTATGATTGCTGCATTTAATCATTTAATCACGTTATGGCAATAATATTAAATGATGGTTAATTCAAGGGTGTTACTATGCACGTATTCGCTATCTAGCTCATTTTTGATAGTATTCTATACTCTCTGCTCGTCGTCACATGTATAAATGTAGTAAAACATGTTTTTCTTGGGGCTTTAGCCCTTTATATTATCTATATTATTATGGTTGTTATTAATAGTAAATAAATCTAAAGCTTTTGAGACTATTATTTTGTGTTATTGAATTTGTCATGAAGATGTGACCATTTCTTTATTTTATCTAGTTTTACTAAATAATCTTAATATAAAAGAAAAGTGAGGGGGGTGTCCTTTTTCAGTTTCAACACATGCCCCTCAAAAGGTCTGTGCATGGCCCTGCTGGGACCCCAATGCTGACTCAACCCTAACCTTGTCAAATGTGTATCTTCTGTGAGTTGTGCTCAACAAGGTTTAGCATCTAGACATCACTGTGGCTCTGGTCCATTGGGGTCACACCATCTTCAGCCGAAGGATTGGCGCCTGGGCCGCATGCCAACCTCGGAAAACACTTCTGGACACTGGAGATCAAGGGATCTGTTTGTGTGAGGTGTCCACAGTTTCACCATCCATCAAATCTTCTCTGTACTGATGGGGAATTTTGCAGAACCAGGAAAAAACACGCTCTGATGTGTGTTGAAATTGGGAAAATAACACAAGTGGACATCATCAGTAAATTTATCTTACACATGATTCCTTCTGCTAGTTTTTATTTGAAGGATACAGTCAAGGAGACAAGCTTTTGGAAAGTGGTGGACCAAAAGATTGATTGGGCTGGTCTGCTCAGTGTAAAGTCCACCCTTTTTATCTGAGCCATTGTTTAAACACACGTTTCCCTTCTTGGCAGATGACATGGTGATGAATCCAGGTCTTTCGGTTGTTTATGCATGCTGAAGACATTGGAAGGTGCTCATCAACTTAAAGTTTGGCAACAGCAGTCTCGCGTTTCAAACTTTCTAATCCCAGTTTGCCAAGTAAGAAGACACTCAATGCATTTATTTTATTCTATTGCATAAGTCCACTGATGTCAAGTAGTTTGTTTTCCTCAACGTAGCATTCACTCACAATGGGGGTTGCATACTTGTAAAGCTAAAGTGAGTTTCTGGCTCTTAAAGGCAGCATAATGACAAAGTGCATGATTTAATGGGATTCATTAGAGGCCGGTCTGACAGCGGCCGTCGCCAAAAAGCTTCCCACGCACACAAGCAGAGCTCTGTGCAAATATGTTGCACAGAAAACAAATTAACTGCAAGCAGTCACATCTGGCCTATAAAATGAATCAAAGAGCGGATAAACAATGTGCCATTGAGAAGGAAGAGTTCTGGAAGACACTGGAAGTGAAATGGAACAAAGATTGGGAGTCTAGGTTGACTTGTGTGGGAAGTGGTTTACTTAACACGTGACTTGACAGAGACCAGTGTTAAAATACAGTAGTAGGGAGATTTGCGTTCCTGAATGCTGATTGGTTAATACAGTGTTTTAGTCGGGCTACAATACACAATGCATGAACTACCATAGCGCAAAAAGCCTTTTTTTTTAAATGTGCTTTAGTTTTGCTATGAGCTCTACCTTTTATCAAGTATGACAGGTTAGACACAGTCTGTTGCATCACTCCGATTCCTTTTCCACAGCACCAAAAGATGATCTCAACACATGCCTTACTTTCATTATTAATTTATTACCTTTATATCCCTTACCACTATTTCCTTTTGTTCTCTACCTATTGATAATTAATTGTTGATTTCATCTTTCAGTAGATTCCCGGGAGCCACAGTATGAGCCAATGTTTCTCATTTTTTAAAACATTATTACTGGTATTTCTCACTCTACAGTTGAGAACTGTGCTGTAGAACTGTAAGGGAACTATTTGATGACTATTTATTACATCCTGTCCTGAAAATCAAACAGCACTGCCTTCCCATAAGCCTTTGCCTATACCCCACCATGCGTCTTATCCATCTCATCTCTTCAACACCATATGTGCTTTGTTTGACTCTCCAGGCGGCATGAAAAAAGCCTCGTCCACCATCTACAGACCACTCCAGCCTGCCTTTGATGGGATTAGATCCTATGGTCACGTCATCCAAAAGGTCTGTAGAGAGAAAATAAAACCCCTTTTTAAAGTCAGCCCTGACAGACATGGAGTTTGATCCTCTTCCTGCAGAGCGCTAATGTAGGAAAAACAAGGTGAAATTCAAGAATTTAAAACGAAAGAATAAACAAACAATTGGTTAAGGGCACAAGATGCGAAGTGCAAAAGGGTTGGGAGATGAATGCTGTGTTTTTGTTACCCCAGGGCAGGGTTTAAAAGTATGATTGAGTGGCACTTTCCATGAATAGTGCACAAAATAGTCTTTTTTTCTTCTTCTTCAGTAAAGAGTCAGTAAAGGAAGTTGATTTAGAAACTCTGTTACCATTTATTGATTTATCCATTTGTAATTGATTTATCAGATTTTTTTTCACAATAAATATTAAATGAACATCAAAATTAATTTTATAAATGAGATTGTATAGCTTATTTGATTTTTTCTTTTGTCTGACAATAAACTAATAGGGTTGAGTTGTTAAGTTTTGCAATTGCGCCACACTACAATTTTGTAAAAATTGTAATAGCTTAAATTCAGCGCTCAATAGTAGCTACATATTTTGGGCATATAGGTCAAAACGTCTGAGTAGAGACTGACTAAATGATCCATTTTAGATTAAGTTACAGACTTTATTTTCGTTCTGTTTAATAGTCCCTAACCACAAAAAAATGGGATTTATGTAAAAAAAAAAAATATAATAATGTTTTAAAAAGAATCCAAAGTGTATACCAAGTTAAATCGGATTTGTCGAAAGTGTTGAGGGAGGGAGGGAAAGAAAAAATGTATGTGTGTAAGGCTAATAACCTGCAGATGATGTGGATCGGCCCTCTCTCTACTTCGCCTCATGCTAACTGTCATTCCCAGAGGGTCGAGGGTCAGCTGTCTATCAACAGCAGAAATATGACCATTTATGTCATCAATTTTCTCATTTGTAGCGACGGTAGCCGCTTGCAGTGGTCACTGAGGCCAGGCCACCGAGTTTACCATGCATTAGCTCACTGCTCCCCTTTAATCTTTAATGAAAGGAGCCCGTCAGTTAAGATGAAGACATCAGTTAGCAGAAATTAAAACCTTACAGTGTCGTTTAATATATGAACTTACTGACTGCTGCTCTGAGACCGATGAATTCCTTGCGCAACTGTGACGAAAACTGAAACGAAACTGAACATAAAAAGTTTATTTTGTGCTGTATTGTGTTTTCAGTTGTGCATTCAGAATGAGAATATTTTCAGTACTAATGTCAACTAATAATAAATAATACATTTAATGACTAATAATGTCAGTAAAGTGCAGTATAATCTTGCAAAACCGGTAAAGAAATTAGATATTGCATGAATAAAATCAAGCATGTTTATGGCATTATTGGTTTAACAATGTATACCATGTTTTTTTTTTTTTCATGTAACTTACACTATTCATAGACTAACCAATCTTAAATGTTATCTAGCAGACATTATCCAAATCGACATCCAGTTCACCAATTGCTGCAGTCTTGGTTAACATTATTCGTTGTCGTTAAGGTATTCGAACCCTGAAATGAGATACAGATGGACACTCAAAAGCAATTTTCCTCTCTTAATGTCTGTCTTTTTCTATCTCACACACACAGATCTGAGTGCATTACCCTGATTGCAACACTTAATGGAGTCACAGTCTTTCCCATGGGTGACCACCATCTCAACCAATCTACATGAGGGCAGAGGTCAGGGTGAATGTCACTTCCATGACTGTCTTAAAAGCCTGGCTGCATCCTAAGAGCGTGCTAATGGATATCTGGAGTTTGTATAGGAGTCTGAGCCAATAAATATGTCACAATGTCATGTCATCTGTCACTCATTTGTATTTATTGCAGTGTAATTGCGCCAGAGGTTTGACATACAGTGATGAAGGCCAGCACAAGCCATCACTTGTATTCCCCAGACCGTTCCTATATTGCTCATAGAGCTTTGCTTGATTTCCTTCTGCTATACAAACACAGCTACACAATCCAAAGGAAATAAGAACTACATTGGCAATCACGTCTGTCATGTATCAAGAGTTTGAGCGTTGATTGATTTTGATTGTGAAAAAGATCAGAAAGACTACTATAGCTGTTCAACTGTAGCTTGAATTTAGACTGCAAGTAAAAGACAAATGAACAAATCAGAAACATTGTGACAACTAGTTGGTTGAATGAAACCGTTTAAATACTATCCAAAGACAAACTCTTTTGAATAACCCAGAAAATAATATTTTAAATGTAATGAAAGTAAGAACTTGAACTTGATAGCAACCTATCCTACACTAGTCAAGTGAAGTGACCATCATTCACGACTCATTCTCCAAGACGTCTGACAATATTGCATGCTAACCTTATCAACCCTTTAACCTAATTAACCTTAACCTGCTGATAAACTTAAGACTTTCTCAGATGAGGACATATTTAAACTTCTAACCTTCAAGATTCAGGATTCAATCAAACTGCTACTTCAATGACGGGATCATCTTCAGCATTTCAGGGTTAGGCTCCCTCTCCCACTCCTCTTGTTGCAGACTTTGGTTCCTGGATCCAGTAGCTCAAGAGTGTCCAATCCTGCTCCTTGACAGCCGATGTCCTGTAGAGTTTAGCATCAACAACCTATAGCCTGGAAGTTTAATGCTGAAGATCTTGAATCTTGAATCAGGTGTGTTAATTACGAGCTCAACTGGCAAAGCAATGTGCTAGCTATGCCAAGATCGTGGATTGGGTCCCATGCAGGGAACATATGTAGTGATAAAATGCATACCTTGAATGTTCTGTAAGTTGCTTTGGATAAAAACATCTGCCAATGTATATGTCAATGCAACAAGGCAGAAAAGCAACCAAGTCTCGTCTTTGTCTAAAATCTAAAGTCTACAATATCAGTCTCCCACCCACTTCTTCATCTCATTCCTGCTGCCTCCCTCTCACTACCTCCTTGTCCTCCCACCCATTCTTGTTCACCTGGTCAACTTTCAGCCCATGTCACCCTCCTCCACCGCTTCAACAATCTTGCGATAATCCACCAACTAATTTTCTTAAATGTCTGCAGATACTGCTGCCTCTACCCTGAATTTCACCCTCTCATTAGAACCCGATGACCTTTGACCTTTTTTATCTACCTTCCTGCAGAGGTCAGTTCAAACTGTGCTCCAAAACACCTGTTTGTAATTGTCAAACATTCCTGAAGATCTTAATTAGTTGGTTTGGGTATATTTGATTAGGGTTAGAGATTTAGAACTTGGCAAGTAAGATTTCCAGCAACAGGATTAAGCCCCTCTGTTCTAAGCTATTCCCCACCGAGAAAAATGGAATAAAATGAATACCTACAAAGACCTTTGATGCAAGGTTTCTTCAGAATTATACTTCCATTCCAGAATCAGTTTTGACTCAAGCATCAAGTCTAATGAGACTACCTCCGCTAGGCATAGGATGAATTGTCATTAAAAAGATCGGGCAAATCAGATGATCAAAGGATATTTCTTGAAGGAAAAGGGAGCAATTGAGATCAAGAGGGCAGGTACAGTGTTTCAGGGGAAGCTGTTGTCATTCATTATCTCTCTGTTTCAATCTCGTCCCCCACATGAGTCTCACTTTAAGAGTGATGTGGCCATCATACACAACTCATTCTCCTAGACCTTTGACAATATCCATCGACATGCCTACCACTGTGCTGCTAACCTTATTGGAGACCTTCTCAGACGAGAACATACTACAACATATCATAAGGCACAAACCACCTGCCCTCCTGAACCCAATCCCTCCTTTCCCATCTCGGGTCTGGATGTAGTCTTTGACAAAAATGCGAATTTCTCAGATTTTGCTCAAAATGTTTTTTATTTATTTAATTATTTATTTTTTAAACTTGCCCACATTCAAGTGTTGATAAAAAAGAATGCATTAAACTAGAATAAAACGTTTTTGTTTTTTTAGTCAGAGGCTCTGTTCTTTCTTTGAATATATTGCATGTTCAGATATTCATGCAACAAAATATCCTGGGGGCCATGATAATTACGTGAAGATGATCAATATCCTGGCGGTGGCTGGCAACTTTTTTTAAGAAATGCTGGCAGCGAAAGAGTAAACAGCAAATCTGTCTTCAAAAGTTATTTTGGTAAATGTTTGGTAAGTTTCTATTTTTGGTAAAATGTTATACATTTCTTGTTGAACTTACATTTGACAAATAGACTGAAAATTAAAAATAACTGTAGTGTCAGGAGAATGGATAAATGTTTACTAGCATCTTCCACAATTTTTTTATATAGCAATGTTTTTGTTTTCTAGTTCCCAGCCCCTACAACCCCAAATGTTTAATATAACCTGTTTAATTTCCTGTTTGGTTAATTAAACATGTCTGTGTTGAGTTCAAGGTATTTAGCATCAAGCAAACCGCTGCTGCAGTGTGTGTGTGTGTCAGTGTTTGAGCGTCACACTGTCTCCAGCAGGATTTGCACTGGTCCCGTTGGTCTTGTCCACAAAGGAACAGTGACAGCTGGCAGGACGTTTGCCAGCTCAGCTGCACATCGCGGGACAGAAGTGTTACAATAATTCTCCTCTTACATTGCCTGGTTACACGCAATACCCCATTGTGACCACTGATCACCATAAAGAGGACTCGGCCTTATTGACTAGTGTGTCTTCAAAAGAATATCCCAACCACAGCATTTCAGTGGACTGTGTTGTACAATATAAAAGAAATAATAAATTAAAAAAAGCAGTACCAGATTGTATTACCATAATTTCTTTGAATATACAGTATACTAATGTACAGAATAAACAGCGTATTGTTACATCATGGTATTACTATGAGACATTGGTATTGTGCCTTGTGGAATATCAATACGATTTCTAAGAAGTGCCATGCCAATGTCACAGTTGCTCTCACTGGGTGGCCTTGCCCTCGTGGGCTTAAGTCCAGAACACTGTTGTGTGTGTGTGTGTGTGTGTGTGTGTGTGTGTGTGTGTGTGTGTGTGTGTGTGTGTGTGTGTGTGTGTTGGCAGTGGTTCTCAGCACTGATTAGCCAACAGCAGCAACAGGAAACCTTGAAACACCTTGACAACACTCTGACTGTTAGGAAGTGTCCAAACATCGGCACATTGCAACTCCGCTGCTCCCTAAACAATCCCTTTCTCAGCTCTGTCAGCATTTCATGTAGATAAACCCTCAATTCCTGCAACCGGTGTCCTCATTGGTCAAATTTTCTATAATTGTATTTCATTTTTCAATTTCTCAATTTTTCAAAAAACCTGTGTTAAGTGAAAGAAAACAAGTTGACAAAACGATTGAATCCAATATTTGGTGATGATATGGAGTAATGAGAGATTTATAAGCACTTTTTTGTAGGCCGGTTATTTTTGACTTGGGAACACCACAAGTGTAACAAGGTCTTTAAAAAATATCAGCAAAAAAAAATACAGAAATTCTCAACAATTTTTTTTCTTTTGTGAAAGTAGTCCCTGGGTGAGTAAAGTCAGTAAGTTTTAGTCAAATGCAATAATGTTAACTAGCATTTTCAGGGAAAAAGGAAATCCTCTCCGGGCTAAAAAGACCTGAACACAACTTGAGGGTTAATTCTTTCTTACCTCAATTTTGTATTGGTATCATGGTTACCAACAAAAATAAAACAAATGAAGCAGCGCAGCTGTTTTCAACCTTGATAATACTCAGAAATTCTTCTTGAGCATCAAATCATCATATTATACTGATTTCTGAAGGATCATGTGACACTGAAGACTGGAGTAATGATGCTGAAAATTCAGCTTTTGATCTCAGGAATAAATTACACCTCTAAAATAGGCTATATTACAAAATAAGATTTTTTGTTTTTTGATGTTTTTTTTGGTCAAAGACCAGGACATGCATCTGTGATATTCACAAAAGTTCTTCTTTTTCACGTGTGAGACCGCAAGCGAACACTTCAACAATTCCACCGATTAAAGACAGACTGAAATGACGGCGGTGTCAGTCAAAGCAACGGGTCAGCATTTCACAGTCAGCATCTCTGTGTGGCGTCTGGCCTGGTGGACCATCAGTGTTAATCTCTGTGTGGCGTCTGGCCTGGTGGACCATCAGTGTGAATCTCTGTGTGGCGTCCGGCCTGGTGGACCATCAGTGTGAATCTCTGTGTATCTCTGTGTGGCGTCCGGCCTGGTGGACCATCAGTGTGAATCTCTGTGAATCTCTGTGTGGCGTCCGGCCTGGTGGACCATCAGTGTGAATCTCTGTGTGGCGTCCGGCCTGGTGGACCATCAGTGTGAATCTCTGTGTGGCGTCCGGCCTGGTGGACCATCCGTGTGTATCTCTGTGTGGCGTCCGGCCTGGTGGACCATCAGTGTGAATCTCTGTGTGGCGTCCGGCCTGGTGGACCATCAGTGTGTATCTCTGTGTGGCTTCCGGCCTGGTGGACCATCAGTGTGAATCTCTGTGTGGCGTCCGGCCTGGTGGACCATCAGTGTGAATCTCTGTGTGGCGTCCGGCCTGGTGGACCATCAGTGTGAATCTCTGTGTGGCGTCTGGGCTGGTGGACCATCAGTGTGAATCTCTGTGTGGCGTCTGGGCTGGTGGACCATCAGTGTGAACTTCTCACCCCCACAGCTGAGCAGTTGGCATTCATCCAGCGCGTGCTGTCCCGCACCATTCACTCCCTCGCCCCACACAGCGCTTCACTCACCAACAGCTCCAACACAGACGGTATTCCAGGTATTTCCGTGAGTGACAGGATTTAATAACATGTAAAATAATTCTCTATTATTAAGGGTCTGATAACAAATTTTTTGGGTCTCTGACAAGAGCAGTAACCCGAGCCAAGGTAGCGGCTCCTTTGGCTTAGCCTTCTTTAAACCCCTGTCAGGAAGGAGTAATGACCTGGTGAATATTCACGAAAGCTCATGGCTCCGTGCCGAATGGACAGCTCTGTGTTTCTACCGCACTCGGGTTTGATGGATATGCAAAACACGCACATCCATACTGTAAATACATCCGAGGACAGGTCAACACTGGTATAACTACTTTAAATGAATCATCAAAGCTAACTTGAGAAAATGTACTGGCCATAAATATTTATTGTCACCCATACAACTGTATTTTGCATAATATTTATTTAATGACCAATCAATTAAAATGGGTTTGTTATTTGTCCAAAAAAAAAAAAAAAAATCTGGTTTAAAAACATGTTGCAGGGTTTTTAGAAATGTACTGTATTCACGTTGGTTTCACGCGGTATTGAAAAACCTTTATGCCATTTTCAAGAAAATTTGAATGACTGTAAAATGTAATGTGGTGTAACAATAAAAAATGATTTTGAATAAAAAATACTACTTGAAAAGGAGTGTACACATCTTAATCATAATTTCAAGTTTTTCGATATTTTTTCAAGGTAAAATATATGTATTTTTTACAAATATCATGAATTCAAAACTATTCTTAGGGAGTTGCACCACATGACATTTTACAGCCTGAACTAAACTTGGCTATGGCCTATGATGTAATTTCCTTTTTATGGATATTTTTTAATGTTTGTTACTTGTTGGTTGCACCAAATCACTTTGATCTGGAAGACATTTTCTTTTTCTTTTTTAAACATTTAAACTAAATGTATATATTATATTATTTTTATTTATTTATATTATAGCATTTTTTTAAATATTTAAAATAATTAAAAAAGGTTATTCTGATATTTTTTCTTTATTATAAAATCAGGTAAGTTGTATAACCCAACATGTTTGAGTTTAATGAGGTGTTTTCAAGTCACTGTATGTATGATTTGCATTCATAATGTATATTTTATCTTTTTTCCATTATCTTTAGTTTAAATCCAGGTTTTGATTATTGTTTTTTCCAATTAGATTACAATCATGTATTGCGTTTCAGTTCCACATAGAATAACTGGAAAAGCAATTTTTACTACCATTTAGCACTATGAGGTTGTTTTTCTTGGGCCGTGCCAACTGCACAAAGAGCCGAGTGACATTTTGCTACATTTATCCTCAGATTTCATGTGAAGCCATATGCTCGAAACATCATTTAATAGCATGCTCGTTATGGGAGCTCTTTAGGTGTGTGGTTATGAAACAATTTCGCATTAGTTTTTAGCCCGACTTGGAATCGCGTTGTTAATTCGGCATGTAATTCAACGTGAAGTTAGCATTAGCTAACAACAGCGGCATTACCGAGATGTCTAAGAATGTGTGGCAAGCAGAGATCCCAGCCGTAGATAAGGTCCCATCTGTTGTGCTACCTCCAGCGGGCCTATAACTGGAACCAGACAGGTCCCGTCACTTGTTCAGTGGGTTCCAAGGCCTGGGTTGGATTAGGACCAGCGCTGAGCCAAGCTAGTTATTATTGTAGATTCGAAAGGGCTGAAGACGGTCCCTTACTTCTTCTCTCTAGTTTCCTGGCAGGATTAACGTGCAAGCCTGTTTTTCTCAGGCCGCTATCAGTAGATCTCTACAGGCGGCCACAGTCCATCACAACTCGGCCCTTCCGTCTCGCTCAGGACAAGGCAATGTGACAACTTCTCCTTCATTGTTAATTTGATTAGATGTGCCCGCAGGAAAAATGTTGTTTTAGTCCCTCTCCCACAACCTGGATGTTGTGTTTGGCCAAAGCTAATGGTTGAACGGGTGCAGCATCATAGGAGTGACTGTCGATTATATATACTGATAATTATCCTTACATCAAATATAATTGTGTCAATTTGCATGTAAACCTTGCCGAAACCTCTGGAAGGCAAATTTCTGCATTTGATTTGTGTGGCATTTCTTATCTCTGACGCCTCGCAAAACTCTTGCGTTCCCCCGAGAAACTCTGGGTTTTTCCTCCCACCTCATATTATGCCCATCAGAAATGTTTCTCAAGAGGACGCAGTAGAATAGAAATATAATTTTTCCTCCCATCTCATTTTTTATCAACACCAACAGCATGTCCCTCTAGGAGCTCCATACTTATCTGATAGCGGCGCACAATGAGCTTTTGTGTGGTGTTCCTTCGCACAGGTGTTCCTTCATTCCTTCAGACCCCCTTCCGCTCTGAGACATAAATTTAGCACAATATTACAAACTAGAAATACGACAGATAATGTCCTGCGATAAGTCAAAACGAGCAATACCAAAATAAACACACTGCCAACTCGAGGGCCAATCAGAATCCCTCAGAAATACCAAAACAGGAGGCCCGCTGACAAGACGCATTAAGCGTGACATGTGTCCTAGTGACCTCCCTTTAGGGAAAGATCAAACTGCTGCCGCACTATCCCAACCGTACTTCCAGTCAATCTTAACAAGCCACATGGACCGCTGGTCAATTACGAAAGTCTAATCAATTTGGACAAAAGACTAATTTTGGCTTGGCATGGGGGCTAGAACCTTTTGCTTTTAGAGCGAGTCTGTTGGTGGTAGAGCGTGAAAAGATCTGCGTTTCGTACGAGCTTTCTTGAGACGTGGAAGTGTGCAAAGCTTGGACGTAGAACTCTTGCTCTGCTGGGATACAAAATTCGGATCTGTACCCAATTAGCTGGCTCATAATCATGGCCCTACAATTCCTGGCCCACGTTATGGACTGAAACGGAGGAGATGGGGAAGAAAAGACGAAAAAATGTACAGGGCCATGGGACTGCTCTTGGAAACAACCTGGCCAAGTTCAAATTGTCTTAATTGAATCTGCTATAAAAATGACTAGGTATGTTTTTTTCCTCTTATGAAATAGGTGCCTATTCCATTTTTTTAATTGCTCACTTTTAAAATGCATTCTATCAGACAATTATTAGCACTTATGTAATGCCAGTCTCAAGGTGAAGTAATTCAAATGATTAAATTGTGACAGGGTGAAACATTTCAAACTAAAATAAAAGATAACGCAGCCAAAATCATGGATTCCAAAAACAAAAAGAGAAACCGGAGAAAGAGCGCAGCTCGTCACCGGAGTGTGTGAGCAATGAACTGCTCAAAGAACAGATCTGTGGTTCTGCCTGGGCTTCTCAAAAATCCCAAGATCTCTATTATTACCCATCATGAATGTAACGTGCAATTCAATGGCCGTAAATGCAACTGCATGTCAGTAAGTGTAGATAGATAGATAGATAGACAGACGGCTTTATATATGTATAAATGTATATTAAAGACATTTTAACAAGTTTAGCAGTGCAATACGAATGCTCCAGACACCCACCAAACAGAACCGGAGTGCTGGTCCATTACTCCTGCGGGATTCAGCCGCGACGGCCGGCTTTGATCACTCTTCTTTTTTCACAGTAAAGGCTTCGGGCCCCGGGGACTGGACACCAGATAAGGGCATCCGGGGCCAGCAGAACACACACCTATATTTTATTTTACTAATTTATTGTTTATTAATACTAACAATATTTATGAAAAAAATGCTGATCAGATTGCAAAGATGCTATTCCAAACCAGAATTGATATACATAATTGTAAATGTACACTACCGCTCAAAAGTTTGGGGTCGGTAAGATTTTTTATGTTTTTAAAAGAAGTCTCTTCTGCTCACCAAGGCTGCATTTATTTGATTAAAAATACAAAACAAACCCAGCAATATTGTGAAATATTATTTCAATGTAAAACAGCTGTTTTCAATGTGAATATATTTTAAAATGTAATTTATTCCTGTGATCAAAGCTGTATTTTCAGCATCATTACTCCAGTCTTCAGTGTCACATGACCCTTCAGAAATCACTCTAATATGATTATTTGATGCTCAAGAAACATTTATGATTATTATCACAGTTGACAACAGTTGTGCTGCTTCATATTTTTGTGCAAACAGTGATTCATTTTTTTCAGGATTCTTTGAAAGTTCAGGAGAAAAGCATTTCATTAAAAAATAAATATTTTGCATTATTATAAATGTCTTTACTGTCACTTTATTTCAATTTCATGCGTCCTTTCTGAAGAAAAGTATTAATTTCTTTAAAAAAACTTGCTTTTTCATAAAAATATATTTAAGGGCTGTATAATTATTTTGTATATATAAATACACACACATGCATGTATATATTTGAGAAATATTTGCATGTATAAATATTTATATCTTAAATATATACATGTATGTGTGTGTATTTATATATACAAAATAATTAATGAGAAAAAAAAGTAAGAGACCATTGCATAATTAGCAGTTTCTCTAGATTTATTATTTAAATGTTTCTGTTTCAGTAAAAATCATATTTTGGATTTATTCTACAAACTACTGACAACATTTCTTCCAAATTTAAAATCAAAATATTGTCATTTAAGAGCATATAAATGCGCCATCTTCGAGTTGAGGGACAGTCCGAGCACTTGCCTTGAGTCACGCGTCCTTCACAAAGATGCAACTACACGATTCCAGAGTGTGTGTGTGTGTGTGTGTGTGTGTGTGTGTGTGTGTGTGTGTGTGTGTGTGTGTGTGTGTGTGTGTGTGTGTGTGTGTGTGTGTGTGTGTGTGTGTGTGTGTGTGTGTGTGTGTGTGAGAGAGACTCTCCAGGTCTCGGTCTAACCATCAGAGGACCAGGACTGGACTCATCAGAGAAGATCAGAATCAGGCAGATCTGTGTGTGTGAAGGACGCGTGACTCGAGACACGTCCAAGGCTATCCTGGAAGAAAAGTTGCTTTCTTCTGCTCGGACTATGATCTTTTTCCCCAAAAGGATATTCAATCCACATTCAATCCAGGGTGTCGATGGAGGAGCATCAGTTCACGTCCAGCCCCATCTCCAGACCTGAACCCCACTGAAAAGTCTACATAAATAAAGATGAAATGCACTTCAATAAAGACAAGACACTTAAAGTAACAGCAGATTTTTTGTGTTTAGTGTTCTCG